>CALSBW010029805.1:1666683-1698436 GCA_943590975.1 Lindbergichthys nudifrons | reverse complement strand
CACACACACACACACACACACACACACACACACACACACACACGTCACTGAGAGATGATTCTGTGGAGGTCATGATTATGCTGAGTCATCTCTCTGCCTCTTTAAGCTGTGTGTGTTAGAGAGAGAATGTGTATACGTATCTCCTCTCAGTGTCAGACCTGTGTTTCTTCCTGCATCTGTAGCTTTATTATATTAAATCACATCCATGGTCATTAATTAGATATAACAAGAAGGGATGTTGTGTTCCAGTCAAACCTGCTGACATAACGAAAAAGGGTAAAAAATAAACTTGTATTAAGGGTAGAACATGAATTGATATGCTGTTTACCAGTGCCTGCAGCTAGACCAAACAGTGCCGTTTACCAGCCTTCAGATAAAGATCAAATAATGCACTTTACTGGAAGCCTACAGCTGCTGTCCTCTTTCTGGCACTTTTGTGCAGCTGTATACTTTTACAAGACACCACGGACACTTTCTGAGTCATAGAAAACAGAAAAACAACAGAAACATGCATTCTATGAAACAAAAAGTCACATTTACTGTCAATTTTTTATAAAAAGCTGGCTTACACTACTCAAATCTGCCAAAGAACCAATTCCAGACAGATTGGACAAAATAATGGATTCAGAGTCCTTCAAAACATCTTGTAGGTGCACAAAAAACTACAATTAAAGCCTACTAAATAAGGCTAAATCCCATTACACCTCAAAATCAAACCAAGAGAAATAAAATACCTGCTTCAAACTAAAAAACAGTGACCCCCACTCCTATTGCCAAAGAAATGCAATGCCAGGAACTGAGTAAAGAGAAGAATCCCCTCACTCTGCTACCAGCCTGACAACAGGTCAAGATTCAACCAAATTGTAACAGACTAGAACCCAAACTACATCCCCAACTGGAACACACAAACTAAAGCACAGAGCCAGAGCTATCTGGTCCTACAGAGACGGTGTGATACCTGAGCACAGTGACTGACAGTACACACAGAAGTACCCTGATACACACTCTGCTTCAAACATTATCTGCTACACTGCAGAACGGCATGCTGGGTACAGCTTATTCTCCTTCACTGAATACAGGGTTATGTCTTTTTGCTTTTATCTGATAGGATCAGCACAGCAAGACGGGAAAGCGGGAGGGGGACACGCAGTGAAGGTTTCTGTGGAGTTCATGGGGCGCCTGCTCAAGGTGAGATATACGGTGCCCTGTTACAGTCATAAAAGATGGATGGATGAACGGACGGATCAATGGACGGACGGATGGATAGATAAATGACGAAGTTAAAATATGAAGGTGTTTAATGTTGCGCTAATCCCATCCTGAATTATATCAATGTTTAACAATCCAGTGTGTGTGTGTGCATGTGTGTGTATGTGTGTGTATGTGTTTGTCAGTGCACTGAAAAAACTGAAATGTTGACTCTAATGAAATGTATAATGTCAACAAATTACACATAACTGTGTTAGGATTGTTGAAAGCAATACTATTAATTTAAATGAAAAAAAGAGGTTCAATTTAATATTAACCCTAACCCCAACATCTCAGTTTTTTCTGTGTGTGTGTGTGTGTGTGTGTGTGTGTGTGTGTGTGTGCGCGACACTGATAAGTCAGTAGTAGGGGGGACCAAGATAAGCTGCTATATGTTAAGTCATGCTCTAACTGTGTGTGTGCGTGTTTGTGCATGTGCACTATTAAAACGTCATGTTTAGTACATAAACAGGTCATATACATAAATGGATGGACATCATTTATTATGTACCTATAATTAGAGCAAATATTGTTATTAAATGTCTGTGTACATTTGTGTGTACTCACACACGTCATCTGTAAATAGACAGGTAGGTGGGGCTTAGGGGAACCCTTTCTACGCAGGAGGCACACACTCTGCTGCTTTTAGCTTCTTATTCAACACACATATTTCACATTGATCATGCTGACTTTTACATGTTCCGATGTTTCCACTGTGACCGGCAGGGAGATGGTAAGAAATATTTAGTATTCCTCAGTATCAGCCATACAGGAAGATAGACCAATAATGCTGCTAGGTTACTGTGTTTTATAATGTACTGCATTTGTAGGGGATTATAGCTATAGCAATTGCATAACAAAAAGGTATTTAAAGTAAGAACATCACAGCAATATCAGGCATAATGCTATACTGGGTGTGTATATCTGCATTGTTGTGCTTAAAAATATTCTTTATTTATGTAATTCTTCATTTTTTTAAGCTGACCAAGAAAACAAGTGGAAGATAAAAAAAGAAATAAAGCTTAAACGTCTGTCAATAGCTTAGTCTGGTATGATGGAGGACGGTGTCTCTGGCTTCTGGCTGAGGTGTTTAACGTATTATCAGCTGGTCCAGAAGGGGGGGGGGTACACTTGGAGATTGCTGATTGCTCAGTTGAGCTTTGCATGCAAGATAATTGTTATCGGGTAGCTATAGTTCTGCAAGCATTACTCAGGCTGTTTCAGACTTGGTTTTCAAATTCTTGTTTTGAAACAGGGAACAAAATTGGCCTGGAAAGAGAATCGTAGATGTTGAGCGATATTCATGAAATATTTCCAAATCGCTTTTATTTGCATTCAAAGCTACCCAAGCCTTATAACAGTTTGTTTTATGGCCAGGTTGGAACCACCTTGTTGGAGCCCTGTTCTGGCACGGTGTTACCCAGGGTGCAGTTGTGTCTATTTCACTGAGACTTTTCTCTCCTGTAAACCCTCTTCTGTTGACATTTGGAACTATTTAATTGGCGTTGAGCAGGAACTTAATGTTAATCTTAAGGAGACGTAGGACTGTGGATTGTTTTTTGATGTAAATAAGAAACTGTGTTGGTCTCAGACAGGACTCCTGTCTCACTCAATGCCCCAGAATTATGTTTCTCTGGTTTGATAATATTTGTACAGGTTCTAGAATAAACACATTTGGTAAGAGGCACTTACCGAGGACAGAATGGTTGAAAAGAGTATCATTTGTAGGTCTTCTGGACGGCAGTATACTGGCTGAGAATCTCATTGGCAGAGAGGATAGGAGACAAATAGCTGCTGATGACGGCTGGTCTATCTGGTTTGTGAACATTTCCCAGAAGGCACATTTTATCTAATTTAGTTTTTTAGACAGACTCCTGATGTTAACCATTCTGCAACATAAGGCGATTTAAACCAACCCCCAAGCCAGTACCTTTTGATTGGTTTAACTCTCTAAACCGAGGCTAGGTGTGGGGGGTGATACTCAAAGTAAGGTATCTCCTATTCAGCTTGTAGAACTCTCCACACATTAAGCGACAGCATGTCCTCACACTGACTAGATTCCTTACTGATTACTCTGTCATTATAGCTTTTATCTGGTAAGACAACATATATATATTTATATATATATATATTATATATATATATATAATATATATAATGTGTCTGTAATATGTGGGTATTATTAAAGTATGTGGATGTTGTATAATGTAAGTGGCTGTCTTTCTCATGTTTTTTTATCTGGGCCAAGCAACATAGCATTAAGCTAATAAGACACAAATCATATTTACTCTTGCTCCACTTTGAGGTATGTGGTTTTGAGGGAAATGCCTCCATTATTATGGATGGATTTATACTTTGCTTTATGACCAAATATACTCCTGCACCATCAGTCTCAGCTGTAGTTTGTGTTTACCGCTAATTAGCAAATGTTAGCATGCTAACATACTAAACTAAGATGGAAAACATGGTAAACATTGTATAGCACACAGCTCAACAAAGTACAGTCTCACAAATGTGTGTTTTACTCTAATGTCCCAGTTGTCCCACGCTTAGCTGAACATCATGTTTTCACTTTAGTAGTTGAAACTGAAATTGCTGAAAGTACGCAGAAATGATTATTCTTATCTGTCTCTCCATGTCTCAGGTTAAACCGGCGTTATGACTGAATTAGAAGTCTCTGAAGGGGGGGATGAGCCCCCGCCCTACATGATCTTTGTGGTGGTCTTCCTCTTCTTCCTCACCGGACTGTTTGGCTTCCTTGTCTGTCACCTCCTGAAGAAGAAGGGCTACCGCTGCCGCACCGGAGAATTGGATGACGAAGAGGGGGAGGAGGAGAAGATCGGCATAAATGCAGACGGTGGGTTGATAATAGACATGGAACCTCTAAATAAGTCCAAACACTAATGCACGTGCTCTGTGAATGGACAGAATGGAAGGGCTCAGACCAAGCCAACTTTCGAATGCGCAGGAAAGGCCTGGTGTTAACATCAAGAAAAAAACATGAATCTGACTCATCTCCGTCAGTGGCAGTAATGTAACAAATCCCACAAACTAAAGTGCAAACAAACATACTATTGCTCTATCTCAAATCCTTGTTGTGAGCTTGCTGGTACACTTCCTGCAGCATTGATAGACGAACTGAAAGAACTTCAACTCAGTCTTGGCCCTTTTCACACTACTGTAAGCAGTTCATTTTATATATATATGTTCTGCAATATTTAAAAGCTGCGGAGTTTATCCTTGTCCTTGTTCTGCTGTGTTTCAGAAGATGATGAGGAGAACCAGGACACTGTGGAGCAGATCCTCAAATGCATTATTGAAAATGAAGGTGACTAAATAACTTCTGTATAGTATTTTGGATTCATTTCTGTTAAAGTTCCAAAGAATCAACATAAGCCTTTCCTTTAGTCCTTTATCCTTCTCCTTTACCGTGTTCTATTTATTTGACTTATTTTTCACGGCCGTAAACCCTTCAATGCGTCATGTATTTATTCTACAATATAATTCCATTCGGTTAAAAAAGGTTTCCATTAGAAAATCTTTCTAACCGTAAGTTTTTATTTTTATTTAACCTTTATTTAACCAGATAAAAACATTGAGATAAAATCTCATTTTCAATGCTGACCTGGCCAAGAAGGCAGCAACGTTACACATAACACATAACACAAACATATAAAATACAGAGAACATAACTAAGAAAACAAAAGAGGAAAAAGCAGTCACTACATTGTGCACATTAGGACAGTAAGAAAAGTACACTACTTGTTACTGCAAGAGCAGCTGGTGGTGAGGACTTCAGACAACTTCAATTTAAAACATGATATAGAGACAAGTGCCATCAGTTTTAGGCTTGATTGAAGGTCATTCCAAAACCAAGGACCATAATAAGAAAGACTCCTTTTTCCAGCCTCAGTCCGCACAGCAGGAACCTGGACCCGTATCCAGGCAATGGATCTGAGGTTGTAAGAGTCACAAACTGGGGCAAATCTGACACATATGTACAGTGGAAGCTTACCTAAAATGGCTTTATACATTAATACAAACCAGTGCTGCATCCTACGCATAGTAAGTGAGGACCATCCAGTTAGGCTATACAGTGTGCAATGATGAGTCCTATAGGGTGCATTTGATATATAATGCAGTGCAGCATGGTAAAGTGGGTCAAGTTTGGCCAAAACAGTGGGACAGGCAAATCTATAAATGGTGTCACCGTAGTCCAGCTGGGACAGGAATAAGCCAGTACCACCCTCATATGTATTTTCCTTTTGTCACCTCTAGCTAACATGGAAGCCTTCAATGAGATGTTTGGAAACCAGAATGTGTGTGTGCGCCACGACCCCAGGTAAGCTGGCCCAGCAGTCTGTAGTAGTGTGACACATTTACTGTTTACTGCATGTCAGAGTCAGAGGGACATTTTTATTTTTTTATTTAGCTCCTCAAATTCTGGAATCCCCTAAATGAATGTAAACATTGTCTTTTTTTTGTAAAGACTCATAATGTCACTGATTTCCCTGTAAGTAGTAAGTAAAGCATTTGAAATACTGTACATGTTTTAACATTGCCAAAGTGTTATTCTCAATGGGACCCAAATGTTGGCTTACATTCAACCAGGAGGAGTTTAGTTCTAGCTTTAGACTACACACATCCAAAACAATACTCATACCACTATAATAGGAACAATTGTCATGATAAAAATGACCAATGACTGCCCAGACAAATATGACACAATTGTATTATAAAGTATCAAGAGTCCAGTGCACCAATTCTCTTGGTGTGACCATTGCTGTTGAAGTCCTAACTCCACCTCCCTGACCGAGAACACACTGCCAACACCTATTCCAGATTTCACTCTTGGCCCAGTGGAAAACAATATGGTTATGTAGAAGCGAGTGTATAAATACGTATATGTACATCAACAAAATAACTCGTATCTTATATCTCATATTACTGATCTGATTTGTTATGCTCAGGCTGCGTAAGGATTCCCTTGGTGGTGTTCCTCCCCATCACCACACAGTCCACTCAGGCACCGACCACAACTCCTGCCACCTGTGTGCTCAGGTCCGATCTAAAAAGGGCCGGCGACAAAGCCGAACCCCCCGTATTAAACAACGACCTGGAGAGCAGACTGTCTTCTCTGTTGGAAGGTAACAATTAAACCCCTTTGTAATTAGTGCATGTTGGGAAGGGGTAGCAAAACTCATAATCCTGAATGTATCATAATCTATTCAGGTTCAGGGTGATACACACTGATAAGAAGCTCCATGGAGGTCCTAATCCATTGGGCAGTTCAGGGGACCAGCTGGACCAATCCCAGGACAGCGAGGAGCGGAAGGAGGATGTGTACAATCTGAGAAGCATGTTTGACAGCTCCAACGGGGTGGCTCCGAATGTGGGGAAACGCAAGAAGAGTGTTAGCATATTCGGGCTGAGGCGTGGCAGCGACCCCAGCGGCATTAAAGTCAGAGAGGGGACAGGCAGGGACACTGCAGCTGTAAGACTCGCTATTCAGCAGCAACCTGTAGTTCTAGAGGAACTTCTGCCGGCAGAGAACATTGAAGTCGCATCTGAACGTGGTACTAAACCTGGTATCAAACTTGAAGCAGCGAACTTAAAGAATGAAACGCCTGGTTCCCCTCAACATGAGAATACAACTTCAGCTTCTGTTAATTCTCCCTCTTCCAAAGCTAAGGATCAGTCCCCTGGCTCCAAGTCTGGTCCAGAGGATGGCTCTAAACATGAGCCTAGTCCTCAACCTCATACGAGCCTGGTGATCAAGCCTTCCGTCGGGATTACATCAGCTTCTGCACCCACTTCTCTTGCCATTCCATCTTTTGGACAAGCATCTACGACCAAGTATAAGGTGTCAAAAAATGAAGATGCATTTGATCCTGGGCCTCTACAGACCTCTACTCCAATTGCCCCCATGCATGGATCCATTCCGGGTTTAACTCCTGTCCTTCTTACCATTCGACCTGAACCCTGTTCTAGCACAGGTTTTACAGTTACCAAAACTCCCACGGACCCAAGCTCCAGCGCTGATCTGGAATCAGGATTGAGTGCCAGCCAAGTTTTAATAAGCATAGGTTCATCCTCTCCATCTTCGTTCCCAATCAAGACCCCCTCTTCAGACACTTCATTAAAAACTCATATCTCACCCGTGGTCACAGCGAGCCCTAAACTAAGTTTAAGAAATACTCCACCAGAGGCTGCAAAAACAACTCTTTCCCCTGCCCTCACTCCCAGCCCCAAACTCCCATCAGGCCGAGCGATGATTAGCCAATCACCTGTTCCATCTTCATCGTTTGGAAAAAGTGCTAGTCCATTACAAGTCAGAACTCCCTCACCTGCTATGATTGGTAGCCCCAGACTTGACACCGTTCCAGTATACCCACAAAACCCTTCTTCTACTCCAGCCGACGGAAACCTGTCCTCCAGAAGTTCACCGGGTCCAAATTCAAAGTCAGGAAGTCTGACGTCCATAACATCGTTGACCAAACAGGATATGCTTTCTATCCCATTATCTCCAAAGGAACAAGTGCTGGAAGGAGCCAGAACCCCAACGACTGAAGAAAAGACAGAATTACAGAGGGTGGGGATTCTCAAAACAGCTAAACTCTCGCCAGTCGAGGGCGATTCTCCAGGTTCTGCCCTTTACTCTTCACCTGATCAGCTTTCTAAAGACAGACTGAGCAGTTTGCCTCTGTCACCTAGCACAACTCTGTCCCCCTCCTCACCTGTAGGGGGCAGAACAAGTAGTGTGACCGTTGTTAAAGCCAGCCCTGACAGCAGCCGAGAGTTTTCTGTAGAAACCTTAATAAAAGACCAGAAAGGAGAGACTTCTGAAATAAGGATTGAATCAGAAAGAGCAATAATTAGTCTAGCCTTTGGTCAGGGGGGAGATGTCTTTGTTTCAGGTGTTGTTCAACCTGAAAGTCAAAGTAGAGAGACCCCTGTAGCAGAGGTTAGGCCAAGGGTGGTCCAAGAGAAGGAAGATATGGTGGAGATGGAAGATATTAGGGACTGCAAAGTATCGCAGGAGGAAGAAGCAGAGCGGGGAGAGGACGAGTTGGAGAAGATAGAGAACATTTAGTAAAAATGTAACTGACAGATGTAGGCTCATCGATGTGATTAACAAACTAAATAGTGGCCCCACACAGTGCACTATAAAGACGGAATGTAGGAATAAGATAACTGCTTTACTGACTAATGTAAAATCATCAGATACTCTTCCACTGCTACATTTAAAGGATGTGTTAGCCTTTCCACCCCAAACCACTTTTTTTAATGGGGTTGGATTGCCACCTAAACATAAAGGAGTCCTTTGGTCGACTATGTTATTTTGAATGCAAAGTTGCCATTGTTTGAGATGTCTTTGTTGACAACTTCACATCACCCAGGAGAACATCACCATAAACCTGTCATACCAAAATTGAACTAAGGGCTTTATGTTTTAATTAAATCACAATGCTATATGGGCTGGGTTTGATATTGGCTTTCATTAGATTGATATAAATGGGTCATTAATATTTTCCTTGACCTCAACTAAAGCGGTACAATTAGAATTAGTAAACTGTAAATAAATTGAATCATGAGTAATTCTCTAGACTTCACCAGTGAAACCGTTTGGGATTTTAATTAAGATATTATAGACAGTTTGAAGACAGAAAAGAGTACTGATGTGCTTTATGGAGCGATGGACAGATACCTTAACTTTTGGCTAAAGTACCTGCTAGTTGCCATTAAATTTGGTTAGCTATGCAGCTGGCTGTCCTTTAAGCTACAGGAAAATGTACAGGCTCACGAAAATCAGTTGAAAGATTAATGTAAATAATAATCCAAGTAATATTTTCAAGATATTTCAAGTCTGGTCAAAGTCAGACTTGTATGGCCATGTTTAGAGCCCTGACACAATATAGCTAAAAGTCAATTACTGGGCTTGATATAAATTGTCATGTTTTACACATCTTATGAAAGTGTCATCTAATCTAAAACTAAAACAGAATGCATTTTGAGAATGGTCAATGTATTTCTGTTTTGTAGTTAAGAAGGTCAAATGTGTAGATGCTGATAAAGTCCTTCAGTTCATGTCTGATTTCCAGTGCATTGCAGGGGAAGGGTTGCCTGTTAGCATAAATGCTATCTTTTTTTGTATATCTTTTTTCAGTTTGCCTTGTGTTCAGTTGGTGTTTTCCTACATTTGACAACATGTTAAATATGTCTCAGGCTTACACCTTGGCTGGTGGAAAAACAAATTCATGCTAAGGTGTTTAATTGATTTGCTAACATAATGGCTCCATTAGAGTCGTTAACAAGAGTAATTCATTTTATTTTTTGATTGCCATTATATTTATTATTTGATGTACAAACCGTAGCAGTCATTGAAGTGACCATATAGTAAAGTCACTCTAGCAATATCACTATATTAATAGTACGTTATTTTACGATTGTAATCAGGCATTTTCAATGCTAAATATACCACATTTCCCGTATACTAGTCACTCAAATCACAAACTAGTATTATGGGACTCTGAGATGAGTTCATCCAGTGAAGATTATTTGTTATAATGTCATTGTGTGATCGGTTTTACAATTGTTTTACCATTGAAGCAACAGACTGTGTACTCTTTGCTGAAGATCTTATTATAAAGCAGTGTGGGAGCCCCATACCTGAAATAACAGTCTCACGGCATTTTGTGTTATAGTCACGACATTTAATCTATTGATTCGTGTTCACCATCACGATTTCCCCCTTTTTTTTGTGTCACATAGAACGATTTTAAAAGCAATGTATTTCTATTGGTAGTATGTTTCGTGCCTGCATCACCTCTTTTTGTCCGGTCGGGTCTTGGAAGACCGGAAGCTGTGTGGTTCATAAAAACATGTTCTTACTCAATATCAAGCCACGATCATTGTTTTAATTTTAAATCGTATAATGTCTGACTTGTTTTGCCGTCCGTGAGGGAAATAAATGGCTCAGAGCCTCAGAATACTGAAATATGTATTTTTTAAATCTTTTTTTCATTCTAATTTGTTATTCTTTTCTAAATAACACACTGTTATTTACTCAACAATAACACACAATTATCCTTGTTTTTATTTATTTGTTTAATTCTATAATCTCTGGCTTTTTTGTCGTCCGTCAGGAACTGAATTTAAAAATAAAGTCACCAGAAACAGACGTAGGCGATACACACCCACTGAACTGATTACCCAAGATCCTCAGCTATGGTTGAAGCTCTGTGATTGGATGTTTTATGCACGTTGGGATATGGTGTTTAAGCGATATGAAATCCGAAAACATAAAAAATAAATAATAATAATACTTTATTCCGAGTGCTTGCTTTTCTCTTTGAAAGTCATCACATAACGGCATTGTAATACACGGTTCGGCTGCATTCAATATTACACATCTGCCGTAGTTCTTTATTTATAGAGCCCTGATTAGAAGACTTCTGGACAAACTGGAAGAACTGCCACCGAAACTGAATACGTGACGTGGATCATAAATATATCAGCAATTAAACAACATCTTCAATTTCTCTTCACCCAATACGTCTCCTTATATTTGATCCAATTGGTAGATAGGTAGCGGTGCACAGCTGATAGACAGGGACTTGTCGTTTTTAAAGATATTACTGATTTTCTTTGAATATAAGAATGTAAATACTGAGTTGAGAGAATAGTCAGGGGTTTTGGGTGATGGGAGACACATCTATGGATTCAGAATTTCAATAGCTTACCATTAAATGACAGATATACCTTTCTGTCTGTGATGTTTTACAAATCAGACATTAATGTGTAGAAGTAAAACGTGTCCAATATCCTGTAAAATTATGTGAAAACATGAATAAAACTACACATCTTCAGATGTTATATATACATAAGTCTCCTACACTAATAGTAAAAAGTATAATTTGTAGGGCTGTAATAACGCATTAACGCACATTTTATTTAACGCCACTAATTATTTTAACGTGCGATTAACGCATGTGTATTTGTCCTCGGCCCGCCCCGTAGTTTCAGAGCCCGAAGGCTTGACGTTGTTGTTGTTAGTTGGATGGTGGGAGATTCTAGCGAGAGATATGGATACAAAAAAAGGTGTTATAAACAGCAAGCCAAGCACACAGCTGATGCTGACAGCCCCGCTCCTGCCGCTCGCCTGCGGCAGACCACGCTTGAAAGTTTGCCGGGGAGACGCCTGGACACGGCGTCTACGAGCTGCAAGCTTTCAACAGCGATAGCTAAATGGGTGGGTACAGCTTAACATTATGGAGGATGAGGGGCTGCGTTAGATCATTCGGATCGCATCCAACGTGTCGACTGCACATCACAGCGCATTATTTTGACCCACAGTGGGAACTTCAGTCTCATGCTTTGACTGAAGATGAAGACAGAACTGTAAACAGGCTTGTCTGTTTGAGCAACTGGCTCAGTGCAAAGAAGTAGACAGGGTTGGGAGAGAGTGTAATGGCGCATTTCCACTACAGCGCGGAGCGCGGTTTAAGCGTGCCGTGACGTGCACGGCCCGTTTTTGGTTGCGTTTCCACTTGGCGTAGTACCGGCTAGCGGGTACTATTTCACCGTTTTTCTGGCCCCATAAAATCGAGGTTCTCCAACAACCAGGCTGAGTCGGGCTGAGTGCTAAACTAGAGAGAGAATCGCTGGCAAGGGGGCTACAACTACAACAAGATGAACATATTTGACCGTGATTTAATTGTAATACACATTTCAAAATGATGCCGAAGTAACAACATACTGATACCGGTTAGTAAAAAGCATGAATTAATGCTTTGACAAGTCTGCAGACAGACGGCAGGCGAAAAATCTTTGAAAATGCGTGTTTTCTAAATGGAGATCGGCTAAGCTAACGCAGTATATGCTCCGACCGTCCACACTCACAACAACGGCCTACAGACATAAATAAATCAGCGACTGTATTCGCCATGACACAGGCAGTCTGTGGTTTGTACTTGTTTAACTTTTGTCTAGTTTCTGAACAGATATGAGGAGCTGTGAGCTCTGAGTGCTAACAGCTAATGGCTGATATTGTTTTTCTGTGGTCGCATTGAAGATGACGTCACGGCTCCGCCTACACTGCTTTAGTATAGTTACCGCCCCAGCTACTAGACTGTAATGGAAACGTAGCATAAAGTGAGCCAGTCCTAACAAGGCCTAACTATACCGTACTAAGCCGAGCGAGGCCCTGCAATTGAAATGCGCCATAAGACAGAGAGAGAGGCTCCAGGTTGTTGTATTGAAAATATTCAGGAGAATATTTGTCATTGTTCCAATGATAATAAACAAACATTTGCATAAAGCATATTTGTCCACTCATATGTTGATAAGAGTATTAAACACTTGAAAAATATTCCTCTAAGATGCATTTAGAACAGATAAAAAATGTGCGATTAATTGACACGGAGATCTTTTTTTCTCCCCCTCTTGACTTGATCAGAGCACGGCTCCCCTCTCCTGCAGGGGGGCGTGGTCAGCTGCAGCTCACAGAATCAGCCCCGTAGACAGCAAACAGCACATTGAGCGAAATGAGGCATGGCTAAAATGCATGATCTGTTTGGCATTTTGAAAACAGAAACGTATGGCCCTACAATATATCATTTAAATATAGCATGATAGGTGTCCTTTAAATTAAAAACAATAATCGTGGCTTGATATTGAGTAAGAAAATGTTTTTATGAACCACACAGCTTCCGGTCTTCCAAGACCCGACCGGACAAATAGACGTGTTGCAGGCACGAAACACACTACCAATACATTGCTTTTAAAATCGTTCAATGTGACACGAAAAAAAGGGGGAAATCGTGTTGGTGAACACGAATCAATAGATTCAATGTCGTGACTATAACACGAAATGCCGTGAGACTGGGTTGGAAATAACATCTCAAAATATAAAGACATGAAACTTCCACAAAATAAACTCTGCAGTCGCTAAAGCTGTGATACTGAAAAGATAATGGATTTTAAAGTATGTTTTGTATTTTTTTGTCAAACTTCTGAAGCCTCTACATCAGATGAGAGACAGGCGATATTGTACATTGACGACTGTAGCACCCTTCATTGATATGGTATATCACATATAATTATAGGGTAGAACTCACTCCCATATCCATCATACCTGCCTTATTCTGGAGCATTATTAAAAAGACAAATTCCAACATTGGAGCTGCTTGGTTACAGGCAGTTTAGCTGTGGTCTCTAGCATAGTTACAGTTGTGGGATGTTAACACACACACCTTCACCTTTCACCTTTACTGGGTCTCTATCATGGATGTCTCATAAGAACTGTATACCTGATAGTGATGTTACGTTTGCGAACAATCCGATTATTTTGAACGGCTTTCTGGTACGAATGAAGGGAACCGAGTCGTACTTGGTGAGAGCCGTTCTTTTTATCATTGGTTCTCTGTCTGCCATAAATCCACTCGCCTTTACGGGAACGTGCTTTCCTGAATGCAAATGTGCCATAGATGATGGCATAACGCATGCTGCTTGCGTAGTAGTTTGGCTGGCTGAGAGATGTAGCAAGTTATACATTTTTCTGTGTGTAAAAGTAGATTTCTGACAATACAGTCAATCATTATCATGGTGATTATTTAGCAGATAAACCTATTAACCCCGCCCCCTTAAAAAAAAAACTGCTCTTTTGAACGGCTCTCGGAAAGGAACGGAGCCATAAGATCCGGCTCCCTTCAAAGAGCCTTAATTCCCATCACTAATACCTGACCAAAAGGTGGCGCCAACTCAAATGGATTGGAATTTCTCACCGCTGAAAAGTTTCCTAGATTCAGGGTTAACTTCCTGGCATTGTGACACACTGGGTGTATCTCACTTCGGTTAAATGGATTCCTTGCGTCCCTCACTTGCGTCGTTTTCCTGCAACTAGTCCCTCCCACCAGGGAAGCATGGAGAGACGCAAGGAAACCACGAGAAGCAGGGAAATTAGTTTTAAGAGCAATGGGACGTCCTTTCCTCCAGAGCGTCACGCGAAGCGACGTCCGTTTGTGATGACGCCGCACAGCTGATCGTCTGACAGCAGCCAGATCAGTGCATGCGCTGCATCGTCCAATTAGTGAGCGATACACAGTAAGGGGGCGGGGCGAGTGTCTGAGGATTTCACCGGTGGATGGTCTGGTAGTTCCTCGATTATCGCTCCTCCGTTATCACTCCTCGATCCTCGATCCTCGGTCCTCCGGCAAAAATAAGGCCACTGGGACGCTACTCAAGATGGTGCAGACAAATCAACTTCCGGTGATACCGAGCCCGAGGAGAGAGGAAATGAAAAAATAACCGAAGTGAGACCCACTGATACGTGTAGCAGTGTTACGTGCACCAGATCTGGCTCGGCCCATAGCATAGCACACAACTGACATCACGGTTTTTGAAATATATTTTCTCTAGCTCAGAAAAGTAGGAAACTCTCGTTGATGAAAAATACACAAGCAAGTGTCATAATGTTGTTGGCATTTCGAGGTGTCCTATCAACACTTTCACAGGCGTCTCTTTATCCTGGTGGTCCATCAGGAGAATACTTTTCAGGCCATTTGGGGATTTTTCTCTAATACCGCAAATTGCCATTCCACCAATTTGGAAGCAGGGCTGAGTGACAACAGTGTATCCAGCTCTTATTACACATCCATGCTGCCTGTACTCACTTCATAAATAAAGACTACTACAGTAACCAGACCATGATTTAGCTTGCAGCAATAATGTAAATATTTGGTTCAGAGTGCAACATTTAAGAGCAATTGCAGTTTTTACAAACTTGATTACATTTGTTTTGTTTTGGTAGAATGAGTGAAATCATCAGGACATCTGTGAGGATAAAATAGTAAATTAAACATAATTTGGCTTCTTACCTGTCCTTTATAGGAAACTAACCAGAACGCCTGACGTCTGCTTTCCTCTCGCTGTATGTCCACATTTCCATATCTTCCATCTACTCTTTGACTATGTGACCTTTGACATATGATCAGGATGTCTCCTTCCAATACGTCTAAAATACCATTAAGTTGGATATACATTCTCGTTATCCAGGCCTCTGCAGTAAATGAAGATGCTTTTATGATTTATTCGTGTTTGTAACATCAACACCTCACACATCCATCACCTTTCATAGATGTAGTTAAACTGCGTCACCATCCACATATTTATTCTGTTCTGACAAGCTGTTGTGTATCTTTCCAACAGTGCTCATGCATTAATTAACCTGTAGGAAAATAATTTATACAATGTCATATCTAGTTGAAACATACTAAATATAAATCTGTGTAAAGAGGGCCATGTTTTTTAGTTTTTTAACTATGCACTATAAAAAAATGGCTAAATGCATCCTCTGTAGGGGTGTAACGGTATCCGTATTCGGCCCGAACCGTCACGGTTCGGACGTCAGGGTTCGGCACATGCAGTCACACGACGAGTACGCCTTTTTTTTATGAGTGGGAAAAAGGTCTGTCACTCAGTATCCATTACACTATATATAATCCAGGGGGCGGTATTGCACCTAAAAGCTGTTTGCCAGCCGCCCTTAAACAACAAATGAAGAACAAGAAGAAAACACAACAAAACGAACAAAATACAAGAAGAAGAAAAGTTAGTATGGCGATTTCAGATAACACACAGGGGCTAGAAGACCCACCTGCTTCTTTTAAATCAGCTGTGTGGGAACATTTCGGGTTCCCTATGGACTACAATAACGATGGAGTGCGAGTGGTGGATCGGACGAGGGCGGTGTGTCGGCGTTGTTCCACAGCGGTGCGGTATGCTAATGGTAACACACGCCAAACATGCTAAATCATATCAGAAGGCATCACCCAGATTTGCCAATCACCGGAGCCCGGCAAAAGACAACAGCAGTTCAACAGCTTATCCCCGCTGTTTTTAAGAAGCCAATAGACATGAAAGCCGAATTCGACATCAGCCATTATAGATAATATGGCCATCTGACTGTGTGTGGTACTGTTTGTGGTTTGTTTTTATCTGTGTAATACAGTTAATTCTTCAAAAATGTTAGAGTTCCTTATTTTTATACTGAAACTTGCACTACTGTTCAAAAATAAATAACAACAAACCTGGAATTATGCATTTGGGACTTTATTTAGCTTTTTCTTGTTATACCGAACCCGTACCGAACCGTGACCCCCAAACCGAGGTACATACCGAACCGTGAATTCTGTGAACCGTTACACCCCTAATCCTCTGTGTGCATTTTATTGCAAATACTGTATAAAATGATGTATATATGAATATGTGAGAATGGTGCAACACAGATCTAGATTCAGAGGCTAGTTAATTTACAAAGGAAATTTGATCAGAAGGCTTTACGGTAAAACACCGGAGATCGAATGTGGCTAAAATATTATTATGAAACTATATACAGAATGAAGTGTCAAGCAGGACATGATTTCACACACCAGCAGCAGTCTTAATGTGTGGATTATGTTGCTTTTCTTTACCGTGTACCATCGGTTGCTTGGATCTTCATTTTAACTTTAGGTCAACACATGCAAATATACATGGTTTTAACAATGGGACAATACAAAAATACATTTTGGTCAGCTGGCCATTTTGTGGCCCTAGGATTTTTAAACAATATTACAAAAAGACAATTACAAAAATGTGGAAATGTGAGTCATTACACAGACCAGCAGCTACAGAAGTCCTCATATCAACAGCTCAGCCTCAAAACATATTATTCTCACTTTAGATCCTCAGATTGATGATGTTTAATGTATCCTCTAGCAGGACCTGGCACATATGTAGTGTTCTACACATGCTGGTGATGACTTGTAAATATGCAGATGTATCATATTGTACTCTAATGAAATAAATACCAGAACTATGCTTTTCAAACCTGAGTGCTGTGTCCTTGTTGAGCTCAGTCAACGATCACACTTCCTCTCATACCATTGGTGTAATGCACAACACAATTACTTTAATTAAATATATGATGTTAAAAACCAGTACAAAACAGTCCTACATATTGAAAATAATGTTGCCAAAAACAAAATGGTTCAATTTGATAAGATTCAAAATAATACTTATATCTCATGTTTGGATGCCCCTGCAGTCACATAATAACATATAGTCTCATGCTACTGTACACTACCCTGTTTTGTGGATTATAACTTGTACTGTAAATCATTTGTACTGTAATTTGTGTACCCAACATGTTTTCAAAACGATACTATCATTAGTGCACCATTGAGAAACATTAGCAACTTCTAATATTGTTGAATCATTTTTGAAAGTTTGAAATGCACTTTTTCATGTTGCATAAGGCTTTGCTGCAGACCCCTGGACCTTTAGCACGTGCATTCATGTTAATATTCATTTATTTTGCTTCCCATCTACTAAATAGGCCTATTTTGAAACGAAAACGTAATTCTACTGAAATGTTGGCGTTAAAACACTGTCAAATTGGTTGTTGGGGAACATATTTGCATATATGTAACATTTGTAACATTTACTCAAGTACTGTACTTTACTATTCTACTCCTACACAAATCAAATATTCTACTTTTCAATGCAATACATTAACCTGACAACTTAAGGGACTATGAAAATGTAAATTCAAATGATCAAATTATTATTTACAAAATGATCATATACAAGATATAATCAACAAATAATACATCTTGTTCATATAGATAAAGATACACATTATAGATCCTTTGGTAAAATTCACAAGCAGTACATGTTGTTGTCCGACTGTAACATTAAAGTAATGAACACATTAATGCATAAATTAATTGAATACAAAATACAATTATTATGTTATGTTAAAGGTGGGGTAGGTAAGTTTGAGAAACCGGCTCGAGATACACTTTTTGTTATATTCCATGGAATGCTCTTAACATCCCAATAGCAATGAATATCTGAAGTGCTTTGACAAAAAATCCATAAAAAAAAATCATCTGTGGAAGCCGTAGTACTGTAAAAAGCACGACCAATCATCTGAGCCGGCCCGGCTAAAGTAACTGGATGGCCTACCTGCCTGTCAGCCTTCCATCTCTGCACAAACTTATCTCGTGCCCTCATTGGTCATGTGCGCGTTCGTGTGTGTTGGAGGAGGGGCTCTGTAAGGAAGTGGCAGATTTCTTCCGGCTGTGTATTTTCAAATTCTAGCGCACTCAAGCTGGTTTCTCCAAAATTAACTACCCTACCTTTAAATTACATTTTTAAAGCAAGACTTCTAACAGCTTATTGTTGCTGCTCACATTGAGGTGACACGTCTTCCTGCTTTAAGTTCCTTACCACTGATAAATACTCACAAATACAAACAAACAAATTACAGTTTTTTTAGATGCTACAATAAAGTCACAATTACAGATTTCTTCTGGTCCTCACACGTCCTGTATTCCTGTAAACACACAGTCTCAGGGCTGAGGAGAACGCTTGTGTGTTGGAGGAGGAGGAGGCGCTCGACACTAGAACAGTAAATAGGGAAGAGAGGAAGAGTTGATTATCACCATTTCTACAATTACAATCAGCAAATATGGAGAACTCTTTTTTACAGGTGCATACTGGTCTTAGCCGGCCGCCGGAGAAGTCTGGAGAGCTGTGGCTGCTGCCTTCAGGCTCTGACGGATAAAAGACACTGACAACCTTTACCATCCATTCATTTAGAAGCTGAGGAAAATACACAACTGTTCTCTCGCTGTTCCAATGTTTGACTCACCTGCTGTGTTGTCTGCAAAGACCTGCTGTGTGTCCTCCTCACAGCTAGGGGGGGTAGCACTAAGGGCTGAGCTACAGCCAGGGTTAGTGGGGCTCGGGCTGGAGGGGGAGAAGGGAGGCATGGTTGGG
The DNA here is from genome assembly GCA_943590975.1 of Lindbergichthys nudifrons. NCBI lineage: Eukaryota > Metazoa > Chordata > Actinopteri > Perciformes > Nototheniidae > Lindbergichthys > Lindbergichthys nudifrons. The sequence goes on along the minus strand of CALSBW010029805.1, from coordinate 1,679,362 downwards.
GTGAGGAGAGACTGGAGGAGAATAAAGAGGGAGACAGTCAGAAATGAAATATACACTGTCCGATGAGTTTCAGCTATTCTCTGCGACCACAGTGAACACAGTAGTCTCACCTCTTCCTCCTTATCCTCCTCCTCTCTTTCATCGTGGAGCAGCTCTACCACCAACGATGGGAAAACCCCGACCCGCCCGTTCAGCTCTCCCTCCCAGAAGCCATCGTCCACCAGTAAAATAGAACATTCACATTTGAAAGTCCAGCACTGCCTCATGCATCTGTGTTGCTTCAACAAAAAAGTCTTAAATACTGTTAATAATACTTATCTAAAGTTCCACTCACCAGCTTTTTTCCCATACTTTAATTCACATATCATGGCCTTTATCACCAAATGTAATTTACTTACACTAGCAAACTCCATTTGCTAGTGAAGACAGTGAAATGTGGAGAAAGCTCTGGAAAAAGCCAACGAAAACTCTGAGGGAATATTATCTCAGTCAACCAACCATGGAACACATCTGTCGGCCTTAATTGTTAGGGAATCATTTGCTTAGGTATTCAACCTTCGACCCAGTTCATAGTTTTCTCTCTTCACTGTCTCTTTTCCCACGGCATAGTTCTACGGCCTTGGGTATTGCTGCTATCTCTCTTAAGGAGGGGCAGCTTGGGCACATTGTTGTTGTCAGTCTATGACAGAGCACAAGCCGCCATGAGGTAGTTCACTGTTCAGGGACGAAGGTTCCCTGGCGCACATTCTTTCCTATGGACGACAGCTCTAGTTAGATTCAGGGTCCATCATTGTTTAGTCTCACTGATAAAGAATGTTGATTATTACACTCCGAACTAGTTAAAACCTGGAGCTGCAGAAAGAGTTCTTCAGAATTGGTTTGGCAACCGCTGTGTCAACTCGTGACACACCACCTGTCTTGTCAATTCTCCGGCCGTAACTCCAAATAAACCATCAGTGTTTGCCATCAAAGCTCCAGCTCTCCTCGTGTCTCTCTGAGTCCTGTTTCCAATTGCTTCAGAAGTTTCCCCCACAAATTGGCGTTGTCGGCAGGATACCAACAAATCTTCAGAACTGGTAAGTGTAATTTCAAATCCACATTTGGACATTGCCTTACCAGAATCTGTGATTGACGGTATCCTAAAATGACCTGTGAAACTGAGCGGCTGTCTTTTCGTTTTTGGTTTATGAACATCTGAGGCTTTGTGAATCAGTGTTTATTATTATACTGACAGGTATCAGATCTTGCTGTGTAAAATAATCTTCCCGAGAGGTGTCACTTGTGATGTAGTCTGTGTGTTCTACAGTGAATGTATTCCTGACAGCCACAGGTGATAAGAATCAAAGGTTCCCATAGGATCCCATAGAAAATGCATTTTTGACCCACTTATGGAAGCTTGGGGTAGAAATACAAAAACTACAATTTCTTAAAATGTATAACATTTACATTTTAAATTTGAATGGCATGATATTCCAAACATGTTTTTTGAGGAATAGCTGGAATATGAAATGATAAAAAATTTTAATTACAAAGATACTTCAAGAAAACCACCTCACCGGGTCAAAAAAGACCCACTTTCACTTTGAATGGGGAGACGTCTCCCTTTGCCGAACTGCATTGTGGTTCCGTTGCTTCACTTTGCCTCCGTTGCTCGCGCTGAAAGTTGAGAAAAGTTCAACTTTTCAAGTGTCGACGGAAGCGCCAGCCAATCAAATCATATGCCAGTACAAGCGCTAGCCAATCAAACCGTGCGTTTGTGTGTCCGGGGCGGGAGATTAATGTGATTGGTTGTTGGTCGCGCGCCAGACACTCCCACCGGTATGAGGGGCCGTACAGGCCGTAATTCATACTGGTCCTCTCACGCACATACATTCTCCTTTTACATACATATATTTTCACCCTTACACACGTATATATTTACACTCACACATTCATACATTTTGCTCTCATATGATCATATTTCAATGCACACATTCATATATGTGACCCACTCTATTGAAATCAGTCGGAAGTCGCAACGGCTCATTTCAAAATAAACGTGGATTTGCGTAAAAAACTATTTTTTCGGGGTTCGGGTGTTTTGTTTGATTTTAAATAAACAAAGTCTTGGCTCTCAGAATATGAAACTTTTATTTCCAAAATCACACGATAAATACATTTGTGAAGCTTGTAAAGGGAAGATGACAGGCACCTCTCACTCGCAATCTGCTCTTCCGCAATGCCGCCCCCCTCCCTCCGGCTGAAATTATGAATGTAAGCATATAGTAATCATAGATAACACGGCAGGGTCCGTTACAGTTTGTTTTCATCTGATTTCAATTAAACAAAGTCTTGGCTTTCAGAATATTAAACTTGTTTCGGCAAATTTAGATGATAAATACAACTTTGAAGCTTGTGACGGCATAATTACAAGCGGAGAACGGAGTAACTTGACGTCACAGCAGGCATAACAACAGTCTGTGTTTCTCGTAAGTGTTTTCCCCGGGAAACAAACACCAGTGGCGAGCCGTGACATTTATACCTAGGCCCTCTGACCCCCCCCCCCCCCCACCCCTTCCCTCGAAAAAAAAGAATTGTTATTACGTCTCAGCGTATACTTCAGCGGAATATCAAAAACAACGGCCCGGGGTGCAAAACGCATCAATGACAGCGACCCTCTCCCACACAAAACAACACCATTTATATAAACACCTATCATAACAGGGCACCCACAGCCAAGTAACAATTACAAATGAATGAAGTCGGCACGGCGGCCCACATTGAAAATGACTGAGGCCTACCTTTGATGATCATATCACTTAAACACAAAGTCCATCCTCTTGTCCTTTTGGATGAAGCACTTGATGGCGGGTCATGCAGCTGATCCTTTGCCACTCCAATTTATAATTGTAACTCAATCTTGAAAATGACGGTTAATAATTTCGCAACGATGTCATTACTATCACTGACATGAGCCATCATGAACGAACTTATGCTAATCATAAATCTATCGATCATAAATCTATCGATCATAAATCTATCGATTAGATTTATGATTCGAAAATAATAAAAGTAGGGTAGACATGTGGATATTATCCGGCTGAACAAAACGTGCATTTATCTAACAGGTTCGTTTTCCACAGACCTTATTTCGAGCTATTACATCCATGAGAAATCCCATTGCTTTTCTGTCGAGGGAACCCGAGCGCAGCTTACTTCCGGGTTTTAGGACGTGTCATTTTTTTTTTTTTTTCAATTTTTTTTTTTTTCAATATCTTAGGCCCTCACAGAGGGCCTAGAGGGCCCTGACGGCTCGCCACTGACAAACACAAGTACAACAACAATCCTGATATTGAAAAGCTAGGAATCTCCTCTTTCCAACAGTGTATACAACTCAAAATGTGTCTCCGGGTCAATGCGACTGATTTCGATAGAGCAGGTCACATATTGTCACTCACATATTTATACATTTTTCACTCACACATACATTTTGCTCTCATATTCATATATTTTAACGCTCATATTTATTCATTTTGCTCTCATGCACATTCATTCAATGTTTACATTTAATATTAGAAATAATATATGCATGTCTGAAGACAAAATATGTATGCAAGAGAAGAATGCATGTATGTGTGTGAGAGAAAGTATAGTGGAAACGGAAGGAGTATGGTTGAAACGGTAGGCAGGTCATTATCGCGCTGTGATTGGCTCAGAAGGTCGAGCGGGGCGGGCTCATGTTCAGAACTTCGGATTCAAATCAACATGATGGAGGGAGATGAATCTGTGTATCTTCGGACCATTTGTTTTTCTTTATTAAAAAAGTAAACGGAAGAGCGTCTGAGAGGCGTTTTTGCTTTTTGTTTTTTTACCTTACTAAATGGGCTAATGGTGATTGGAGGGGGGGGGGGGGGGGCGTGAAACTAGCGGCAGTGATTTCAAAACAAAAGCACTCGTTTGCTTGGAATGGTGATAATATTATAAACGAGGTGAATTTAGCGATCACAACGAAAACGGCCAAGATACATATTGAGCCCAGAAAATGAATGTTATTAAGGGCTGTAAATATAATAAGCCTGTGTCTAAAATGGACAACATTGTTAGGAGATTTAAACTATACAGCGATTTTGTACTGCGGTCAACTCAGCCGTCTCTCAAGTTTGTTTTTCAAATCAGCTGCTCTTCATTTTTTCCCCTGCTATATTTGACGAGTGATACAAATATATTTTACCACAAGTTCTTAATAAAACTGACACTGTTGAACTCGGTACTAGTTTGACTGCTACTAACAATACATTGAAGTACTTTTACTGTGTATTCTTTGAGAAATACTCTGTCAAAGTCCCCTGCTGAGAACAAAATCAAGCCACTTCTGCTAAATTTGATGAGGGAATTCTTTTTTGTTGCCATTAGTTCTTCGTGAGATTGATCATGTTGGACTCAGTACTACTGAAACTACCCCCACAAGTAGTATGAAGTACTTTTACTGTGTACTTACTTTATAAACTATGAATCTTGTGGTGCTTGAAGAAATACAGACTGGCTAAGCCGGCCAGGTTATATATATATATGCCTTTTTTGGAGCCCTTTTTTACAATACTTATTAAAATGTCACTAGTTATTTAAACAAACCACTATCTGAGGATAAAACAAACTCGAGAGACGGCTGAGTTGACCGCAGTGCAGAATCGCTGTATAGTTTAAATCTCCTCACAATGTTGTCCATTTTAGACATAGGTTTATATATCTGGACTCAATGTGTGTCTTGGCAGTTTTCATTGTGATCGCAAAATCCACCTTGTTTATAATATTATCACCGTTCCAAGCAAACGAGTGCTTTTGTTTTGAAATCACTTCCGCGAGTTTCGCGCCCCTCAGACCATTTAGTAAGGTAAAAAACAAAAAGCAAAAACGCCTCGCAGACGCTCTTCCGTTTACTTTTTTAATAAAGAAAAACAAATGGTCCGAAAATACACAGATTCATCTCCCTCCATCATGTTGATTTGAATCTGAAGTTCTGAACATGACCCCACCCCGCTCGACCTTCTGAGCCAATCACAGCGCGATAATGACCTGCCTTCCGTTGTAAAGGCGCCAGGTCATGTAAACATTGAATGAATGTGCGTGAGAGCAAAATGTATAAATATGTTGTATATACTCATTCCACACTCATATCAACGGCCTACAGACATAAATAAACCAGCGACTGTATTCGCCATGACACAGACAGTCTGTGGTTTGTACTTGTTTAACTTTTGTCCAGTTTCTGAACAGATATGAGGAGCTGTGAGCTCTGTGTGCTAACTGCTAACAGCTAACGGCTGATGTTTTCTGGTTGAACGTCAGTGACGGCAGGCTGAGATCCTCACCGCTGATTGGCTTCCGCGAGAACGCGTCACGTGAATTTGACGCTCGAGTTGAAAAAATTGAACTCTGGCATTTGACGCGGCACCGTTCAATCGCCTCGATCGCGTGAATTGCGCCGCGTCCACCGCTTCATGCGCGCCGTCGGAGCGAATTCGCGTCTGTCCGCGTCTCTGCATTGACTTTACATGTAATCGCGCTGCCCCCAAACATCGCATCGCGTCCGGTGTGAACGCAGCATAAGAGTGAAAATATATGTATGTAAAAGGAGAATGTATGTGTGTGAGAGGACCAGTATGAATTACGGCCTGTACGGCCCCTCATACACCGGCAAGCTTCAACGCGACGGAACCGTGTGGACGATACGTTAGGGTTAGGCATTTACCATTAGCCCTAGAGACCATCACGGATAACACATTACAACCTGACTAAAGAATAAAGTACATCTTCAAATCATTATCAAACATTTTAGAAAGCAAAGATTCCAACTTCAAAAATAAAATAACTAGAAAGTCACTTGGAGAGCGCTGACCTCTGTTAACGCCAATTGTGTATAAAGCTACTCCTCTCATTTTCTGACCTTGGAAGTCAGTTTTTGTGTTCATGTTATGTGTGTAAACAACATGGACGCCATGGGGTTGTGTGTGTTGTAATTTACATGTTGATCTGTTTCCCAGTTGGCGTTCCGACTTTAGGGGGCAGTCACCTACATTTTCCCAATTGGGAACAGTGAGTGCTTCAAAATCTTTTCCAACAAATGTAGCATTAGTTCCAAAAGTTGCTTGATGTTGCCAGAGGATCTGACACGATCATTGGCATATTTGTGATGTGATTGCACATTCATTAGCATAAAGATAAGTAGTTGCATTGGTTGCAGCGAGGGAGAGATCAAAGCTATATAAATGGTAGAAAGAGACATCTTAAGCCAAACAATCACAAACTCCTCACACACATTGCATATTTCAAGTATGAATATGTTTTTTAAAATAGGGAGGAGGCTCAAATAAACGTTTCACATTTTCACAAGATCAGTTATACAGCGTGCCTAAAAGAACATCAGCTGTCTCGAGCGCAAGCATCAACATAACCTTAGGAACTCCTGCAGTCTGAAGTATTTATACATCTTGTGAAAAATACGTGATGTGTATTCAGTTGAGTTACAGAATGGTGTGGAACAGGGACTAGCGCAGAAGTGAAGACATTTTCTGAACACAATGGATTGTGGGGTTTTGAAGTCTGCAAAGATTATTTGTCTCAATGAAGAAGAGAACTGCTTTTCTCTGAGGCCTCGGCCCTTCGCTGGTACATAGTGCGCTCACCTCTGCGTGTCGACAGCGGATCAGGTGGATCAGCGCTCCCTCCTGGAAGGACAGCTCCTCTGCACTCTGGGCCTGGTAGGAGTACAGAGCTCTGGCTACACCTAACACAGGATTCAAGTCAAACTGGATGAAAAACACACAAGCACATGACATTTAAAAAATCACTTGTTGTGAGGTTATCAACGTTGTCACACCTCTGCTCCCTGCCCTCTCTTTGGTCCCGCTGGATAAGATGGAGCTGAAAGAACCCTCGAGATGAGAGGCGCCCTCTGCTGGTAGACAGAGGAACTGCACATAGCGCTCAGGAACATACCCCACCTGACCACACGAGTTACACACCTGGACACATGAACAGGTGTTACAGAGATACAGATGAGATTACACACTGGAAAACATGCACTCTTCAAAGTAGAAGCTCTTGAAAGCTGATAAGTATGGGATAATGTGCAGCGAGGGCTGCCTGATGAGCCTGAAGGGTGTTCTTTTCCCCATAATGACCAAGTCGCTGCATCTCTGATGTGAAGTATATGCCTGAGGTGGTAAGACCCTGAATGGAGCGATAGGGGTCACCAGGTAATGTGCTAGTCTGGGTTGTAACAGTAACGTCCTAAAATCTTGTCTTTCATTGCATTGCAACACTGAGTCATCAAAAAGGCATAAGCTTTGTTGTAAGACTAAATACACTGTATTAAAGTTGAAAACAACACTCTGCTGTCCTAACTTTCTCTGCCCACACCTCCAGGGCTAACAGCCTAGAAAATCCTGCCCTTTCTGCCGACCGAGCTAGAGACAGGAAAGTCTGCTGGATAGTGATGATGATGAAGGCAGTTTGTGGTGCCTATAGTGTTGTTATTTATCCGTATCAAATCCAGTCATTTGGGCAAGCCCTTATCAAGGGCTGTCCCAATGAGGTGTGGAGAGGATTTCATAGATGTCTTTAAATGGAATATGTAACAAAGTGTAGATACAATAGAGAAAAGGTTACACTGTAACCTTAATTGCCTTAAAGAAGAGAGTCTCCAGAGGCCTGTACGATTTTCGCTTAGCGAGCTAACTTCAGGGAAAACTTGGGGTTTCCGGTCCTACGACGCTGGTTCTCTTTTTAGCGGGCTAGATCTCCATGGTAACTTATGCTGAGCGGCTAACCTGGTCCGGAGCAGGTTGGGTTGCAGGCTAAGAGATCAAGTCAGTGAAAGCACCGCCTGCTGACCAATCAGAGCTCCGTGTGCGGAGTTTAAAGCTATCAAGTCATATTACAGGATAGAGGAAATACAGAAAAACTGCCGTTGCAGGAAAGACGGCCGGCAAAAATCACCGACTGTGTGAACGTGAAAATGAATAGAATATCACCTCCCATCTTCAGAGCAATCTGACTATTATAACATTAGCGTTAAGAAAGCTTACTTAAATATCTGACACAACATAAGCAACCGGATCAAGGTAACATTACGTACAGTCCGCGGCACTATGAGTGCAGACGTTGATGTGTCCCATTATCATTCATATCACATCATAATGTATCATATAGCCTAGGCCTATTTCCTTATCTCAGTCAGCTTCTTGAGCCGTATCTGGCCGTGCAACACTCACAGTGTCACATACTGTATGCAGAAGTATTATTTTAAGCAACACATTAAGTTGACGAAACACTCGAGTCAAATGTAATTAAAGTCAGATCCACTCGTGTCTTAGACGGGGCATTGATATCATAAACCTGTTAACCTGTTTAGCCCTGAGCCTGTTTCTCAGGTCTCAGGCTCGAAAATGACATTCCCAGACCAAATGACCATATCTTCCCTTCTAAAAGGGTTAAATTAATAATCTTTTTTCTCAAAGTAATGATAAACCTGTGAGTTGGATGTAGAAAAGTCAGAACAATATAGATGTTTTTTATTTTAAAGAAAATTCAGATTGAACATAGTAAAAGACTGTAAATTATAGTGTCCGTCCAAAAATTCTTTTTTACTTATAGTGAAAACTACCCTTGGATGATGGTAAGGTAGACTAAAAGCTTTAGGAATCCAAAGCATAACATATAATAAGTACCCTGTATCAAGATTGATGCAAAACAAGTGACATTTGACCTTTTTAGAGAGGTTTAGCAAAAAAAAATTGATTTGGGTGGAAATGGGGTTTTTACCGTTTCTCTGGAACCCATTGGTCGATTTTGGTGATTGACATCTGTTTCTGACCGTTAGAGCCAATAGAATCGAAGGGGAATCCCTCCTCTCACACACATGGTAAAAAAAAAGGTGGGGGCTTCGCGCATGCAGTTTTGCATCAAAGCGAACCTATACTCTAGCTTTGACATCTAGAAACGGAAAAGCAGTTTTATTTCTCATGGATTATTAGAAATCATTTCAAAGGGACACAGACACATTGGATTAACCTATGGATTAACTTCAGCAGCGTTTTTATCATTTTAATGCCATTGAAGACCACTTTTGACCAGACTACGAGACAGGTAAGCTGTGTTAGCGTTTTTAGCTACCTAGCGCCACATGTTTTGATGTCTGTTTTTGTTTATAAAGTCGCGAGTTCGTATCATGGAGTGATAATGTATGCACCCATCGATTCTGTGTCACCTCACGTTGTGAATCGATGTGCAGAAAAGATACGATTTTGGCCCCACGCAAAGTTATATGATGAGGCCCTCATAAGGCGCTTACACTGTAGGTGCGCCGCATTTGCGCTTCAGATGAGGCTCCCTCCGCAAAATGAAGCACCCTCCGCAAAATGAAGTACCCTCCGCAAGCTGAGGCCCCCTCCGCGAGGTGAGGCCCCACGCAGTCTGCGTGATCGGCCTGTAGGGAGGGGCGGCCCTGCATGTTTGTGATTGGTCGAATGCTCCAAATACCACCTCTTTCATGTGAACGCGCACCTAACTATATAGGGCAAAGCTGGCTTGAGTTAACGAGTTGATAACCAGCATCGTAGGACCGCTTAGCGAGAGCGCTTTTGTTTTGGATTAGGTAAACCGGGTAACTCAAACATATCCAGGTTATGTTGAACCGGCTTCGTCGTACAGGCCTCTGATTTCAGGCTGCTCTGGGACCAGTTCCAGGAGGCATATGGAATATGTAACAGATTAGAGAGATAATTTATTCTCTCGGATAACTAAGGTTAGAACATGATATTACCTTCAGCCAGTCCTCCATGTCTCCATCCTCAACCACTTGAAGCTCCTCCCCTTCAATGATTGACAGCTCATCTAGCTGGCTAGCCTACAGGAAATAACATGCTTTTTTCGTTATCAATTTTTCTAAAATGATCCACCTACAGTACTACAAATTATATAGAACTGTCTATGGCCTTGGTTTACTACATTTGCAAAAATAAATCTCCAAATGATCTCTATATAATATAATCTATATAATCTCTGAAAATCTCCATATATAGCATCCTGTATCTTCTCTGAATTTACCAACAGGTTCCACTGATTTCAAATAAGATCAACACTGTGTACGATAAACAAGTCCTTTTACAACATGCTGGATATGTTCCGATAGGGGCGATATTCATGGACATCATTTATATGCATGTGGGTCATTAGAGTAGAGATAGAATTATAGAATTGGAGGGATGAAACCCTCTTTAATGGTCACACATGCAGAGCACAAAGCACACACAGTGACATTTGTTCTCTGCTTTTAACCCATCCTAGTTCCAGGAGTCTAGTACTAGGAGCAGTGAGCAGCTATTGTACAGCGCCCGGGGAGCTGTGGGGATGTCCGGTGCCTTGCTCAAGGGCACCACGGCAGGGCCCAGGAGGTGAACTAGGACCTCTCCAAGTAGCAGTCCACATTCCATATTTAGGTCTGGTCGGGGACTTGAACCGGCAACCCTACGGCTCACAGTCCAAGCCCCTACTGACTGAGCCACTGCTGTTAGTACAGCATACTAACCCTATTGTAGATGTTATCATCTATCCATGCAGTGATCACTAAAAAAAGGAATTCAAGAAGAAAAGGATCTCTAGGCAGAGTTCAGGGGATGTAAGAACAAGAAGCTCCACAAAGGTGGAGGACGTCCCGTGTGTTGCATGGGACACAAAATACACAGGGGTGAGCAGCTACTTTACAGCTGAGCAGGCACAGTTAATGTCTGACGATAAGCACTTATAAAGCCTGTTTGATAATCTGATTTCTACCTGGTAGTTGTAGATAACTCTGCAGGCTGCCGGGTAGATACACACTCCAGAGGCTGACACTGGGTCTGCAAAGATGTCTCCGTTCTCATCATCATAGTCCTCAAAGTCAGTCAGCTCAAACTCATCCTCCTAAAAAAACACACATTAAACACATCAGTGAGAGTGGGCAAGGTATCTCACATATTTTTCTCAATATGATTGTCACCTTTTTCTTTTTTAAATAAGAGACCCACAACCCACCTCACTCGCCGAGGAAATTTAAGAATGACATTTTAATAACAACCACAATGTTTTCATCTCTCCATGGTTTTCATGTTTTCAGACATGTTGTTTTTTAATGAATAAATCCCCGAAAATGACAAATCCAACCCTGAATGTTTCTATCAACAGGTATTGAGTTCATATAACAGCAAATATATATATATATATATATATATATATATATATATAATATAAATATTTTTGCCATAAAGCTCCATCTAACTCTGATGGTGCGTTCACACCGTCGAATTACGCGATTGGTGCGACAGTCGCGTCATTCCCATCATTCGCGTAAATTGCGTAATTCGTCTGTGTGAACGCACCATCAGACGCTCAAGTTTTTTTCAACTCGAGCGTCACATATGCGTGAAGTGTTCTTGCGTAATCCAATCAGCAGTGAGGATCTCAGCCTGCCGTCACTGACGTTGAATCAGAAAACCTAAATATCAGCCGTTAGGTGTTAGTACTTAGAGCTCACAGCTCCTCATATCTGTTCAGAAACTGGAGAAAAGTCGGTGCTTTATTTCTGTCTGTATGACGTTGTTGTGAGTGTGGACGGAGCAGCTACAACCTTAGCTTAGCCTGATCGATCCGATCTCCATTCACGCATTTTAAAAGTGTTTTGCCTGCCGTCTTGTATGCACACTTGTCAAAGCTTCAATTCATGGTTTTTACAAACCGGTATCAGTATGTTATTAGTTTGGCATAATTTTGTATCTACATGGAGATAAGCGGCGCCCCCTCACCAGCGCGTCTTGTTTGAATGACGCGAATAAAGACAGTTGACAGCCGTGGTGAAACTCGAGCGATTAGAGCGATGCAAATATTCGCATTGCGTCCGGAGGGAACGCTATATTACACAGCCCCAGCCTCTCAAGGTGTTCCCCAAGGTTCAGTGCTTGGTCCCCTCCTTTTTGTTTTCTACAAACCAGTCATTGGTCCCATCATACACCACCATGGCCTTTATTTCCACTATTATGCCGACAACACCCAGCTCCACCAAATCTATCCCTGATGCAGTCACTCTGGCCTCACAAACTGACTAAGAGTTATACAAACCTGGATACAATCTAACTTCCACAAACTCAACAGTGAACAATTGGAACCTAAATGACTCATTACATTCTGCCACAATGTCTGTATTGATGGCTCCACTGTTCCTGCTTTCACACCCATCCTTAAAATTGGTGACATTATCGATCATTCCCTCTCCTTCGAAACCCACAATAACCACATTACAAAACAATTAGTAAATCACTTGGTGCTCCGATGAATAGTAGTATAAGCTATATAACTAATGGGGCACTAAATTGATTTAGTGTGTGTGAGTTTGCATACTGAAAAGTCCTCAGTAGACTTCCTCTGTTCACTGAGGCGTCTCTCCCTCTCCAGCTCCTCCTCTGCCTGGGTCATGGCGTTGTGAAGCCACTGCTCGATTCCTGTGACGCAGTCTGACAGCAGAGCCAGGCGAGCCTCTGCCTTCAGCCTGCTTAGCTGAGAGGAAGACAGCCAGTTAGACACAAATACACACACACACACAGACACACACACACACACATACACACACACACACACACACACACACACACACACACACACACACACA
>CALSBW010029805.1:1646334-1664032 GCA_943590975.1 Lindbergichthys nudifrons | reverse complement strand
ACACACACACACACACACACACACACACACACACACACACTAGGGAAGTCAATGTTGTGGGAGAGCTCCTTTCACTATTCCATCAGTTTATTTATATAAATAGTTATCACCACAATAAACCATATTTAATTTAGTCTTAATGTACATTATTTAATGTCATATTCTGTTCTTGTACATATCCTATTCACATGTATATAGACTTCTTGCACAATCTTTTATTTTTATTTTTGTATTTTATTATATATGTTGCATTGTTGGAGGAGCTCAGGTCAGAAGAATGTCATTGCCATTTCTACACTGTAGCTTATGTGCATATGACAATACAACCTTTGAATCTTGAGTTAGTTTGTTTAATTATAAGCCTTTACAATGAGACTGTTGACTCAGTGAGTGTTCTGACGTGAGGAAAGTAAAGGCTTTCCTTTTATCCAAATACGGAAAGAACACAGTGTGTATTACAACCTGTAGTCTGAGAACACAAATTGTATCCTCTATATTTCCTGTACATGCAACACAGTTGGCAATACGTTTGAGTTAGGTTGAATATTATGAAGTCTAACTCTAAAGCCTGTAAGGTCTGAAATACCTTACAATATGAAATGAGCTTTTACAGTAAGTTCATTTAAAAACCTTCACAAAAGCCTTGCAGAGTTGCTTCATGTCCTCTAATAAGCATTCAAACAATGGGACAATACATATGCAATACTGGCAGGGAGGAGAAAATATATCTACTATCCAAAACTCAATATTCAAATACCATAAGTATATGTATATACTGTATACAACATGAACATATGTAACCTACTGTATCTCTATGTCTCAAAGCTGTTGGAAAGATGTTGCTATACATATGCTCCTCAAACTGTTATTGGAGAAGTATTGACTTTCAAAGACAAGTGTATAGAAGCATGATGAAAGCAGTAAGACACAAAGTGTTGAAATTAACCATATATGAATATGAACTCTACATTAATATAAACTCTATATCAGACTGCAGTACCTTACCTTCCTGGGTGGAGGCTGCATAGTGTCCGTTATTTCCTCTGTCAATATGCTACCGCACTGTGACTTCCTCTGCACTTCACATAGTGCAGATCACTCCCCCTGTCACTGCCCCCCTCTCCCTCTCCTTCTCTCGGTCTCACTTCTTATTGGGGCTTTGTCTTTGCATGACTATTTCAGGTAGCTGTTGCCAAAGCGTACAAATAATCATGTTGATACATATTGGGCAGCATGATATGCCTTAACGGGTCCTTTGAAAGCTGGGATTGCAGAGCGAAATCAGAATAATTGTTCCTTATTTCACTGAGGTTTCACATTTGAAAGGAGGTGCACCCCCGTCTCACCCTCGCCTGTCAGGGAGGCGTGTTTCTTGGCATGGATGGCGTCCTCTGAGATGTGTCCCTGTCTCTGAGGCATGCAGCCCAGCACCACTGTGGAACACCTGGTAAGTGTCTCCATTTTACAACTGATCATCAAGTAATGATAATAAGACTTAAAAAGGCAGGGGCTTTGATCTTTCATGCAAGAAAGAGCCACAGGAGCTTAAATCCGAGCATGTTTCATAATCAGAATCACAATCAGAATCAGAATACCTTTATTCGTCCCGCAGAGGGGACATTTACATTTGGAAAGAAGCCAGGACATAAATGCAATTACAACTTTCTTCTTTAATGTAAGGACTTCAGAAAGAACCAGATGTTGAGTCTGGACTTGTACACAGATTTGCTCAGGGCAGACCACAGTGGGGTGAACTCCGCTGGGGGGGCTACTGCATATGAAAACATCCCCCATGTCAGTAAGTGCCCAAATCACTGTTTCTGCGCCAAATATGAACTCATGTAAGATCTTATTCAATGGAAGCCTTCAGGGAGTGGAAAGCCAACCTTCACAGATATCAGTCTCCAAAATCCCAAAACATCCATGGGAGATATTCTAATGAGAGACGAGTTCTGTAAATGTATTATTGTTATTTTCACCGTTTTTCTTTTTACCAAGAGAAGGCACACCATAGTTTCCTTTTCTACCAGGGTTTTGGTGTTGGGTAGGGATTCTTGTCCTGGGTTATGATATTGTATAAGGAGGTTTGTTGTGTCGTAGCAACACAGTCTCACTCCCTGATAGTCCAATAGCGACGCTTGGTCAGGGTCCTTTGGCGTGCAGTTGTGACGCACCAAGTCTCCTTCGGCTTCATAAACAGAAGCAAAGAGCTTTCAACTGATTGCAATGTATTCCCATCGGCGGCGGTATTTGACGCTCAGGGAAGCACCGCATCGGTCCATGTCGGCGGTAGTTAAAGGCAATGTGAGCGTCCATTCCCATTGGATAACGGAGAATTTTACACCCGGAAATAAGTATTTCCTTACTGTCGATTGATTTGACAGTGATATCTGCACTACTCATCAACTCAAAAACACCAGATTATCCTTGTTAATTACACAACATTGATTAAATTGTGTACAATGGTTTTGTGTTTTTCCCCTTCGACTCTGAGAAACAAATAGTTGTAGTTTAGGATGGCCGAAGACACTACACTACCCATTATCCTCAGCTATCGTTTGAGACTACACCATGCGCTTTGCTCGACAAACCCCGTGATTAGTCCTCAAGCTCTGTGATTGGTTGACCTCCGACTGTATTCCATATGAAAAAAAACGTTTCGTAAAAGATAAAATCATTTTCACTGATCAGCAAGTGCTTGCTTTACTCTTTGAAAGTCATCACATAAATGCATTGTAATAAATGGTTCGGCTGCATTAAATATTACACATCTGGCTTAGTTCTTTATTTATCTACAGAGATTGGGCCTCAGAATAGACCGGAAACTATTCTTTTACCGTTCTTTTTAATTTCACAATAAATGTAATAGTAATATTTAGTTTGATGTTATTATTTTTTATTAACTAGACAGCTGGGTCATGTTAAGACCATCTTTTCTGTGTTGCTGTGGGTTTTTACCATCGCTTTTGTGTTACAAATATCAAAACAATATATGTGTGGTCGTCTGTGGATAACAAAATATATCCGTCGTAAACTAAACCGGAAACAGCAGTATATTTTATTGTGTTAACACTGTAAACTTGACAGCTTTTTAACCCGAACCACCTACTGGTTAAAGCACGTTATTACACGTTTAGAGTAATTGCAATGCAGGTAGATTGTACGGTGGCTGAGAGGTGCAATCGACAATTACAAAGTGTGAAACACTTTAACAAAGCTTGAGACAAATTTACATTTTATAGAACTAAATTACATTTTATAAAACAAAATTACACTTTTACAAGAACTGAGACAAATTTACAAGTCTCGAAACACTTTAACATTTCCCGAAACACTTTAACAAACTAGAGAATTAAACCGGAAAGGGAATGCCCATCATACCAGAAGTGACGTGCAAGTGATTGACACAAACTTAAAGTGGACCTATCATGCTATATTTAAATGATATATTGTAGGGCCATACCTATATAAGGCATATTTATACGTTTCTGTTTTCAAAATACCAAACAGATCATGCATTTTAGCCATGCCTCATTTCGCTCTATTTGCTGTTCTCCAGCCCTGTTTTTGCAGGGGGCTGATTATGTGAGCTGCAGCTGACCACGCCCCCCTGCAGGAGAGGGGAGCGTGCTCTGATCAAGTCAGAAGAGGGGGAGAAAAATAGATCTCCGTCCTCCGTGTTTTATTATATTATTATATAGAGTCGTTATTAATTTGTTTTAAAGCTCAATAAATAACAAAGAAGACCTTTGACCGGCACTTTTCTAATTTTGTCCGGAAGATTTAAACTTTAACGGACATCTTGACCGGCGAATGAAAACCTAACTGAAACTCTGCCGCACGGTCCCCTCGTTCCTTGGAAGAGGCGGAGAGGTGGGTGTTTGTCATCTGCTGGTGGACTACCGGAGAGAATTACAGTGCTTGCCTCGACGGGGAGGGATTGCATACAGCAGCAGGAGCAAACGCTTGCCTCGGGGAGGGAGAAAAAAAGCCACAGCGGAGAATAAACAGAAGGGTAACCATGGCAACCATGCAGGAAGTCTTCTTCGCTGCTTTTGTGGCAGACTACAGCGCCACTTACAGGCCTGGCATATGTACTACAGCGTCTCCAGCGCTTTCGAGCAGCAATGGCCGGCCGTGGCCCAACCCCACATTCCCCTGATAGGTGGAGAGTTGGCCCAATAGCCGTAGCGCCACCGTCCTGACATCAGGACAGTGTTCAAATCTGGATCAGTTTTTATCAGATCCGTTGCAGCCCCTTTTTTAGAGATTTGGGTATGGAGGAAAATAGAGAGGGTTGTGTTTTCTGACACTTGGTGAGTTCCCTGGAACACCGGGGACACATATTCATGTAAAAGACGTACAAAAGTGCATTTTGCATGATAGGTCCCCTTTAAGTTTGTTTTGGCGGATAGACCGCTGGTACCTATGGACGGTACGAGTGTGTTTATGGTCGTTACACATGTTTTGTCCGTTCTGTGGAAACCACCTGGGCCAAGTGACATACTGTAGTTTGCTCATCGATATACTTTCTCGTGCGCAAGAGATACGTTCTCGTGCGCACGAGAAAGTTACAGGTTCGCCAAGTAGGAAGTGGAGCTGTGCCTTTTACACACAGCCTTCGCTGTGTTTACCTTCATTAGACAGCTAAAGAGCGACTGCAGGCTGCTTCATTATAGCCACACACACTTCTACACACATGCACGCACGGACGCACGCCTAAACACATCGAACTGCCCGATTATTACGCCTTATTATTCTTTTTGGTCACCAGGGTGTGTGTGTGTGTGACACTGGAATTTGTTTTCAGAAGATATTAAGATAGTGTTGTTCGTTCCGGTACTGCGGTCAACTCAGCCGTCTCTCGCGTTTGCTTGGTCAAATCAGCAGCTCTTCATTTTTGAGTGCGCAATTAATCGGGCCTTTACGGTAATCGCCGAGAAGCGGCACTGGCGCTAGTAGTACAAGAGTAAAATAATGCATGTTTTTTAGCCATAAGTTCTTAATAAAATGGGTATTGTTGGACTCAGTAGCCTACTTGTTAGACTACTACAGTGTTTCTCAAAGTGGGGGGGCGCGAGAGACCAGGAGGAAAAATGGTTATGAAATGTTTTTGTTTTTAAATCATAATTTGGAAAATTATTGATTTGAAAATAATATGATACAGTACAGTACAAGTACGTCTGGGTCTCTGTGTTTCATTCAAGCTCGGCTCTGTGTGTGTGTGGAACGAGCCATTTTGCATGGCAAAGTATTATAATTTATTGTTCTAGCAAAGGGATTGCACAATTGTATTATATATTCTTTTTTTTGAGCACACAGACTTATGGAGCATTGTTTTATTATCACTGTTCTAGCAAAGTTATTTTTTTATTTTTTTGAAAGGAATGCTCACGTTCATATTGATGTATTTGAATAAATGTTAACTTGGCCCATTACGTGACTATTTGTGTTGGGGGGGCCCGACTTTTTTTTTTCTCCAAAAACAGACAGAAAAAGTTTGAGAACCACTGACTACTACCACAAATACAATGAGGTACTTAGTTTTACTGTGTACTTTTTGAGTAATACTCTGTCAAACTCCCGTCCTTTGTACAATAATTAATGTATTCTGCTATATTTGATGAGGGATAAAAAGATTTTTTGCAAAAAGTTCTACATGAAATTGATACTGTTGGACTCAGTACTACTTGGACTACTAGCACAAGTACAATCAAGTACTTTTACTGTGTACTTTTTGATTAATACTCGGTCAAACTCCCGTCCTGAGTACAATAATTCCTGTATTGTATATGAACTATGAATTATTGTACTCAGGACAGGAGTTTAACCAAGTATTACTCAAAATGTACACAGTAAAAGTACTTCATTGTATTGTTGGTAGCAGTCAAACTAGTACTGAGTCAAACAGTGTCAATTTTATTAAGAACTTATGGTAAAACATTTTTATCACAAATATAGTACAAAAACATGCATTATTTTACTCTTGTACTAGCGTCAGTGCCGCTTCTCAGTCGATTAACGTAAAGGCGCGATTAATCGCGCACTCAAAAATGAAGAGCTGCTGATTTGACCAAGCAAATGCGAGAGACGGCTGAGTTGACCGCAGTGTTCCGGTGCACACGACAGCACTGAGCACTACATCGAGATTAAGATTAAACACATTTATTTCATTTGGGAACACACACTTATACCTTTGGAGTTGGCCAGATGTGTGTAAATTACTGTTCATGGTAATTTGAAAACTTGAAATGCCGGTGTCGGACATACACAAACACACCGAACTCGTAGCGATTTTTTCTTGCTGGTCAAATGTCCGGAAATAATTTATTTTATCGGACAAATTTGATCAGTCATGTTTCAATAATAATAATAATAATTGTGTAGCAGAGTTTCCGTTAGCAGGTAATTACCGGACTATGACCGGATATGCTGATGTTTAAAACTCAGTTAATGGGGCTCTTTTTTATATATTTCATATCAGTTTATACAGAGCCGGCCCGACCCATTTAGCGACATAAGCAAAAAAAAAAGAAAAGGAAAACAAATAATAATAATAAAATGAAAAGAAAATAATAATCTCAGTACACCGTCGCCGTGATAAGTATGTTTAGTTAATTTTGTTAATATGCCTAGATTGCCTACTCTCAAAGTCATGTATTATATTATTGAGTCAATAATACAGTATAATACATTAACCGTGCTTTACCAGAACCTCATCATGACACTAGAGAGGACGGCAGGATTGTAATTTCCCGTGTTCAGTGAATGCAACAGAGGCAAGACACCAGACCAACCAGAGAGTTGAATGGAAATAAACATCTGTCTTATTGGCTGACAGGAACTTATCCTGTGAGCTGTGACAATGTTTAAAATAAACTGTCAGTCGGACTCAGAGTTTTTGAAGATGGACATAAGAACATTTTTTCTTAAAAAAGACGACAATTCTCAAGTGGTGGCTCACACAACAACCCCAGAGCCACCACTTGAGCCGGGTAAACAAGGTATGTAAATGTCAGTAAACTTCCAAGTTATGCGAACATGTAAGCAAAGCATAAATTACAGCTACGTTGACGTTACTTTGAATCGCGGGGGTAAGCTAAACCGTTAGCAAGTAGCTATAGCTAGCCAGAGATATTAAATAAACAATTTGTCATACAATCTAAATGTAATGTTTTTTAGCGTTACCTGGTGATTTCAAAGAAAGCTCTCTGGAAAATGTTGACTTACTGTTCGACATGAAGCTAGAAGCTACCTTACAGTACACAGTTGATCCTGAGTCAGTTAAAGTGTTTCATACAGTAGTTACATGTAGCTTAGCTAAGCATCAACCTAGCACTGAAATATATGGATGTTATGTGACAGTATTTCTGAGAAAAAGTCAGCTGAAATGGTGGCATAGTTGCCACTGCTTTACGTGTCGACAGC
Source organism: Lindbergichthys nudifrons (assembly GCA_943590975.1). Classification (NCBI taxonomy): domain Eukaryota; kingdom Metazoa; phylum Chordata; class Actinopteri; order Perciformes; family Nototheniidae; genus Lindbergichthys; species Lindbergichthys nudifrons. The sequence continues at coordinate 1,656,604 of CALSBW010029805.1, read as the reverse complement.
ATGTTTGAACGTATTTGCAGCAGTAAATGTGGCTGTTTGGCCACTGACGTTGCCATAACAACACCTGAATTTAAATGTGCAACCTCTTTTTGTGACAGATTTTTGCATGAAATTATAATTCTTCTGAATGATATTCCTATTGACAGCTAGTTTCTATGTGAACATTATGAGATGGACAGCCAGAGAGAATAAATGAAAAACAGTTATGAAATACTATACTGTATGACAAAACAAGAATAGAGTTTAAAAGGAGAGTGATTTGTAAAATATCCATAAAGAAAAATATGTTAACAGTTCTGTTTCATATGGGTGTTGAGAGATGTATCCATAGATCTCTTCATTTTGCTCTCAAAGTGCACCAGATTGATGCTTTTAACTTCAATATTTTAAAAACAATCTTCCCGGGGGAGCATGCCCCCGGACCCCCCTAGAGGAGGTGAGGACCCCCTTAGAGGAGGTGAGGACCCCCCTAGAGGAGGTTAGGTCCGCGGTGTTTACATGCTTATTTATACAATATGTGTGCTTATGCTAACATCATAAGACAAAAGTTGGTTCCGTATTGAGTGTAGTGAGAACTCGCTAGAGTGAGGGGGGCGCCAAAGCTCGCTTAGGGCCCCCAAAAGTCTAGGGCCGGCCCTGAGTTTATAATCGTAACAGATCGAAAAATTCAGATTCATTTTTCAATAAATGATTCCACAAACAACAAACAACATCATTATTACATTCAAACAAACTACTTGTAGTAGATGAAGTACATTATTCAAAAGTTTACATTAACTTTGAATAATAACACGGGAGAAACGGATCCTCTCTTTTCCTCTCTCTCTCCCTCTCTCCTGACAGCCCGTCAGTTTCTCATGCAGCTTGCTAAACAGTGGGCGGGGCTTCAGGTGATCATGCAGAGCTGCGTGTCTTCGTCTGACTCAGCAGCTGATCTGATCTCTCTCTTGCATCCGGTTATACTTCACTCGTGTTTATGTCCATATCGATCAGATCCAGCTCTCCTGATCGGCCTTTATAGAGAGCACCGATCAAACTATTAAGAGTGAATATCGGCCGATAATGATCGGCGGCCAATCGATCGGAGCATCCCTAATTATTACCGGACATTTTGACCGGCAGGTTTTGAATTTACCAGTTTTTAATAAATGTTACCAGCTAAAAACCGGTAATCACCGGCTAACGGAAACCCTGGTGTGTGTGTAGAGGTGTGTGTGGCTATAACGAAGCAGCCTGCAGTCGCTCTTTAGCTGTCTAATGAAGGTAAACACAGCGAAGGCTGTGTGTAAAGGCCCTGACACACCAGGCCGTATTCGGCCGTCTTCGGTTGTCTGGCGACAACGCGTTCCTTGTCGCCCAAAGTCAATTTGGTGTGTCCCGAACCCTCGGCCGTGACACGCCTTATTTGGCCTTTCACGGTCGACACATGGCCGATTTAACATGTTGAATCGGCCAAAATACATTCAACATGTTGAATCGGCCAAAATACGGACACAAGCTATCGGGCCAAGAAACCACTCTGATCAGCTGTTCAGCTAGCAAATGAGAAGCGAAACGGAAGTGAGGGACGTAAACAAACGATTTAAGAAGACACAGGACAGCAGCTAAACCCCAGCAGGTGATACTTAAAGACATCAAACATAGCCCTTAAATGTCCTCTCTTACCTCCCACACATAGCAGGGACATCTCTGATATCGGAGGGAGCGTCCCCGGCTGTCCTCTGCTGAGAGCTCCGTGATTTGTTTGGTCAAGTCCGGTTTTTCATCTCATCGGTTTATTTGTCAGCATAAAGTTGCAGGATTAGTCTCAAGTACCTCAACATTGTCCTTAAGTACAGTGTCTAAGTAAATGAGATACTGTCTACTGCTGGTCATTTACCTATTGTGAGTCGCCTCGGATAAAAGCATCACATGGAAATGTACATTTAGCAAGATCTAAAACAGATCTAAAAAATGTCAAATTGAGCAAAATGAGGCATGGCTAAAATGCATGATCTGTTTGGTATTTTGAAAAAAAATGTATAAATATGCCTTATATAGGTATGGTCCTACACTATATTATTCAAATATAGCATGATAGGTCCACTTTAACATACATCTGCAGCTTCACAAAAAAACATGCATGCATTCTGATATTTCAAATCTTATGTTCGGCTTACCGTTACTATGGCATCTGGCAGACCTGCTGTCATCCTGGAAAGCCCAGTTTGTAGTGCCAATGTCCTAGACATCAGAATTTCCAATGTTGGTAGAAGACAGCCGTAGTAGCAGTTGTCTTCCCCTTGCAGAATATCCAACGCCACTGTGAGTGGTTTCAGGACGGTGCAGTATTCCTTGAGGAATTGATGCTCCCGTTCAGTGAGGGCTTTAATACCCAGTCGGCTACAGAGAGTATTTAACTCTGGGATGGGGATGTCAGTGATGCGGGATAGGGCATCATGGAATGAATTCCATCTTGTTGATGTCGGCACGATAAGTTTCCTTCTGCACGTATCCTTGACGAGATCAGATGCGGCTTGCTTTAGTCCAAAGGGCACAACACTTTCCAGTGGCACTTCTGTAAACCGATTTGGACTCGGTGTTTGTTGTAAGCCATTTTTCAACATCATTGCCTGAAATTAAATTGAGTGTGTGTGACGCACACCTCAAGTGTGGAGGTAGAGAAAACTGTCCTTGTTCTAGGTTGGTAGACAGCACTTCTCCAACATCTGTGAAAGCTACACCCTGATCTTCTTCATCATCTCCCTCGTCAGAATCTGATGCTGGATGCTGCTGCTCATACACCTTGAAAGCCTTGACAAAATTGGATCCATTGTCCGTGACAGTGGCGGTGACTTTGTGTGAAAGTCCAAACTTTGAATGAATTTGTTCAATTTCACTAGCAATAACGTCATATGTGTGTCGTCCTTTAATCCTTTTGCAAGCAATTGCGGCTTTCTCACGATGGAAATCGCGTGGGTCAATCCAGTGGGTTGTCATTCCCAAAAAGCTTTTATTGTGGCTAGTCCAGATGTCAGCAGTGGTAGACACAAATTCTAAAGTTTCAAATGTTCTCTTTAGTTATTTTTCCATTGTCGCATAAGACTGATCCAGATAGCTCCTGCATGTTCCTATCTGACTATGGCTGTCCTCTGTCTCCTGCTATCTGTATTTTGCGCAGTATATCTCTGAACGATGCGATGGTGATTCCACTGTGCAAATGGGCAACATTACCTCTACTTTGAAGGATGCTACAAGCCTGTCCATCTCTGCTTTGGTTACCGGTCCTCCAAATTCTAATTTGTGCTGCTTCGGAGTCGGCGGCGGCGCACTCACAACATCCTCACTCTGGGTTCGGGGGTCCTTAGCTATTAGCTTCACCTTAGCATGTGTTCTTTGCAGGTGTTTGTTGAGGTTTGACGTGGTGTTTACAGCAGTGGATAACAGCTTCTGGCCTGGACACAGTTTGCACCTCACCGTCACATTCCTGTCTATTCTTCGGACGAACTCAAAATAATGGGCATACCTCCACCCCTCGAAAGTTATCGCTGACTCAGCCATGTTTATGCAGCACTGCACGTGGAGATGTGGACGCGCAAGTCGCGCAGATTACGTACAGTGTTTCTCCTAGGTTTACTGCCTTGGCAGGGTGCTGCTCGGAATCTTTTTTTTTAATTTCTTTTTTTTAACGGCTTGAGGTTAAAAAATAATAATAAACTAATTTGAAACAAGGGGGGGACACAAACGGGCAGACAGCAGAGCTCGGGGCACCTGAAAACAATAAGCCAAGACAACAATTTCAATTTCACATAGATGTATATGTTGCATCGTTTATTTGAAGGCACATGCAGCGGTGCCCCTTTCAATTGAAGTAAAACCTGCACCAAAGAAAGAAATTAGTATTTAAAGCCAAGCAAGAGCGATAAAAGCAAGAAAATCACTTAATTTGGATGGTCTGAATACAGTATTTTACTGTGAAATAATACAGCAAAATGTTGTGAAACCCTGGTAATAATTTATCCTGTACATTCACAGTAATTAACGGTGCCTGCATTGATTTCCCTGTGAAATTCAGAATTACAGTATTATATTGTGAAGATTACAGGTAAAGACTGTAAAGTGGTAAAACAGTAATTTATTGTAAAACATTACAGCTAAATATTGTGAAATAATGGTAATATTTTACAGTGCAGAGCTTGAGGACTAATCACTGGGTTTGTCAAGCAAAGCGGCTGGTGTAGTCCTAAACGATAGCTGAGGATTCTGGGTAGTGTTCTGCCATCCTAAACTCAGAAAAAATATTTGTTTCTCCGAATCAAAGGGGAAAAATACAAAAGCATTGTACACAATTTAAACCAATCAATGTTGTGTAATTAACAAGGATAATCTGGTGTTTTTGAGTTGATGAGCAGTGCAGATATCACTGTCAAATCAATCGACAGTAAAGAGAATACTTACTTACTAAATTCTCCGTTATCCAATGGGAATGGACGTTGCCGTTAACTGCCGCCAAAATGGGCTGCGTCTCACTTCGGTTATTTCTCATTTCCTCGCTCCTCGCTCCTCGGTATCACCGGAAGTTGATTTGTCTGCGCCATCTTGAGTACCGTCCCAGTGGCCTTATTTGGGATGGAGGATCGCAGGAGCAGGTCTGCCTTGAAAAGGAGATCTATGATCTCAAGGGACAATCTGGTTAAATAAAGGTTTGAAATGAAAAATGAAAATCGAGGATCGAGGAGCGATAACGGAGGAGCGATAATCGAGGAACTACCAGACCATCCTCCGGTGAAATCCTCAGACACTTGCCCCGCCCCCTTACTGTGTATCGCTCACTGATTGGACGATGCAGCGCATGCACTGATCTGTTGCTTCTTGACATGAGAGCAGTTTCCCAGCGGAGTGAAGAAAACACATGAAACTCAGAGAGTCACTCCTCAGTTTATACTGTGTTTTGTTTCAATGAATGCATCATTTAGTTACAAATATGTGATATATCTGAACAACAAAGTGGTCAAAAATTATTTTATTCATTTATTGGAAACATTTTCATGATCGCTTTTTTCGTTATACATTTTCATATATTGTCATTTCCATTCAGTCAGTCATTAAGTGCTGTTAAAATGTTAATTTGCTACATATCCACACAAACAAACACAGTGTGCAATCCAATGAATGTTCATCTAACCAGGCCCGGACTGGCCATCGGGAGGACCGGGAGGTTTCCCGATGGCCTGTTCTGTTAAGTGGCCTGCTGGCCTGAGGATTTTTTTGTTGTATGTATGTATTGTGAACTGCGCAAATGTGGGTCTGACTCTGCCTCACAGAGGGTGACTGGCTGTCTACATGATGTGGCCTGCCGACATGGCCACTTTCATACAGATCATACACTAAAGCCCTCGATTGGTCTCTGTGTGTCATTCAAGCTCGGGAGGGTGTGTGTATGTGTGGCGCGAGCGAGCGCACCGGTTACGTGTATTGTTGTTGTTAGCATCTGGTGCTAGCTAGCTGCGCTAGCGGATATAAGTTGCTGTTTCAACAACAAGGTGGAGGGAGAGTCCTCTGCTGTCAGACTGATACCCCTTTCACACCAACGCGGTTCCAGGGCCGGTTCGGAGCTAGAGCCTGAAAAGCACAGTTTTTTCCTGTTCACACCGCAGCGGAGCCGCCTCTAAGCTCCGGAATCCGGTTCGTTTCGAGCACCAAAAAGTTGTCCGTCTAGAAGCAAGAACCGCATACATCACGCTTACGTCGGAGGGGGGCGAGATTAACCTGAGCTAACAGTTAAGGCGAGTACGGCAAATACAAGTTGTAACAAGCAGTGGTGCTGAGCAAAGTGACTAGAACGCAACCACACACTTATAAAACACTTCATAAAGTCAGGCAACACTAACCAGGCTTCGTGTGATTCTGTTTATTTGTACCTTACTTTGACCATCCGTTCGCTGTTATTGATCATTGTGGAGAGCAGGCAGACGTTTTGTTTTGTATTATAGCAGCTATCGGATGGAATCAATACATGGGCTGCACAGGTTGTCATGTCCGACTATCACAAGTAGAATCATAATGAAAAATACGCCGGTAAAATGTGCCTGTAGAAAACGGCTTATGCCACAATAGGATAGCAACAAGTAGTCAAGTTATAGTCAGTTTAACTTCGGTTGCTATGCTAACATCACCCATTTTATACCAGAGAAACTTTCATAACAGCGTTGTGATGCCAAACAGCGTCAATTCATACTGACACACATTCACTCATGGGGAATTGGGGATATGTATCAGCTGCTTGTGTGACAGTCAGACACTGAATACTTTACAGCGGCCGCTGCTGTGAGTTAACAGTAGACTAAACTCCCGTGGAAGAGCAGCCAGCACTGCAGCGGTCGGTAAATGCCGCTGAAACACATTAATAAACAATGAACCACGGCACTCTGGAGAAAAGTATAAGGTTGGAGAAGCCGTTATTTAATTTAATCTGGCTTCGTATGATTAAAAGCAACATGATCATCGACCCGACGCAGTCCCCCATTGTTGTAGTTAGCGCCGTTGGGGAGAAAATCAGCGACGTAAACTGTGACGTCATGACGCAGCAGCGACAGCACCAGTCGGGCTCTGAGCGGTGTGAACAGAGCGGGAGCTGAACCGAAGAACCGGTTCTGAACCAGAAAAGCTCTAGCACGGAGCTAGAACGGGAAAAGCCTTGGTGTGAAAGGGGTATGAGAGGCTGATAACTACAGCTCAGGTGAGGTAAAGGACTCTCTGAGTGTTTAGATAGTTCACTTAGTCTAAGTTATCTCTGTGGGTCTCAAACGGTTTGGTCACCATTTATGTAAACACATATTTCCATTTGAGGGGGGAGTGATTAGTCAAATATGCATGAATAATAATACAAAAAATTTTAACTAAGTGAAAAAAGGTAAGATAAACTTTTAAAACTTGTTGAGAGCTAAAACTAGTCTTTGCTGCTGCCTCAAAGAGGAGCAGGGGGAAAGGAGGGAGAGGAGGGAGAGGAGGGAGAGGAGGGAGACAGGTGAGGCTGATTCAGTAGCCCAGACACACTCACAACTATAAATGAACCAAAAACAACAAAATAAACAAGTTTCAATGTTTTTTCATATTGGATATGGTATGTTATTGGTTATGGCCATGTTGTTATGATTTTATGATTATTTAAATGTATACAGTTCAGTTTCCTATGGGTGTTTCCGTAGATCTAGTCTCTTTATTTTCCCCTCAAAATGCACCAGATTGATGCATTTAACTCCAACATTTAAAATATCTTACCGGCATGCCCCCGGACCCCCCTAAAGGATTCGAGGCCCACCCCCACTTAAAATATGTTCACATGGATAGATTCCTAAATAGATTTTCACATTTTTTTAAATAGTAACCCCTGTCCATATGTTTATTATTGGGTAGTAGATTTAAACTATAGGGCTATCACTATGGGCAGCAACGCTGTAAATATTCACAAATAAATCCAGCAAAATGGCACAAAGAAAAACTGGTAGTGGCCTGGCTGGGTGTATAATTCCCGGCCTGACTCTAACTGGGTTTTGATAGATACATATCTCTTTTTCTTATCTCAATTATTTTATTTCTATTGTGCACTCTAATCAATATTAATCAAACTATTGTTCGTTTATACATTTTAAGAATGGCGTTTATCTTTTTTGAGAATGAGTTCTTATCTTATTTTATTTATTTGGGTCTACAACAGATGATACAAATGTTTATGTCAGTAAATGTGTGGCGGGGGTGTTTGTGAAAATAACGGGGACAGAGCTGCTGTCAGACGATCAGCTGTGCGGCGTCATCACAAACGCACGTCGCTTCACGTGACGCTCCGGAGGAAAGGACGTCCCATTGCTCTTAAAACTCATTTCCCTGCTTCTCGTGGTTTCCTTGCGTCTCTCCATGCTTCCCTGGTGGGAGGGACTAGTCGCAGGGAAACGACGCAAGTGAGGGACGCAAGGAATCCATTTAACCGAAGTGAGATGCAGCCATGGACCGATGCGGTGCGTCCCTGAGCGTCAAATACCGCCGCCGATTGGAATACATTGCAATCAGTTGAAAGCTCTTTGCGTCCGTTTATGAAGCTGAAGGAGACTCGTGTGTCACAACTGCACGCCAAAGGACCCTGACCAAGCGTCGCTATTGGACTATCAGGGAGTGAGACGGTGTTGTAGGGGGAGGACTTTTCACATCACAGGCTCAAGTCGTCATTCACAGCATCTTTGTATACTGAGATTTGGATTAATCTCTTATCTTGCCTGGTTTTAACATTTTAAACACTCTTTGTAATCCTTCTGCTTCTGTGACTTAATTAATTAAACTTTGGGACTGTCTTTCTGTAAATGAATCTCTGCATTCGGTGATCAGTTCTAAAAGTCTCCTTTACCATAACAATTCTATAGAAACAATAATAAATGATTGTACCAACATGAAGGATATATGACAGTAATCATTTTATTGAAGTTGCAGTCGACAAAGTTATCACAAAACATGGAAGCAACAAAGGGTTACACCAGAGCCAATTAGTTGACCTTAACACAATGATAAATTAAGAATAAATTAAATAAATAATAGTAATCATTTTCCAACATACATCATATTTCATGTTCAGCATCAATATTATCATCAATAAATGTGTTGTAATCCATAAAAGCTCTGCTGTCATACATCTTACTGTAATGTATCTAAGAATACAATTTTAATAGGCGTACGTTTTTCATATTTAAAATCAATCAAGCAGTTGCCAATTAGTCGCATGTAATGGTTGTCAAAGCTGTCAAACAAGTGTTTCTGTAAGTGATAATCCACAAATACAATGGTCCAGTATTTCAGAAGATGATTAATAAATAGCTCCATGTAAAAACAGTGAAATATACTCGGACGAAAACGTTGAATGATACAGCGGTCACTTTGGCATGGAGTTCATCTTCTCCGCCATTATTTTCAGTTTGTCATGGAAGACTTTTGGTGAAATTGGCACAGGCAGTGGACAGATGTTGGTCATATTCTGAAGGGAGAAGCACATGGACATAATGGTTCAGTCTCACCACTCTCATCAGGCAGTCAAGTGTTTGCCAACACAGTCCTTTATGAAGCCGCCATTAGTAAAGACAGTGTCAGCACAAACAGGTAACACAGCTCTCAGCGCATCAAAGTTGAATCTGAGTGTTTTTCATTTATTTGAAGGGGAAATTGGGAGAGAAACTCCCTCTGGAGGGAATACAAGGATGTAAGCCTTTGCAGACCATTCACAAAATCATATAGAACACACTATAGGAAAGGGAAAACCCCAAAAAATAAATATTGCATTTTGCAATACCAGATTTTCCAATTCTGAGTAAACCCTGACCTTTAGTGGCATACATTGGTACTGCACTGTAGATGGGCATCAGTGAACAGCTGTTGATAGTGGGACTGAAGGTCAATAAGAAGGTATTTGCTCAAGTTGAGGCTTTAATGAATTATATACCTGTTTTTACAATGTCTGTTTTGTTTCTTATATCATATTGGAGCATTTGTTCTGCAGATACTTCTCAGAAGTGAGTTGATTTTTCCCAATAAACTATTTTCCTGCCTTTATTTTGAACAAATGAAGTTGTGATCTGGTCGAGGGGTTCTCCAGGAAAGAATTGCGCAATACAAACCAGAACAGGGTCAATTTCCCAAACACCCACACAGAGATTAATGGGGATCAGCCTATTGCTATAGTAATGTAATATTATGAAGATCCAATAGTGTGTTATTATGACAATAGCTGCTTTTGGCCTATTAATAAGTACAGCCTCTTTGAGTGAGCTGAGAAAAACTCAATTCAATGCCAATGATATAGTTACACTCCCATACATTACACACCTGACATGATTTGGCATTAGTGTGATCACACCACAAGATGATCTCTAGGTATCTATACACACAAATCCAATGATCATTTATGAACGCTTACCTGACCCGCGTCAGACATCGACCTTAGTGCTCTGTTCAGTTTATCGATGACGCCGTTCTGGTCAATCCTTTCTCTCAGGGTCTCCAGGCCGCTAATGAAAGAACGAGGCGAGGTACAGTTCTGTGTAGAAAGGAGAATGTGAATGTGAAAGCTATTTGAAAGCACGGTTTTATGTGGCTTTATTTGAAAAAGTAACACTGAGCAGCACAATGCCCAGGTTCCTGCTTCTTCACAGGGATGTGGTTAGCATTTGGGAAACCTGTTTGTTATCGTTAATAATTCTCTCTCTCTCTCTCACACACACACACACACACACACACACACACACACACACAC
>CALSBW010029805.1:1617244-1644062 GCA_943590975.1 Lindbergichthys nudifrons | reverse complement strand
TCATCCCTTTAGTTATCCATCCCTACATCCTTACATCCTTCATCCCTCCCTACATCCCTTCTTCCTTTACTCCTCACATCACTTGTACCCTCATCCCTCACTCTTTTCATCCTTCACATCCATACCGCTCTTCAACCATTCATCCCCTCTTCTGATCTCCATGCATTTGTCTCATTCTAGGTACCATATGGGGGGCTTGTATTTAGAACACCCCTAAACCAGATTCCTCACCCTGAGTCTCCCTCCTTCAGTTTGTCCCCCAGACCAGCCTGACAGACCTCACCTCTCATGTTACAGTCCACATCACCTGTTAATAAATCCTTAACCAACATATTGTTGGTCCTTGCTAGTGAAGTATGTCTCCTGACCTTTGGAGCACTTGCTCTGAGCGCTAATATACACATAGTTTATTTTCAAACGCGCTTTGCCTTGTTATCATGCATTAAGGGCTGTGGCAAACAAAGGTATTTACCGTCCTGAGAATGAGACTAGGATGGTTTAATACCAGACTGAAGACACAAAACTAGCCAATGGTTATCCAACACTTCCTAGAAAGGAAGACTTGGAGAGATCCAGCAACTCTGCTGCAATAACTCATGTGGATAAATATTATAAATAATAATATATAAAGTGGCTTATATTAAATATGACTTAAAACCACTACAAGGTGTTCACCACATGTCCAATCACATCTTTAAAGATGTTAATGAAATAAGAACACATTCACAATACTTCATATGATCAGCATTGTTTTTGAAATATCCATATTAATTCAGTCATTTCCAATTCCGCTGCAGTTGCTTTTTTAATAACAAACATTGTATTTAGTTTTGTCAATGCGGTTAGCGTGGACAATGTTTGTTCACCAAAAATGTTTATTCTAACAAGGACATTGACGTTCTAGGCAAGAAGAAGAAAGGGCTGCCACCGGCAGTTGCAACTGATTGGTACAACGCATGTGACGCATGGAAGCCAATGCTTTCTTTATTAAAGTAGAGTTGTTTGGTTCAAGATGTGATCTCATGACTATTCTAAGGAACTCTTCAGGAATGACCAGTTCATGACAAATGACTGTGGGCGATAGTGTGGGTTCAAACCTCACAGAGAATTTGACTGATTAAATAAAATGATGAAATCTACTACTTCTGTTTTCGACTGTTACCTTTGTTCATTAAGATAAGGGAAAACTGGAAGGACAAAAAAGAATTTCCCTCTCAAGTGGTGCCAGTTGACATGATGACCACAACTCAAAAAGGTCACAATTATTTCTCAGGCTGATAATATTATTGACCAAAACAGCAAATCTTACTAATTTCCACATCAAGCTGTCAAAACAAAGCTTTCCCTAAATACTGTCAATAGCTAGAAGCCCCCGTGCAGATCAGCCAGTGACAGATGAATAACTGCTGTGGTTTTTCTGTGAAAGTAAAACCACCCTGCCACATCTGAGGCTCAGTGGAAGTAGTAGGATGCTCAGTGCAGACAAGACAACTGCTGGGAGAGAAAAACAAGGTTTAACTTACAGATCAGATGTTCAGTGTCCTCCTGAGATTGTGTGTAAAGCAAGAAGTGCATCAAAAATGAGTTTGTGTTGTTCTCTGTGAGAGTTTGGCTTTCAGGTTATGTGTGTAAACCCTGCACACATTGCTGTTGGCCTGCTGTACAGGTGTTTCTCCTTTTCTCCACAGGCCCACATATTTCTCACATGGTTTCATCCCATTGGAAATGTGCATAATTGTCTTATTATGTAACTGAGTTGTATACTTAATTTAGCAGTCTGCATCATATTAAAAGTATTTTGGTGTGCATTTCAAATCTTCCAAATGAATCACTATCCATTGAGAGATGCAAATATAAATATGAAACAAAGTATGGCAGGGTGATAATATAAATATTTATTGACCCACTGTGGAATTCTATTGTTTTATACTTTAACAAGATTCTGTTGATCAAGAGTTTCCACTTGTGTTAAAACAAAAGTACAGCTTGACCTTAAATTGTAGAGCAAAACACAGATTTAAGGTAGAATCATAGGTTTTTGAAGAGCAAAAATATAAGATGTATATTACATATTTGATTAAGTTTAAATTATAAATAAATAAAACGACAGTGTATTTCCAACTGAGCTGTAGTGTTACTCAAACTGCAATGTCTTTTTTTTTTTACTAGACATAATTACTAATTATTCCTTGTTCAAAAAGAGCATAATAGCTAATAGCTAACGGCTAGGGCTATAAATACACAGGGGAGAAAGGCTAATGAGGCGCAGGTGAGACTAATCAGAGTTGGGTCCCACAGAACAAGAAGTGGAATCTAAAACAAGAGATAAGGTGAGTACCAAGATAAAACAGGAAAAAGTAGCTTCAACTGGAAACGAGAAAGAAATGAACTTTAATATTAACATTTTCTCTATTTTTAACTGATGTTATTTGTTATTGATGTTATTAGTTACATTTGACTGATGTTATTTGTTATTGATTGTATTTGTTATTATTGACTGATGTTATTTGTTATAAGATTTAAATAAATGTGACAATTTTAAGCTGGGCCTACCATTGATAACACAATTGCATAGTAGGCCCTTTTTCTATATGTTTGGAACTCAGCCCATTTGAGGAAAGGATTGACACCATTGCACTTTTATTTTCTTTATTTCTGAACTGTTATTTGTTATTGATTTTCTCTGTTTTTGAACTGTATAGATATATTGTTATATTGTTATAGAACGATACATTTGACAATTTTAAGCTTGGCTTACCATTTTATTGGAGCAAATTTGACCTGTTCAAAGTGGGGAATGACAGAAAAAGTGTGAGAACCAGTGGCTTAAAACATACTTCCTTTGTTCTGATCTTAACACATCTTCATTCAGAACAATGGATATTCAAAGTGTCCATGTTATCTCTTTGTTCAGTTAATACAGACCAGAACATGCAGGTCCAGGCGACTATCTATGATTCAGCCATATTGTAAATGTCCATTTGTTCTGTGGGCAATGCGGCCACAGACACTTCTACACACACATACATCCTCACCTTGTCAATATCAAGATAGGACAAGTGACTTGAGAATTCCTCTCTGCTTATAATGCAAACATGAGTGCATGATAACAAACAGAAACAAAGTGACTATAAATTGATAACATATCTACATTATTCCACTATTGGAAAGATAGGATTGGCAAATTAGGATTGGGAAAGAACAAGAAGGAGAAGTTCAGAAGACCTTAAAGAAGAGATAAGGGGAAAGGGAAACATTGTCAACTCAGGCACAACACACCCAAAAGTGTCTGCAGCGCACACACCTTCTGATGACGAGAACCGTCCTACAAAAGTGTGATTTTGTTATATTTGTCATCATTTGAGAGGGAGTTTTGTGAGTATCTGAAAGAAAAATTCTGCTTTAAAAATAGAATATCAAGCAAACATGGGAGGGCTAACCATTCAGCAGCTGTGTATTATAATTTGGAAACTCTTTTTCTTACACTGTCAACAAACACCGAAGGCATCAAGTTGTGGATTTCCTGGCAGAAAATAGAGATTAGCAGGCCTGAAAAATATCTCACTTTTCTTTTAACTCGGACACTGAAATGTTCAACCTTAAAGGTAGGGTAGGTAAGTTTGAGAAACCGGCTCGAGATACACTTTTTGTTATATTCCATGGAATGCTCTTAACATCCCGATAGCAATGAATATCTGAAGTGCTTTGACAAAAAATCCATAAAGAAACATCATCTGAGAAAGCCGTAGTACTGTAAAAAGCACGACCAATCATTTTAGCCGGCCCGGCTAAAATAACTGGATGGCCTACCTGCCTGTCAGCCTTCCATCTGTGCACAAACTTATCTCGTGCCCTCATTGGTCATGTGCGCGTTCGTGTGTGTTGGAGGAGGGGCTCTGTAAGGAAGTGGCAGATTTTCTCCGGTTGTGTATTTTCTAATTCTAGCGCACTCGAGCTGGTTTCTCCAAAATGACCTACCCCACCTTTAACTCATCATATCATATCATTTGGCTAATAGATGGTATTGTGGTTTTACTAATCAAATTATGAAACTATTCAAATTTATAATTAATTGTGTATTGTATGCTTGCTTCTGCAATAAATATGTAATCGGTATTAAAAGTTTTAACAGTGTACATTTGTCTTATTACTTCAATAAGGATAGCAATTTTAAAGATAGAGTGTGTAGAACATCTGTTAAGGTTCCTAGAGGATTCCCAAGCAATGAATACCCACCCTTAGGACTTACTGTTCAAGTATCTTAAACATATCCTAGCATCCATACCAAGTGCAAAGTTCATTAAGGGAAGAGCTGCCGTTAGCAGACTGTCTGTTAACAGTATTTGTCTGAAGGGCTCAGCGTGGGGTTTTATCAGAGCAAGCAGGAAAGGCGTTGGGATGCAGCGAGGCCTATCATCTTGTCGCCAGTTTAATTAGTTCTCAGGAAAATGTTATCTAGGTAATAAGATTAGGATTGACAGTATGACCCTCTAAATGGAGAGCTGGTTCAGTACCTCATGGACACATAACTCAGGATTTAAGCAGCACATACACTTTGATTGATCAGTTTAGACTGTGTTTTTCATTTATTATTAGTATAAACAATTATTGTTAAAATGTTGTACAAGAGTATGCTACTATCCAATAATCCCCAAATCCTTTAACCAATACTATAGACTATTTTTTTAATTGATATTCTCATTTTTAAAATGATCAATTTAATTGTTTATCAGATTTCCTATTTCATAGTCTAGCATACTTCTTTTATAACAAGAGTAGGTGCTCCAAGAGGTGATTCGATGTAAATGAAGTCATAGTTTTTGATATATTTCCTAAACATATTAAATATAATAATTATTAATTACTTCGGATGGCAATTTTAATGTAATGTAGAGCTAATGCACCTACCTAACTGTAGTGCCAGTTATTATCAATGACTATTTATGATTTTATAAATACAAGTAAGTATTTTATTTTTATTTTGTATTCATATTAATATTATCGATCATGGAAGTTCTTATATAAAAACACCAACACTTTTGCGGCCCCCCTTTCATCATGTATAGAACCCGTACATATGCATTGCATTCTGGAGTTTCTTATTTACATGCTGTGTTTTAATTTAGATACAGACTTAAAATAGATAGCTAGAACACTTGTCAGCCTACATTCAGAACACAACAGTGCTAATCATGCTAGTTTAGTTAGCTGGCTAGCTGTTTGTTAAACGACAATGTCCTATTTTCGACTCGTAATAAATACAGAAATTGCGACACGTCACACCCACCATAGCTAAAGTAGAGATTAAAAACATGCAGACTTATGTCTCTGGAAACTTCTACATTTATATTTCTTCTTACATTTCTAAAGCCAGGCCGCACCATGTTTTTAGTCTTGTTGCTAGCTTCCAGGCTAACTGCTCTGTCTCAGCTCTGGACACACGAGATACCGTGTGGGTTACGTGTGCAATTAAACACATTAAGAAAATGACAACTTGAAAAATATTAATATAAATGCTATTCTACGGAGTGGATGGATAACACATAATGAAATAAAACACAAAAATAAGTCACGCTAGGAGTAGTAAATTAGATTTATTTCAAATCATTCAGCTATGGCGAGATAACATAAAAACAAAATGGTTCCCCTTCCTTTTTCTCCTCTTTATTCCAGGCAGTCACTCTTCAGACTCCCCTGACTGTCTGAGAAGTTGATCAGCTCCTCCACCTCATCACCCTCCTCATCCTCCTCCTCCTCCTCCTCCTCCGCCTCCCGAGATGTCTGTGCCTCCCCCTCTCCTCCTCCCTTTCCCCCCAGCTCCAGGTAGCCTTTGGCTGTTTGGTTGACAAACCCTCCACTCTTTGTCCCTACTCCTCCTCCTCCCTCAGCTTTGCTTTTGACAGGCTGAACCATCAGGATGCCTTTACCGAAAATGAGGGTCCCTTCAGCGCTGACTCCCTCGCCCTCTGCCTGGCTGGCTCCGTCAGCACTCAGGGTTTGAGCGCTGGGATCCAGGGTGACGGTGGACTTGCTAGTGCACAGACCCATGATCAATGCCTTCTTGGTGGCTTAAATCAATGAAATGTGTGACAGTGAAATGAGCTCCTTCTCAAAACTCTCTCAGGGGGCTTCGGTTTGTCAAATCACTGGATATGACAACAACATGAAGCTTTCCATATGCAAGAATGTATATGTTGAATCCTTGCTTGAGGAATCCTTTCACTTCGCTTCTTCTGGTTGGCCAAAAGACTCCCAAACTTTGATAATCGTTGGAAAAATCACTCAAAATCCTTGTTCCTCAATCATTGTGAAAGTCAGACGAAACACAAAAGATAAGACGTTCCCTTTTGAAGATTGCAGCTAACAAAGATTTGTGAATCACAGTGATCCTCTTGGCAGTGTCAGGATTGTAGAGAGGCCTGTGGCCCATCCACACCGTCTGAATGAGCTCAACTAAAGGACCATCCCAGCCCAGCTCTCAAAGACAGACTTCCCTTTGCCTGCCTCCAGCTATAAATACAGCCAAAGATCCTTGGACCACTTGACAATTATGGGTGGGGAAAGTGAAGAAGTGCTGTCTCCTCACCAACTAGTACTGAAGTACTCTTCAGCAAGCGACCGATCCAGTCTATGGACTGCCATGTGATCAGGGCAGATACATGAAGGTCTGATAACTGTGGATTAAAGTTAACCAATGTCAGCGGAGATCTGCTTGAGATGATTAAATGTATGTTTTTCCAAACTCTGTCTGTCTGTCAGGTTCTTAGCCACAGAAGGTCTTAGCACCTGCATTGTTCTCTGGGCCCTCAGCTGCTCTTCTGAGGGTCCTTGACTTCAGCCCACTGAGCGTTCAGTCTGTTTGTGGCAGCTCTGCAGATATTATTAGCCAACTGTCACACTTAATCTCCCGTTTTAAAGACCAGATCCAATGCATTTGATCACAACAAAATACTACAATAATGATACAGCACTGGTTGCTTTGGTTTGCAATAACTCCACAATCATCTGTAATGAAGGGAGTCACCTCGTCCCATGAACCCAACACCCACCCCACCTACCACAAAAACGCACACGAAAAACATACAGCCAAAGTCTTACATTTTCACAATCCAACCGTCTTAGTGATGAAGCAATGACTCTCAAGGCCTGTGTACACATCGCACCTTTTTTTGGCACTGGATAGAGGCTAAGAGTTTTAATGTTTGTATGACAGTGATATCGCAATAAAGCTGTCGCTGTTGTGCTGCAATTGCCTCTTTGGATTAGTATACCAGTGGCGAGCCGTCAGGGCCCTCTAGGCCCTCTGTGAGGCCCTAAGATATTCCAAAAAATAATATTTAAAAACATTAAAAAAATATATATATTTGTTTAAATATATATTTTTTTAATATTATTTTTGTTATATTTTTCATTAGTTTTACCGAAAAAAAACTTGATTTAATAAAATAACATTTCCAAAGAAATAAATCCTTCGAATCTGCCTGTTCAGTCTCTGTTGAATGTGAAGGGTTACATGAAAGAAGCTCGTCTGGCCCTCTCTGCGATTCACAGAGGGCCCGCTATAGTAACTGAACGAGAGAGTAATGTCAAATGACAGTACAATTGACCAATCATATCTTCCCTCTAAATGGGTGGGTTTTATTATCGCGGACATTATGACAAGTTTCGCCCGCTGTGAAACTTTTCTTGTTTCCATAGCAACAACAACTTCCTGTCAACAGCGTGAACTCGCCTTCAAAATAAAAGCATGCCAAATTACACTTAAGACATACAACTGCAACGAAAGTAACAAACACAATGCAATATCATTTTCAATGTCAAAGAACACAAATTGGGTTCACAGGTGTTGTTTTGTGTGGTAGAGGGTCGCTGTCATTGATGCGTTTTGCACCCTGGGCCGTTGTTTTGATATTCCGCTGAAGTATACGCTGTGACGTAATAGCTCTTTTTTTTTCTTTTTTTCGAGGGAAGGGGTGGGGGTCAGAGGGCCTAGGTATAAAGCTCACGGCTCGCCACTGTTGTATACAGTATGTTTGTGCCACTTTACATTAGTTTGACATTGTTCTTTCTCCTTAAGACAACCAGGAGATTCTTCCTGTCACACTCAGTATGAATGAGCTTCAATGCTCAGTCTGACTGCCATAAAGCACGGAGGACATTCAACATCCACTGTCCAAAAGTCATGTTATAAAAGAAGCTCTTTTCTCTTTTAATTTCTACACTGCGGAAATCAGGACCCAGGTCCTGAAGTGTGGATTTCTTTTAAATGTGACCTTTAAAATCAATAGAAGTGTTAGAGCTCTTTCATTTAAATTCTTCAATGCTACTGGAAAGAGCAATGTGTTATTTTTTTGTGTAGTTAAATGCCTCTTTGGTTTGGTAAAAAAACGACTTGTTTGAGCCATGACTTGGATCAGACTCAACTAAAAACCGTCAGAAATAAAGACCTTTTCAATTTCAGTTTGACTGTGACAGCTGACTAATTTCATGGTTCAAAGAGATTTGTGTGGCCAGCACTAATCTGATGGCTGCTTATCTCAGTGAGCGCAGCACCACACTGTTAGACAGGCTGTTTATGAAAGGGAAAATTCACTAAGTTCCTCTGAACTACCACTATTCACTACATGCCTCTCCTTATGACATCAGCTTTCTCACACACTGTGATTGAACTTAAGATCGTAGCGATTTCTGGTCTTTGTGTGTCCTGTTCAATAGGCAATAATACATAAAGGGAAAGTGCAGGGAGAATTGTATATGTGGTTAAGATATAAAGCTTTAGTGGAAGGACCTAATTGTTAGGTACTCTATGTTCCATGTTTAGATTGACTCACAGTTTTCCTTAATGTTATCTGAAAGTACTGAAGTAGAAGAGAGCGTGATGGATTGCAGCTTATCTTACTACAGCTCTGTCTATGAGCGTCATGGGGCAACCACAGCTCCCTCTCTGCTACGCTTGCAGTAAATTACGTAGATGATATGGAATCAAAGGATTCCCCTTTGCAGTGATTAAGTAATCCAGCCCGGGGAGTTCCAGCGTGGGATGCTCACCGTTGAGATAAATTATTTACATAAGATTTGTACAGCTTCTTTTATTCTAGGGATTATTCTTTGAATGCACTTTTTCAATCCAAATATAATTGATCAGCTGTTTTCATCCTTCCCCCCGGCTCTGATACCTGAACGACATGATACCATAAGAACCCCCCTGCAGCACACACAGGATGTGATTTACAGGAATCAAAATTGGTCAGGGGCCCGGCTTGGATATCAGGAAGTGAATGAGGTAAAATGGCTGTTTATCCTCCACAGGGTGACCTGAGGCCTGTACTACGAAGCTGGTTCAACCTAACCTGGATATGTTTGAGTTAGCCGGTTGGCCCAATCCAAAACATACGCGCTCTCGCTAAACTGTACTACGACGCTGGTTATCAAGTGGATCGCTCAAGCCAGCCGTGTCCTATCTAGTTAGGTGCACGTTCACATGAAAGGGGTGGTATTTGGAGCATTCGACCAATCTCAAACATGGACAAGCGTACTGACAGCGCAGCGTCATACTTCCTGAATGAAAAGTTAACTTTAATATTAGTCAAATATGAAGAAGTTACATTTAAACATCCATGACTTAAACACTTTATCCAGGATCAAAGCCACATAGCTGCACCTGCAAGGTGAATACAGCTGGTAAAAGAAAAAGCGTTTGAATGCGTACATTAACAGGTTTATGATATCACTGCCCCGTCCAAGACACGATCTGACTTTAATTACATTTGACTCGAGTGTTTCGTCAACTTAATGTGTTGCTTAAAATAATACTTCTGCATACAGTATGTGACACTGTGAGTGTTGCACGGCCAGATACGGCTCAAGAAGCTGACTCAGATAAGGAAATATATGATACATTATGATGTGATATGATGTGATATGAATGATAATGGGACACATCGACGTCTGCACTCACAGTGCCGCGGACTGTACTTAATGTTACTTTGATCCGGTTGCTTATGTTGTGTCAGATATTTAAGTAAGCTTTCTTAACGCTAATGTTATAATAGTCAGATTGCTCTGAAGATGGGAGGGGATATTCTATTCATTTTCACGTTCACACAGTCAGTTGATTTTTGCCGGCCGTCTTTCCTGCAACGGCAGTTTTTCTGTATTTCCTCTATCCTGTAATATGACTTGATAGCTTTAAACTCTGCACACGGAGCTCTGATTGGTCAGCAGGCGGTGCTTTCACTGAGTTGATCTCTTAGCCTGCAACCTAACCTCCTCCCGAGGAGGTTAGCCGCTCAGCATAAGTTACCATGGAGATCTAGCCCGCTAAAAAGAGAACCAGCGTCGTAGGACCGGAAAGCCCGAGCTTTCCCTGAAGTTAGCCGGCTAAGCGAAAATCCGGCTTCGTAGCACAGGCCTCAGAGGGGATATTTTCGCTTATCAAGTCATATTACAGGTTAGAGGAAATACAGAAAAACTGCCGTTGCAGGAAAGACGGCCGGCAAAAATCAACTGACTGTGTGAACGTGAAAATTAATACAATATCCCCTCCCATCTTCAGAGCAACCTGACTATTATAACATTAGCGTTAAGAAAGCTTACTTAAATATCTGGCACAACATAAGTAACCGGATCAGAGTAACATTAAGTACAGTCCGCGGCACTGTGAGTGCAGACGTCGATGTGTCCCATTATCATTCATATCATATCACATCATAATGTATCATATATTTCCTTATTTGAGTCAGCTTCTTGAGCCGTATCTGGCGTGCAACACTCACAGTGTCACATACTGTATGCAGAAGTATTATTTTAAGCAACACATTAAGTTGACGAAACACTCGAGTCAAATGTAATTAAAGTCAGATCCACTCGTGTCTTGGACGGGGCAGTAATATCATAAACCTGTTAATGAACGCATTCAAACACTTTTTCTTTTACCAGCTGTATTCACCTTGCAGGTGCAGCTATGTGGCTTTTATCCTGGATAAAGTGTTTAAGTCATGGATGTTTAAAGTTTAACTTCTTCATATTTGACTAATATTAAAGTTCACTTTTCATTCAGGAAGTATGACGCTGCGCTGTCAGTACGGTTGTCCATGTTTGTGATTGGTCGAATGCTCCAAATACCACCCCTTTCATGTGAACGCGCACCTAACTAGATAGGACACGGCTGGCTTGAGCGATCCACTTGATAACCAGCGTCGTAGTACAGCTTAGCCAGAGCGCGTATGTTTTGGATTGGGCCAACCGGCTAACTCAAACATATCCAGGTTAGGAAAATCCGGCTTCGTAGTACAGGCCTCAGGTGTCCCACTTTGTGCCGCACAGAATCTTTATATTTTTTCCGACAAATTGAGATAAGGTCCTGCATTTGATTGACAGTAGCCCGTCTAAAACCTGGCTTTTATCCAGCAGAAGACTTCCAACTAGAGAATTTCTTTCGTCACTTTTTTAACCAGACACCACTCTGTTTAGCATCTCAATAACCCAGCCAGATTTTCACATCTCTTCAGTAGTTTGGTATATTGGTATAATAGTGTTTTTTGACTGATTTATATTAAGTATTTAAAAAAACGATATTGATATATTTATCTCTGGTGTTTTTGTGTATATTTTTACTGCATGCTTCAGCTGCTACTGCATAAAAATAATTATCTAATTTGATTGAATTTATAGAATATAACTTGTATTGGCATGAAGGCTTCAGGTAACAGTGTTGCCAAAGCATCAAAATACAATTAAAAGTACTCAATTATAATAGTATTAATTTCAAATCAACATGAACATGCTCTATATAGATGTGTTAGAGCAGTGTTTTGAGACTGTTAACTGTGTCTGAGAGGGGGGGGGGCAGTTAGCTTCAGCACCAGCTGATATAGGGGACTCTTTTCTGGGCTCAGCCCTTGGCTATGAAGAGCTTCAGAGTGGAGGGTACTGGATTTAAGATGGATACAAAAAATGTAAGTGTGCTCTTTTGAACCTTTATTTTCAGGTTTCCCTTATTCTGTTCTGTACATGCTGAATTCTACATGTACACATTCTGCTTGTCCCAGCGGGTATAGCTATGACTCAGTGGACCCCACACTACCATACAGAGCAGTGGGCTGGAAGCCACTATCAAATATTTGATCTCCCTAAAGAGTCCCCGCTAAACCCACAATTTACTACAAGCCTGAAGCCAGACAGAGATCAACTAAAGTGTCTCCTTGCCACTTTGATTGACTTCATACTAGTCAGGGTTGTTTTCGATGGTGACAGATGGGGGGGTTTTCCAAACACAGTGGTTGACCATTGGGTCAATAACTGGTTCAATTCCATTTAGATTAGTCAAATGCACATTTCTCAGGACCTAGAAATCATTGATTTCTGAATGGATAAAAAAGGTCTTCTTATTAGTGAGCAGACTGTGGGTGTATACAGTAAAAACCACATGTATATAGATTCCTATCAATCATGCCCAGCATTCGATCTAAATGTAACCAAATGTGTGATTTACACTGTTCTGTGATCTGGTGGCAAAGTTCCCATACCACACCAAGACCCCCCCGATATTCTGCATAACCCTATTACATCCCGGATGACAGTAAGAGAGAAGGTCACTTTGGAACTGTGTCAGATGGACCTTTATTAATGCCCGTAGGGAAATTCAGGAGTTTCTGTTTATATTATTCTTTGATAGATTCTATGAATTCTAGGTTTTTACTTTTTAGCTCAAGGGCTGAGGAGACCCTAAATATTTAAAAAAATGACCACACTTTAAAATAAAAATCTATAATGAAAGACATTTAAATACACCTACAACAATACATTAACAATACTAAGAAAAAAGATTTATAATATTACATATTATGATTTTGAATTCCATGGGGTCATGTATTATTTTCACATGTGACATCATTCTACTGACAACTACTTGTACAATATATGTCTCTGTTCTGTTAGTATGAAGGTGTTTTAAGTATATGAACTGGTAGTAGCTGGGTGCACATGGGGTGCAGAATCACCCTGATGTGTCCCAGATCAGAGGTAGGGTTTTGGGGAACGCTCCGTAGGAGCGCAGCGTGGTGCACGGGCTCTCGGGTCAATATTTTGTGTTTAAAAACCTATTTAAAAACTCCTGTAGTAAAACCAATAAAAGTTTATAAAAGCCCTGTTTGGTCTGGGTTAAAAAATGTTTAAGAAAATGGAATGAAAGGGATAAAAGAGAGCAGTGGCTGCAGCACAGAGCGTACGCAGCGGGGTTAAAACCTGTACTCCTGCCCCCCCCGAGGGGGTCTACCCCGGTGCATCTGGTAAAATACCTGGTAAGTGGGTTAAAAAACATCTGGCTAAAAGGACCGAGGTTGACTTTGTTTAAAATCAGCATGCAGGTAAAACTAGTGTTAAAAAATTATAAAATAAATACATAAAAGTGCTTTTAAAAATAAGTGCTTTTAAAACCCAAAATGTTAAAATATGTATAATATAAAACAAATATGTAAAATATAAAATATAAAATACAGGGGGGGGTGCAGGTGAGACATGGGACACGCCTCGGATGATGTTTAAAAAAATACTTTATTAAGGGGTTATTTCAGGGTGTTTCCCTGCGGGAGGCTCCATCATCCATTTAAAAATGGAAAGTAATAACTCAAATATAAATAAAATAATATAAACAATGTTTAAATGGAAAACGGGGGATTAATAATATATACAAAATAATAAAATATATAATCTCCTCATTTGGAACCAAATAAAATAAGAAAACATGCAATACAGTGCAAACATGAAATAAACTGTGACATGTAAAATGTAAATAATAATATAAAATGTAAGAAAAAAATATAAAATGGTAGTAGTAATAATAATAATAATAATAATAAACAAAGAAACCCATGCATTTAAAAAAATCATAAAGGAGTCCAGATGAGGAGGATTTATAAAAATAATGATAGGAAATATGTATAAAAAATAAATAATACACAGATAAATACTACAATATAAATAAATAATACATTGATAAATAAATAATTAGATAGTTAATTTAATAAGCAATACCCTTAGGTAATGTATATAACATATAAAATAGGGTGTAACTTCTGGTTTGCCATCACCGCAGAGAGGGGGTCTAAAAACATCCGGAGGGGAGAAGCACACGTCGGGAGGACAGGAGGGACCTGTTAAGTTGCAAGTCTTAAAAAAGGTAAGTATCGATTTAAAATAATGTGTAAAAGGGATTTAAAAACCATCTGATAAAAAGGAGGCAGACCCATCACTGATATTTTTCATTGAGGCCTGTAGGGTCTATCGTTTTGAGGCGATGAATCCACCTCCTCTCCTCTGTGCCGTGGTCCAGCTCCTGCTGCTCTCCAGGCCCAAAGACTGGAGGTTCTCTGGGCCGTGGAGTTTACAATGAAGTTAGAGAACGCTCGTACCGTAACCGCTATTTATTCTATATAATTATTGTTTTATCCTGAGGCTGATCTCATGCCGCGTCTCCCCCACATAGAGCTTGTGGCAGGCCCTGCACCTGACGGCATAAACCGCATTCTTGGTTGTAGGTTGCAGGGCCCGCCGGAGGTTAGCTCCGAGCTTTGAGAAGGGGTTAAAAATGCGGGGGAGGCAGATGAAACCAACCTCAGAAATTTGAGGCGCCTCCCTAGCTGTTATCCTTTAGTTTAGTGTGGAGTAACAGGTCTTTAAGGTTCTTGTTCCTGCGGTAGGCAGAGATCAGCCGACACCCCCTCAGTGCGTCGCAGTCCGCCCTCGCCCCCTCGAAGTTGGCTAAGGCCACTGAGGAGGCTTCCCAGGCTGCTGGAGTAAGTGGTAATCAGCGGGATGAGGGCAAGACCGGACGGCCGAGTGGAGGTGTTTTGATATCTCTCAGTAAAAGTCCGGCCGACCTCCGCCTTGACGGATCTCAGGAAGTGCCTCGAATAGCCCCGCGGCCTCAGCGCACTGAAGAGGGTCCGGGTAGCCTCCTCCACATCCTCCGCAAAGGTACAGATCCTGTGGAAGCGGATCAGCTGGGATTTGATTAAGCCTCTGTACGTATGCTTTGGGTGGTAGCTGGTCCTGTGGAGGAGTGCATGTCGGTCCGTGTCTTTAAAAAACACTTTGGTGGACAGTGTTTTGGTCAGGTCGCTGGATTCACGGAAGAAGACGCAGGTGTCCAGGAACTCTACTCTACTGAAGGGTGTTTGAGTGTTATTTTAGGGTGATGAGAGTTGAGTGTGTCCATGAAAGTCGTGAAGTCGTCGGTGGAGTGGTGCCATAGGCCGAAGATGTCGTCCAGGTACCGGACATAAAGGAGGGGTTTGAGGGTGAGCTTGATGAAGGCCGTTTCCTCCCAATGGGCCAGGTATATGTCCGCATACGCGGGAGCATACTTGTGGCCCATAGCACATCTACGTAACATTGCAAAAATCAGGCATATCTTGCCTCAAAACGATGCAGAGAAACTAGTCCATGCATTTGTTACTTCAAGGCTGGATTATTGTAACTCTTTATTATCAGGGTGTACCAAGAAGTCAGTTAAGTCGCTTCAGCTGATTCAAAATGCTGCAGCTCGTGTACTAACTAGAGTTTGGAAAAGGGACCACATTACTCCTGTTCTGGCTGCCTTACACTGGCTCCCTATAGAACACAGGATAGAATTTAAAATTCTTCTTCTCGCCTACAAATATCTTTCTTATCTTTCTTACAGTGCAGACGCTTTTCTGCTTGCTCTTGCCTCTGCTTACTTTTTATGCTGATTTTCCTATTCTTATTCTCTGAAAACTTCGAGCAGCGGCTCCTGGACATTAACTTATCACTGGGACAGTTATTCTTCGTAAATAGACGGAGGGTTTCAGCCATATTTCAACATTTTTTACGACGACCTCAGTCTTACAGTAGCGTGGCCTAGCAACAGCTAAAGCCTGGTAGGCTACTGCATGCTATTTAGCTTAAGCTAGTTGGTAGCAAAATGCCTCCGATCTCTACAGATGACTTCCACAAACTTCTACAGAAGATGGCTGTGTTGGAAATGAAAATGCAACAGTTGGAAGTTAACGTGGAAGTGAATGGACTTGTGGTCCCACTTGTTGTGTTGTGGGAATAACACCACTTTACCAGTGTTGCAAAATAATGGAAAAGGGTATGCTAACTCACAGCTAGTTAGCAGCTACAAGGTTTCCAAGGAACAGGAGGGCTGTGTACTGGGTCATAAATCTACAAGTGGTAGTCCTCCCTGGAACTCTCTGGGTGCAAAGCCTAAGAGTAAATCATTTCCATGGGATTTGGGAGGACGAATAACAGGCAGAGCCCAGCACTCTGAAATCTGTGATGCGACCGGCTGGCCTGCATTGTTATCACCCAGGAAGAGTGCCTCTTCAACCCCTATTCATACTAGGAAACAGCCGTGGACAGCTGCTAAAGGGAGAACTACAAACAATCCTCCTAAACCACCAAATGTGCCAATCCAGAACAGATACACTCCGCTGACCGAGAACCGGAGATCTCTTTCTGATGACCTGGATAACCTGTCCTCTTCACACAGCAGGGTAAGGACCAATAGCTACTCCAAAAGTAAAGGGCCAGAGGGAAAGCTAACGACTGGGCCTGAAACTCTGATTGTGGGTGACTCTGCTGTAAGAGATGTAAAAGGTCTGTGTAGTAAGAACAACACCAAAGTACTCTGTTTTCCCAAGGATATGGTCTCCGACTTGGCTGAGAAGATCCTGCATATTGGGGCTGAACATCCGACTGTGAAGAATGTGGTACTACATATTGGAACAAATGATGTTGTGAAACAACAGTCAGAAGCGCTGAAAGAAGACTTTAAATGTCTGTTGGAAACTGTCAGCTCTCTAAATGCGGAGGTGTTCATCAGTGGCCCTCTACCGCCAGTCAGAAGAGGAGTGGAGAGATTCAGCAGACTGTTTGCACTGAACACGTGGCTTTCAGCTGCCTGTACTGACCATTCTGTCCATTTTATTGACAATTTTAACTTTTTCTGGGATCGCAGACATCTTTTTAAGGCAGATGGAGTTTGCCTGAACAAGTCAGGAGTGAAATTGTTTATCTCTAACATATTCAACTGCCTGCGTCATCAATCTGTTCCCTCTGCCAAGGACAAGCGGCAAGAGGAATCAAAACAGGAGAAAGACACAACACATCGCGCAGAAAACCTTGAAGAAGTATCACTGCACCCGCCTGAGGAATGTTCTGATTATGGGAGACCTATGACACAAATGGAGGAGTCTCCACTGCCCGTCACCCCCCCTGTCAACGCCTTTGAGGATACTCTTCATTCATCCCCCAGCTATCTCTACTCTCCGCTCACCCTTTCACCCTGCCTGTAGCTTTGCCGATATCTGTGTTGATAGGTAATAGATTAAGAGCGGTGAATCAGCTTAGAAACAAGAAGTGCTCAAACATTTGTGTGAGGTTATCAAATTTAGCAGTGATTCCATGTCAGCCACAGCTTGTCACAAAAAATCTTACTGATAGTGTATTTAACAAACTTAAACTAGCTTTATTAAATGTTAGGTCTTTGGCAGGAAAAACATTTTTAATCAATGATTTTATCACTGAGCACAATCTGGATTTTATGTTTTTAACGGAAACTTGGATTGAACAAAATAACAGTGCAGCTGTTCTTATCGAATCAACCCCCCCCAACTTTAGTTTTATGAGTCAGGAAAGAATGCATAAGAAAGGAGGTGGAGTTGCTATTCTGTTCAATGATTCCATTCAATGCAGGAAGACATTTTATGGGGACTTTGCTTCTTTTGAATATGTGGCCCTTCAGCTGAAATGCTCCTCTCGAGCTCTGTTCCTAAATATCTATAGACCACCCAAATACTGTGCAAGCTTTTTTGATGACTTTACTGAACTGCTGTCTATAGTGTGTATTGACTTTGACCGTCTAGTCATTGTTGGTGATTTTAACATCCATGTTGACAACCCCCAGGACAGAGGGGCTAAAGAACTGTTTTGTGTTCTTGATAACTATGGACTGACTCAGCATGTGGCGGAGCCCACGCACAATAAGGGGCACACTCTGGACTTAATTATCTCAAAGGGTCTGAATATCTCAAAAGTTGTGGTGACTGATGTCTGATCATTCCTATGTTTTCTTTGAGAGCTCTATTTCTGTTCACAAAAATGTTCAGAAAGAGGTAACCACAAAGCGATATTTAACTGAAAATACTAGGGAAATGTTTACTCATAATTTTTCATCCACACTTGCCCCTGCTAACATCTCAGTAAATGAGCTAGTAGATCATTTTAATTCAAAAATTAAAAATGTTATAGATACCATTGCTCCAACTAAGGTAAAGGAAGTGATTGGCAAGAAAATATGTCCATGGAGAAAGGCCATGACCGTGAGAACAGAAAAAAGATAGTGTCGAAAAGCTGAACGTAGGTGGCGAAAAACAAATCTCCAGGTTCACTTTGAAATCTATAAAGAGAGACTTGGCCTTTATAATTTGGAATTGAAAAACGCACGACAGTCTTTCTTCTCTGACATCATTATCAAAAACAAAAACAACGCACGTGCCTTGTTTGCTACCGTCGACAGACTAACTAACCCCCCAGTGTCAGTAGCCTCTGAATTTCTATCCACCAGGGCATGCAATGATTTTGCCTCCTTCTTCACTGACAAAATTCAGAAAATTAGACAAGCAGTCAGTGCCTCTGCATCAGGTACAGCAAATGTGTTGTCCCTGTGTCCACCTAATATCAATTCAGACATCATGACACAATTCCATCAGATTAATGATAAAAACTTAGAGGACATTATTCAACTTCTGAAATCCTCCTCCTGCTGCCTTGATATTATTCCAACAGGGTTTTTCAAAGATGTTTTTCCTTGCATGGCCTCAGATCTACTTCATATAGTAAACACATCTCTTCACTCAGGTATTTTTCCACAGGCACTCAAAACTGCAGTCATTAAACCGCTCTTAAAAAAAGAATAATCTAGATGCTTCAGTAATGAACAATTACAGGCCAATATCAAACCTGCCATTTCTAGGTAAAATCATTGAAAAAGTTGTATTTCAACAGTTGAGTAACTTCTTGCATTTAAATAACTGTTTGGATGTGTTCCAGTCAGGATTTCGTCCAAACCACAGCACTGAGACTGCTCTTGTAAAGGTTTTCAATGACATCCACTTAAACACAGACAGTGGCAGAACTTCAGTGTTAGTATTATTAGATCTCAGTGCTGCGTTTGATACTGTTGACCACAACATATTACTAGACCGACTAGAAAACTGGGTGGGACTTTCGGAAACAGTTCTAAATTGGTTTGAGTCCTACTTAAAGGACAGAAAAAACTTTGTTTCTATAGGTAAATACACATCTGAGTTGACAAATATGACATGTGGGGTACCTCAAGGCTCCATCTTGGGGCCTCTTCTCTTTAACATCTACATGCTACCACTGGCTCAGATAATGAAAAACAACAAAATAAGTTACCATAGCTATGCGGATGACACACACATTTATATAACAATTTCACCAGGAGACTATGCTCCAATTAAAACACTGAGTAAGTGCATTGAACAAATCAATGACTGGATGTGTCAGAACTTTCTCCAATTAAACAAAGATAAAACTGAGGTAATGGTTTTTGGAGCCAAGGCAGAACGTATAATAGTTAGCGCTGAGCTTCAGTCTGCAATGTTCAAAACAACAGATAAAGCCAGAAATCTAGGTGTAGTCATGGACTCTGACCTGAGTTTCAACAGTCACATTAAAACAGTTACTAAATCAGCCTACTATCACCTAAAGAATATATCCAGGATTAAAAGACTAATGTCACAGCAGGATTTGGAAAAACTTGTCCATGCTTTTATCTTCAGTAGACTGGACTACTGTAATGGTGTCTTTACAGGTCTCACTAAAAAATCTATTAGAAAGCTGCAGCTAATTCAGAACGCTGCTGCTCGAGTCCTCACTAACACTAAGAAAGTGGATCACATCACTCCTGTTCTGAAGTCCTTACACTGGCTTCCTGTGTGTCAAAGAATAGATTTCAAAAATATTGTTGCTGGTTTATAAAGCTTTGAATGGTTTAGGCCCAAAATACATGTCTGACCTACTGCTAAATTATGAACCATCCAGAACTCTCAGGTCTTCAGGGACTGGTCAGCTTTCTGTCCCCAGAGTCAGAACTAAACATGGTAAAGCAGCGTTCAGTTATTATGCTCCAAATATCTGGAACAAACTCCCAGAAACCTGCAGGTCCGCTGCAACTCTGACTACTTTTAAATCCAGGCTGAAGACTTTTCTTTTTGCCGCTGCTTTTAATTGAACTATTCATATCTTAAACTGCACTGTAACTTTTATCCATGTATTTTTTTTCTTTTAATGTTTATTTTATTATCTTTTATTTTTAATGACTGGTTTTAAATGCCATTTTCTTAATGTGTTCCATTTTTGTAAAGCACTTTGAATTGCCTTGTGTTGAAAGGTGCTATATAAATAAACTTGCCTTGCCTTGCCTTGCCTTACAAAGCCCTTAATGGGCAGGCGCCATCTTACCTTAAAGAACTCATTATACCCTACTGTCCTACTAGGGCATTGCGTTCCAAGAATGCAGGGTTGTTGGTTGTTCCTAGAGTCTCTAAAAGTACAATGGGAGCCAGAGCCTTTTCTTATCAAGCTCCACATTTGTGGAATCAGCTTCCAGTTTGTGTTCGGGCGGCAGACACCCTATCCGCTTTTAAGAGTGCGCTTAAGACCTTCCTTTTTGATAAAGCTTATAGTTAGGGCTGATTAGATTCAGCCCCTAGTTTTGCTGCTATAGGCTTAGACTGTCGGGGGACACCTTACTTCTTCATTCTCTCTGTCTGTACCTGTGTACTCTCATGTTCCCAATAACCCAGCTTCCCCAAATTTCTTTCTTTTTGGTGTCTATCTACGCCGGGATCCTGAGTCGTGGCTGATCGTGTTGCTGTGGTCCTGAGTCCTGGTTCGCGAGCCCTGGATCTTGAGTCGTGGCTGTGCCTGCTGCTGTGGTCCTGGATCATAAGTCCTGGATGGACATCCTCGTGGATTCATCTTCTTATTATAGACACATGCATTTCCAAACATTTGGTCTACCTATGTTGTAAATGTATCATCTCTTCGATTTACACACGGCATCTATTGCACGTCTGTCCGTCCTGGGAGAGGGATCCCTCCTCTGTTGCTCTCCCTGAGGTTTCTCCCATGTTCCCCTTTAAACTGTGGGGTTTCTCTGGAAGTTTTTCCTTGTACGATGTGAGGCTCTAAGGACAGAGGGTGTCGTATTGTCATACTGATATTCTGTACAAACTGTGAAGTCCACTGAGACAAATGTAACATGTGTGATATTGGGCTATATTAATAAACATTGATTGATTGATTGATAGCACAGCCGCACAGCTGGAGGTACTGGTTACTATTAAAAATAAAATGATTGCGGGTGAGGGTGAGGTGGAGTAACTGGAGGATGTGACTGTCGGGTCTGGCTGGGTTGCGGTATTTATTAAAGGTGTGTTGAAGTGCAGAGAGGCCAAGTGGGGTTTCAATGTTGGTGTATAGAGAGTCTACAGATGGAGCGTCTTATTTCAGACAGTTTGAAACGCGAGGGTCGTGATTGGTCCGTGATTGGTCCGTGATCGGCCCGTGATCGGCCCGTGATCGGCCCGTGATGAAGAGCCGGCCCCCAGTCAGAGTTGATACCGCCCCCGTGATAAATACATTTAATTATTGTGAAGCCAGCTGCAATGGATCATTGATCCACCAGGGGGTGCAGTGGGGTTCCACACTGGGGCTCATGTGAAATCAACTTCGATACATTACGCTGGATGTACAGTATGTCTGGTACTAATGTATAGCGGATCTTTGTTAAGATCCATATGTCACGGATAGGATCAAAGTCTGTGCTAAATAAGACATGTAATCATTTACAAAACATCACCATGTTGTTATTTAACAAAATAATGTTGTTTAGTCGAAAAAAACGAACGAGAGGAAATGCAGCCGGCTCTCCCGATTTTTAATCCTAATTTAATCATCATCTTCACCACGATCATTTATGTTTATGTTCGCCGAATTGACATGAAATCACTGACAAATATGAATATTCTGTATTCAACTTCATTGAAACGATCAGGATGGGTGTTCTTTTTCCCCACAATGACCAAGTCGCTGCAAATTATCCCGCTTATTACATGGCCACAAAGTAACGACATGACTCCCAATCTTAATTGAAATGCTTTTATGGATTTAGAAAATGTTTTTATTGATTTAAAAAATAGTTGTATGTATTGATTTAAATTGACATGCATCCGCTAAGAGAAATAGTCACTAGACAGACACAGTGGCTTTAGGCAAAGCAGAAAAAGAACACTCAAACCGAGAGATGTTATTATTACAACGTGACTTCACTATTATTTAACAACTGTTTTTATTGGGTTCTTTTATTTGGGGTTAAGTATAGGTGAATTGCACTAATGTGGGAAGATCGTGATGTCTCCTCCGATCTGCTTTATGATATTCTTTCTCCCGCTGTGTAGATTGGGGGACCGCTGTCCCTCTGTCTTCAATGTTCGGCATCGGGTGAAACAGAGGATTTCGACATTCTGTATTCCTTGCTTACTTCCTTAAACCTTTTCTCCTCCTTATCTCTTTCATGACTTTTTATTTATTGCTTTATAACAGCTGTAATAGTTCGTTTAGAACAGGCACCTCACTCGCAATCTGCTCCTCCAGCCGCGCCGCCCACCTCCCTCCGGCTGAAATTATGAATGTACAGTAAGGCATAGTAATCATAGATAACACGGCAGGGTCCGTTACAGTTTGTTTTCATCTGATTTCAAATATTTCAAATGTCTGACTGAAGTTAATAAATACATTCTCAGTGTTCAAGTCAATCACTGACGATGCTTACGATATCATAAAAATCTAAGTGTTAATGATTGTCCCCCAAATAAAAGAACCCAATTAAAATAGTTGTTAAATAATAGTGAAGTCACGTTGTAATAACAATAACTCATCTCTCTCGTTTTTTTTAGTTATCTTTGTGTGCTTTGCCAAAAGCCACTGTGTAAAATGTCCTAGTTGGGTTGCCGTACGGTGTTGTGCTTTTAAAGCCTACTAACTAAAGTATACTAACTGTGTGATTTATATTGCTTTTCAAATGCATATAAGCCCCCCATTTACACTGCACTTCCCGTCAAGAATATGAATAGCACTTAGTTAGATCACTTTACAGATCAGGTTGGACCAGCTTTTCAATGTTCGACATCGCTCATGTGAAATCAACTTCGATACAGTAAACTGGATGTTGTGGTGCCGAGAGACGAGAGACGGGAGTCGGAGGCGGGGTATCAAAAGTACAAGCTAAACTTTTATTTAGCATCTGAACACACATGTAAACAACTTCATACCCGGGAAGCGAAGACCGGCGGAAACAGCTGGTCTGGTTCACTAAAATGTCCGTGCGGAACAATACCCCAACCCATAGATCCGTGGGTGAATAATGTCAATCACCACAATGTACAGTATGTCTGGTACTAATGTATAGCGGATCTTTGTTAAGATCCATATGTCACGGATAGGATCATAGTCTGTGCTAAATAAGACATGTAATCATTTACAAAACATCATCATGTTGTTCCCTGCTGAAAAAAACAGCTAAGACCAACAAGACTGGTCAGGCTGGTCAGGCTGGTTTACCAGTCAATATTAGGCTGGATTAGTTTGCTGGTTAAGAGGGGTTTTGGACACTTTAGCTGGTCAGGATAGCTGGTCGGGATAGCTGGTTTAGCTGGTAAAAGCTGGTGGTCACAGTGGTCTAGCTGGTGAGGATAGCTGGTTTGGTCACAGTGGTCTAGCTGGTCACCATTAGCTGGTCGGGATAGCTGGTTTAGCTGGTAAAAGCTGGTGGTCACAGTGGTCTAGCTGGTCACCATTAGCTGGTCGGGATAGCTGGCTTAGCTGGTAAAAGCTGGTGGTCACAGTGGTCTAGTAGCTGGTCACCATTAGCTGGTCAGGATAGCTGGTAAAAGCTGGTGGTCACAGTGTTCTAGCTGGTCACCATTAGCTGGTCAGACTTGTATGATCTTGAGTAGAACTTTAGCTGGGATTACTTGATGGTTAAGCTGGTCATATATGATGATGAAACACTCTCACCCAATTGCAGTAGCTCAATCTATAATTTCAGATCAGAGCACCTACCTTACCAGAAAGGTACCAGAATGTATATAATGTATTGTCTGTAAATAAATACTCATACATCAAATGATTAGAAGCAGGAAAATAATTTATAACACACAACATTAACACAAATTTGAAAACATTTTCAAAACACCCATTACTTCATATTTTTAAGCAGTTTCCTTCAACTGTTTCTTTCCGCTTTTCACAAGGTCCTGTATTTTTTGTGAAATGTAGTAACCGGCCAACTTTTCCCTCTCGGTCTTTTCCACGTTTTGTGAATTCAGCCATCCTCTGAAGCACTCTTGAAAAGAGAAAGGAAAAACAGATTCACTTTTAGCTTTGTGTTATGATTACTTAAAGGGGACCTATCATGCAAAATGCACTTGTGTACGTCTTTTATACATGAATATGTGTCCCCGGTGTTCCAGGGAACTCACCAAGTGTCAGAAAACACAACCCTCTCTATTTTCCTCCATACCCAAATCTCTAAAAAAGGGGCTGCAACGGATCTGATAAAAACTGATCCAGATTTGAACACTTTACTGACGTCAGGAAAGTGGCGCTACGGCTATTTGGCCAACTCTCCACCTATCAGGGGAATGTGGGGTTGGGCCACGGCTGGCCATTGCCGCTCGAAAGCGCTGGAGACGCTGTAGTACATATGCCAGGCCTGTAAGTGGCGCTGTAGTCTGCCACAAAAGCAGCGAA
The DNA here is from genome assembly GCA_943590975.1 of Lindbergichthys nudifrons. Taxonomy (NCBI): domain Eukaryota; kingdom Metazoa; phylum Chordata; class Actinopteri; order Perciformes; family Nototheniidae; genus Lindbergichthys; species Lindbergichthys nudifrons. The sequence goes on along the minus strand of CALSBW010029805.1, from coordinate 1,619,195 downwards.
GAAGACTTGGTTACCATTGTTTATTCTCCGCTGTGGCTTTCTTTATCCCTCCCCGAGGCAAGCGTTTGCTCCCGCTGCATTAATTCAATGCAATCCCTCCCCGTCGAGACAAGCACTGTAATTCTCTCCGGTTAGTCCACCAGCAGATGACAAACACCCACCTCTCCGCCTCTTCCAAGGAACGAGGGGACCGTGCGGCAGAGTTTCAGTTTCAGTTTGTTTCGCCGGTCAAGATGTCCGTTAAAGTTGAAATCTTCCGGACAAAATTAGAAAAGTGCCGGTCAAAGGTCTTCTTTGTTATTTATTGAGCTTTAAAACAAATGAATAACGACTCTATATAGGCTATAATAAAACACGGAGGACGGAGATCTCTTTTTCTCCCCCTCTTCTGACAGCCCAGCAGCTGATCAGAGCGGCTCCCCTCTCCTGCAGGGGGGCGTGGTCAGCTGCAGCTCACAAAATCAGACCCGTAGACAGCAAACAGCACATAGAGCGAAATGAGGCATGGCTAAAATGCATGATCTGTTTGGTATTTCGAAAACAGAAACGTATAAATATACCTTATATAGTTATGGCCCTACAATATATCATTTAAATATAGCATGATAAGTTTCCTTTAAATATGTGCACTGTGAGATGAAAAATAAAAATGTATCAAATTTAGTTTTGAACATTCACTGTGATTGGGTCTATTATCCACGCAATACACCATTTTTTTCTTAATTTACATTATTTAATTTCATATTCTGTTCTTGTAAATATCATATTCTATTATATTAAATGTATATACACTTTTTGCACTACTTTTTATTTTGTATTTTTGTATTTTATTGTATATGTTGCATTGTTGGAGGAGCTCAGGTCAGAAGAATTGCATTGACATTTCTACACTGTAGCTGCTGAGCATATGAGAATAAAACCTTTGAATCTTGAATCCAACACTTTTTTCAGTGGAAAATCCTGAATTGTAGGATAGTTTGGCCATAATAATGCTTATGATTACATTTCTAGTGAGAAGTGTATATTTTACTTTCAGAATCTACCTCCAGTGGATGTGTAGGATCTACACGGGGTATATGCAGGAATCCTGAAGTCAGATGTAATACCTTTTAAGACCTTTTTTAAGACCCTTTCCATACATTTTAAGACCTCATCGCCACTTGGAGTTTTAATCGGTTACCTTGGCGACACACTTTACCTCACATTGACTATATACAGTATTGATTGTCCTTCCTCCTTATCTTCCAACCATTTGGACGCAAACTTGCATTTCCCCATAACGATGTTGTTTAACAACCGGCGTAAACGGGCCTTTGCGCGCTATCAAGCAGTGAGCGTGCGATGTCCTGTTCAGATGACGTCACATCCAACGGGATGCCATAAATAAACTACACAGAATCACACTACACACCTACGCAATGATTACATTCAGGCAGACTGTAGAATACAACCTCTTTGGACGATTGATATACTTATTGAAAACAAGCTACAAAATGTAATACCTTGGAAAATGTCGTTTAATACTTTTTAATAGACTTAATTTTCCTTAAATTGATTTATCAACTTTTAATACTTTTTGAGACCCCGCGGACACCCTGCTACAGTATGATAGATATATTACTTTACACCCGGAAGTATGTATTGTCATTCTTATTGTCGATAAATTGAGGGATATACGCTATATTTGATTAACACCAGTATGTACTTTATACATCCACCTCGAGTGTTTGTAATTAAATGTTAAAGTTCAACCGCATATTATATAGACTATATCAGCACCTGCGTAACACATAGTGCCTCTTGTCTGAAGAATCTATTCTTGTCGACTTGCAGCCTAAATACAAAGATAACTCCACTCTCCTACCACTGCTTACCTCTAATGAGCCTTGGTAGGACTAGTGTCCGAGTCATAGGGTCCAGAACTGACTGAAGACATGTGGAACAGAGTCAT
>CALSBW010029805.1:1586723-1602896 GCA_943590975.1 Lindbergichthys nudifrons | reverse complement strand
GGGCAACAGGTGAACACAATCAGACAATCAGACACACAAGGGCAACAGGTGAACACAATCAGACAATCAGACACACAGGGGCAACAGGTGAACACAATCAGGGGTGTTTCTCAATGTCGAGTAAAGCTGCTTCAGAGCCACTATTTCAAGCATACTACGTCATCGAGTGCCGCCGAAGGACTGTTCCAATGTCCAACATACTTGGAATTCTACCGAGCCCGGCGAACTTCGTTTGGAGACATTTCGAGGCTGCACATGTGTAGACTTTGCGGTCTTAAAATCCCCACAATGCTTTGCACATGGACCAATTTCCCCAAATCTGTGGCGGAAAATGTAAGGCGGGGCCTCTCATATGACGCACACCTGCACACTTGCTCGCCTGTTCCACTCTTTGGTCGTTTCTCAATGTTGAGTATAGTCCGGCAGTGGCTCAGTCAGTAGGGGCTTGGACTGGGAGCTGTAGGGTCGCCGGTTCAAGTCCCCGACCAGACCTAAAATATGGAGTGTAGACTGCTACTTGGAGAGGTCCCAGTTCACCTCCTGCCCTGCCGTGGTGCCCTTGAGCAAGGCACCGGACACCCCCATTCCCCCCTCACTCCCATTGCTCCCCGGCCGCTGTACAATAGCTGCCCACTGCTCCTAGTACTAGACTCCTGGTTCTAGGAAAAGCAGAGAACACATTTCGCTGTGTGCTCTGCATGTGTGACCATTAAAGAGGGTTTCATCCCTCCCAATTCTATTCTACCTCCTGCAGAGCCACTATTTCAAGTATACTACGTCACCGAGTGGCGCAGAATGCTGGGCATTTAACATGCATTTAAACAGTCCTTCGGTGCCACTCGATGCCGTAGTATACTTGAAATAGTGGCTCTGCAGCAGGTTTACTCGACATTGAGAAACGGCCTTTGTTTTCCGAATCCCAGGAAGTATTCTCGCTTCTGAAGCAAGTGACTCGGAAGACATGTGCTACCAAGCAAGCGTACTCGACATTGAGAAACACACCAGGGAAACTAAAGACAGGAAGGCAAACACAGGAAGTAGGACCAGACAAGACACAAGGAGGAAAACATTTCAAAATAAAAGGTGGAAAATGAAAACAACAATCCAAAACCATGACAATTATAGCAAGGCCAAATTAACTGTTTTGATGTATATAATACAGTGTATAATATAAACTGTATTTTAACAAACTGTGCAAAGAGATAACTACAACAGCGTATTAAGGCAAAGGGAAATAAACTAATTAAAATAGAGGGGGGTAATATATAGAGAAGAAAAGTGGTATACTGTATATATATATATATGAGTAAAAAAATGAATATTATGATGATGATCATTTCAATGAATGGCTGCTTTGTAACGCCAAGCAGCAAATAGCCGCTGAAACACTGTGGGAAACTTCACATGACTATCTAAAGGACATTTTTTTATTTACATTATATTGATTTGGTAAATAAAATAAAGCGTTTATTCAGCTGATTAAAGTACTTTATTATTGCTGGACATTTTTATTGGAAGAATTTTACAAAGACTAGGGAGAAGTGCTTTAAACTCATAACTCATTCATATTCTTTATACAACATAAAAAGGGACCTGAGAGCATGGCTATGCTTTGATTTGAGATAACACATTTTCACACAATTAAAGTACCTCATTAGGGCCAAATGTCTTTACATGACACTTCCCCCATCTGAGTGTGTTACATCCAGGAGTGCAATAAGTCATCACACTGTGCTCCTCACAATTCTGAGTTTAAAGGTAAAATATAAAGCACACAGTATATTCATTCAAATTATTTGTCTTACTCTTATAATGTATATTACAGAGGAGTTATTTCTTTTATCATGATTTGGATGTCCATGAAGATTTTCCCATCTTGCTAAGCTGCTTCAGAAAGGACAGAAAGAGCCTGAATCATGTTAGGCTAACTGCAGCTCTGATTGGATCTTCCCGTCCCTCACTCAGGAGAAGGAGCTGGTATAGTGAGAGCACCTGGTGAATGTTTGTAGATGAGTTTCTCTCCTCTGGCAACACAGCTGACCTTCACTGTCTTGTGCAGCTTTACAAGGCCATCAGAGTCCATGTGATCAGCAACAAGGCAGCGAGACAAGAGGATGTGCTGCCACAAAGAGCTCCATTTTGGCAAGAGCATTGTGTCAGGACGGGTAAACCTCTGTCCTGTCTGTCCCTCTCATGGGTTCTCCTCCTTCCTCCTTCCTTCTCCTTCTCTGTCTCCCCCTTCCACCTCTCCCTGAGCTCCTGTCTGCCAGCAGGTGGAGACAGAGACAGGGAGAGGTCGTCCAGCACAGGTGAGGACGAGGACGGGTCAGGGCAGTCCAGCCAGTCTGCACTGGAGGATCGAGGGTACCCGTCCTGCACTGGGGAGCCTGGAAACAGGAACTTCCAGTAGGAGTCTCCTTTGAAGAGATAGACCGAGCCTGCAGAAGAGGGAGAGAATCAACAGCCTGGATATGATAAAGGTAATTGTATTCTAGTCAATAAACAACAAGCTGAAGTCACTACAAAGGGCAGCAGATTTGCCAAAAAGATTTGCTGAGTCGCATACGATTTAAACATATAAGGGAGGCTGTGGCGCAGTGGACTAGTGCGTTGGTGTTCAGATCAGGAGAACACAGGTTCAAACCCCACTACAGTCAGCATGTCGTTGTGTACCTGAGACACTCCACCCCAAATTGCTCCTGTGGGGATTGCCCACAGTATTGAGTATGTAAGTCGTTTTGCATAAAAGCGTCTAACAAGTAACATGTAATGTAATGTAATATAAAATAGCATAACAGAGAGATCTACCTGTTTTCCAGGTATGACCATACAAATGACAAATGACCATATCTTCCCTTCTAAAAGGGGAAAATTAATAATCTTTTTTCTCAAAGTAATGATAAACCTGTGAGTTGGATGTAGAAGAGTCAGAATCAATATAGATTTTTTTTATTTTAAAGTATTCAGATTGAACATAGTAAAAAAAAAAAAATGATAGTGTCCATCCAAAATAAAAACATTACTTATAGTGAAAACCACCCTTGAATGATGGGATGGTAGACTAAAAGCTTTAGGAATCCAAACTATAACATATAATAAATACCCTGTATGCAAAACAAGTGAAATTTGACCTTTTTAGAGAGATTTAGCAAAAACAAAACACTTCTGAAGTCATTTGGGTGGATTTGACCTACTGTATCTCTGGACCCCCTTGGTCGATTTTGATGATTGACATCTCTTTTTAACCGCTAGAGCCAATGGAATCGAGGGGAACTTCCACATACACACACACATTACCAAATAAGGAGTGAGAGCGACGCGTAGCCAAAACCGGAAGCTGCGATACAGTCTGGTGGCTACCATTAGCAGCTAATATTTATCCTCCGATTTTTGCATAAAAATGGAATGATGGATTATCAATAATTTTTTCAAAGTGACAGACACATTGGATTAACCTATGGATTAACCTTCAGCTGCGTTTTCTCTCGTTTTAATGCCTAAAGGTGAGCATATCTCCGTGTTTTGCTACCTAAAGCTACGTCGTGTGTTGTCTGTATTTGCCTCCCCTGTCGCGAGTTCTGATCGCTCAGTGATAATAGTTCTATAATCTGTGGAATCTCAGCTTTCTAGCTAAACTTGTTTGTGCAGATCCAATAAGTATATCGATCGATTTATACCTAGAGTTTTGTGCTAAGTGCGTTGGCATGTTTTCGGTCAGGGCTCATTTAGACCCTTCTTGTGAGACTTGTGTTTTGTTTTGGTAAAAATGGTTCGTATAATCAGTTAGCTGAGTTTCTTCCCGTTAGGAGGGTATGACACATTCATAGTTTTTTAAATATTAAGAAGACCTGAGACACAGTGTCGTGAAAAAAAAAAAAAAAAGACCCGCCGAGGGGGTCTTTGGGGCTTAACAGGTTAACCTGTTACGCACCGCCCCCCCGGTATCGGGCGGATAAACGCGTCATTTGCAGGAAACAACGTCTAAGGAATCTTAATATTTAATAAACTATGAATGTTTTATATCCATGTAACGGGAAGAAACTCAGCTAACTGATCTTTTTATTTTTTTTATCCAAAAAAAAAACACAATGCTAACACTCAGCCTCTGAATTAGCCACGAGCGAAAAAATGTAACCTATCTCTGCACCTAAACTCACTCCTAACTCCCTTATTACTTATCCTAGATGCACAGCCAACCCCTCGTTTTGCATCTGCTGGAGACACTGAATCTGGGGGTGCCCACCTCAACACTCAGTGATAAACAGTTGCGACGCTATAAACGAAAGCGTACATCATAACATGTGGAGCTAGGTAGCTAGAAACGCTAACATGGCTTACCTTGGTCAAAACTGGTCTTCAATGGCATTAAAACGATAAAAAAAAACGATGCTGCAGTTAATCCATAGGTTAATCCAATGTGTCTGTGTCCTCTTTGAAATGATTTCTGATAATCCATAAGCAATAAAACTGCTTTTTCGTTTCCAAATGTCAGAGGGAGAGATCGCTTCACTCTGCTGCACATTTACATGCGCGCAGCCCTCACCTTTTCTCTTCACAACGTGTGTGTGTGGGGGTCTCCCCCTTCAATTCTATTGGCTCTAACGGTCAGAAAGAGGTGTCAACCATCAAAATCGACCAAGGGGGGCCAGAGATATGGAAAAAAAAACATTTTCACCCAAATCACCTCAGAGGTGAGGTGGTTTTGGCTAAACCTCTCTAAAAAGGTAAAATGTCACTTGTTTTGCATCAATCTTGATACAGGGTACTTATTATATGTTGTACTTTGGATTCCTAAAGCTTTTAGTCTACTAACCCATCATCCAAGGGTAGTTTTCACTATCTGTAAAAAATAATCTTTGGACGGACACTATAATTTACAGTTTTTTACTATGTAAAATCTGAATTTTCTTTCAAATAAAAAACATCTATATTGATTCTGACACCTCTACATCCAACTCACAGATGTAACCTTGCTTTGATAAAATAAATTATTCATATAACCCTTTTAGAAGTTAAGTTGTAGTCATTTGTTTTGGGCATGTCATTTTCGAGCCTGAAACATGAAAAACAGGCTTGGTGCTTAACAGGTTAACAAAGTTTTAAAGCGAAGAAAGGGTTAAGACAATAATAGTTCACTAATATAAGGATTTTTATTTCATGCCTGTAAACTGCAGATTGATGTATGTATAAATTAGTAGGTAGTTAGTTTGAACACAGTAGTAAATATTTGAATTTATGAGGGAAAGAAATAACTCAGTTCCTCATCAGAATGACAAGAATGGCTGGCCCACTTGAACAATCGGACTGTGTCAGAATCGCATAGAAAAAGAAGAATATGAATATGACGTTGGAAAATGTATTTTAATGTTCAAAAAGCTCTTTATTGTTCTCATACTGCCTGTGCTGCAGCACCTCTTGTCACCCTCTGTCTGAAACCAGAGCCCAGTCTGCTCTGATTGGTTAGCCGGCAAAGCTCTGTTGTGATTGGTCAACCGCTTAGAGATGTCCCACCCCTTAGCCTTTAACGTATAAAGTTTGCTGGAGCGCTAGCAAGAAGCTCAAAAATCTAAATACTCATAATAAGGCCTTTTTAATATGATCCACCTCAGAATGCTGAGAATACGGTGTGCTTCGCCCCCCCCAGGAGTGATGTCATAGCCACGAACCCTACACATGTAAATATAAAGATATATGTGTCATTGATGTAAGGCTCCTGGGATGGGCAGTTCAGGTTATTAGGTGTGTTATTACCTGTGACCACATTACTTTAACCTAACCATTATTTAACTTGTATTGGCAGGTGGAAAAGGGCAGGCACATCTGTACACACACAAACTCAGAGATGATCGGCGCCCTCACCCTCGCTGTCTGTGGTGATGCCACTCACTCCCTCTCTGAGGAGCTGAGTCCAGTCGTCTTCTTGCTTCTCTTCCTCAGCGTTTGCCATGTTCCCCCACACAGGACCCTCCTCTGGGTCCCAGACAAGACCCCACCTCTCTGCTGCTGCTTCCTCCACTTTGTCTGCTCCATCTAAGCTCAGCCCCATCCTGAGGGAGGAGAGGGGCTGAGGGAAGCCCTCCTGGAGCGACAGATCTCTGAACAGCCAGAACTGAGAACCTGCAGCAAGACACAGTTGGAGATGTCAATCTTTTATGAATCAACTTTGTAACTGATCCATTTATTCATTCATGCTTTTCGTAAGTAAGTCTCAGTTAAAGAATAATCCTGTATAAGTTGAATAAGGTATAATTAATATCATGTATTAACATTATTATACCACTGATAAAGATGATGGCATGATCTGAGGGTCTCTCCAGCACAGCATGCAGCTGAGGCAGGTCAGGAGGTAGACCCCTCCAGAGCCTCCTTACTGAGGCCCCCTGACTCGATACCAAGCCCCCACCATTGACTCGCCACATAGTCAGACCTGGAGGGAGAATAAGGAACAGTGATGCAAGGTATCAGTGCCAGACAGTTGTCATCTTCACAACATGAATGTCTTTTTTCCATTTGTGCACTCAGACCTTTGAAGAAGAAAGTCTCTCCTCGGATCCTTGTCACTGCATCAAAGCTGGTGTTACAGCGGTCTATGAAGGGGCTGAGGGGGACACCTTCAGTCAGTACTTCACAATTATTAGAACCTTATGTTGTGTTCATTTTTTCTTATTCGAAGTGCATCTACTGTGACTGGGAAGAGAATTAGCAATACACCATTCAATGCATTATGAAGCAGCAGTATTACAAAGTCACTTCTTTGACAGACAGGAAGCCAGGGCGAAAACCTCAGAGTTTTTCTGTGGTTTTAACATTGACGACGGAGCTGAGTTCAGACTTTTAATCGTTTGTCGTTAGTTGAAAAATACCTCAGTTTATCTTTATTTAATTAAAGAAAATTATGATATCCAATCATTGCTTTTCTCAATGCACTCACTCAGTGCTTGTATTGGAATCATAGTGGGGAAATAGTTGTGGACATTTTACTTGTCACCTGCATAGTTAAGGTAACTTATTTTGTTGGTATCCATTTTCTGAGCCTGTGGAGAGAAGGGGACCCAGGATGGAGCCTTGAGGAACTTCACATGTCATATTTGACAGCTAAGATTTGTAATATAGAAACAGAGTAGTACTCAAATCAGTAAAGAAGGACTAACCAGTTTTCCAGTTGGTCTAGTACCCGTATATATACCCGTATTTGTGATGATGGTGGTGACCTCTGTGGCGAAGCTGAGGGTCCGGGGCGAGGCGTGGAGCATCAGTGGCCAGCAGCTGGTTCCTTTTCCCTAAATCAGAAGATCAAATCTAATCAGATACTATATATACAATAATGATGTAGCATAAAAATGCTCAGAATGTTATGCTCAACAGCTGCTGATTGGCCCGGAGAAGCATAATGAATTTAGAAAACATCGCAGTCACACATTTTCTCACAGTGAATGTCTTTGGAAACTTAAGTCTTAACAATACATGGCTTTGACTTTTCAGCATATTGTGGAGGATAAACCCGTCTGTACTTCCTCGATAAAAAACAACTGGTTCAACATTGTCCTCATTTAGCCATGCACGCTATGTGGCCATTTTTACTATCTGAATATGTTAAGTCCTAATAATGAATTCATTATGTCTTCTTTCTATGGTGGTGTTGTGATGCTAGACTATATTTGGTTCTTGATATAATATATGCATCCTCATGTGCCAACCATGCATTTGCACCCTTTATTCTCATTGTAGACAATCTGGTGTTTAAACTCAGCTGTGAGAAAGGTCTACTCTTGCCTTACCATAGAGCTGAGTGATGTGCTCCAGATCTTGAGCTCCCAGGCGGTAGTGGAGAGGGTCTCCGGCTGGCCCCTGGTAGTACGGCCTCATCACTGAGTTGCGAGACGAGGAGTGAGCAAGGCCCAGAGCATGGCCAAACTCATGGACCAGCACTGTGAACAGGTCGGTACCCTCAGAGGCTGGGGGGGAAGAAGAGAGGAAAGCCATGAGCTAATGAGAAGCTGTGGGGGGATTATGGTCCTAATGTCTTTCACTTTGGATTTGGAGCGATTGTGACAGGTGTAATGACTATTATGGCCAAAACCCCAGAAATCAGATACTCAAGGTTGCAATGCTCATTACACACCACAAGATGGAGCAGTTGGACAGAATCAACCACACGTTGACAGTGTTGCATTTCTTTGGATCTTCTTGCTAAACAGAGACCAAATGTAAAGTTTGAGGCAGCTTTTGTTCTATTGGCTAGCATAACTGTACCCCACAGATGGAAAATGGCTAATTACATCATAAATCATGCTGTGCAAGTGAAAGAATGATAATAATAATAATAAGAAGAAGAAGTGATCATTCCCCACTGGAGCATGATCATCATCACATTTAATAGCAATGCATAAATAATGCTTTGTACAAAATGGATCATTTGGAAGGTAGCTACAGTGCATGGGGATTCACTACAAAAAGGACCACATCTTTCTAAGCACATTTATAAAAGTGTTTAACACAATTAATATTGATATAAATATTCACAGTCACGGAAGCTTTACGGAACTTGTCAATTAATCGTATAATGTTACATTTGGTTTCTGTTAATCAAATTGTCCCTCTCTCACAGACCTCGGGTAGTGAGCCACCACATTGACACAAACACACACATTCTTTGATTTTATAGATAAAATGGCGATCAATAGAAATAGCTTGCGAGTTGAAAGACAAAAGAACAATCATTGAGACAAAAGAAAATGTAAAGCTGTGACACGTCGTCTTTGTCTTTTTGCAGAAAAGCAGTAATAAACATGTTGTAATTGAGCAGAAATATATATTGTTAACCTGGCTGTCTAAAGGCCCACTCCTCCTCTGCATCCAGGTGGACTACTCCGGCCCGGGCAGCGTCTGATGGGAAGAAAGCATGGCCGACTGCACCTCCTGCCCCGTCAAAGGGATAGCCATCTCCGTGGTAACCATGGAGGAAGTCTACCTGTAGGTCTGCTGCCTGTGGGCTGCCCACCTGAACACAGAGGGCAACAGAAGGGACATGATGGTGATCAATGTGTATGTCCTCACATGGCTCACTCTGTAGGAAACTCACACCTGTCATGAATTCAGCATCAGATATAAATACCCACCTCATGGAACTCCAGAGGAGTTGGCTCTGCCCACACTCTCAGAGCATAGAACACCAGGGAGCGAATGGTTTCCCGGGACAGATGTGAGGAGGAGGGGTATGAACGCAACCTGTACAAAGTGTGTTTGTGTGAGCAAGAGAGAGACAGAGGGAAAGACACACACACTTGACTTTGAATAACTATAAAATACACATGTTTGTTCCAGTTTGCAGATCATAATATGGTATAATTTAAGATAACTTCATTTGAACCAACCTCCAGTTAATGCTCCTGCGTGTCCACATGGAGAGGGCCCTTTTCCTCCTTCTCCTCATGTTGCCTCTCTCTTGGTTGGCCGCTGGTTTGTCTTGGTCCTCCTGGTCAGGCAGGGAGCAGCGTGGACTCCTCATCAACGCATTTGTCTCTTCATCTGGACACACCAAATCATAGAAGAACCAGAGGAGACAGTATGATTCACATACAGAAGACCAGGTTCAGGAAGGACGAGGCTGACCGTTAGTGTGTTGCATCTTAAAGGTCTCCTATCATGCCAAATGCACTTTTTGATGTCTTTTATACATAAATATGTGTCCCCGGTGTGTCAGGGAACTCACAAAGTGTCAGAAAACAAAACTCTCTCTCTTTTCCTCCGTACCCAAATCTCTAAAAACGGGGGAACAACGGAGCTGATCTAGATTTGCGTCGGATATGACGTAATATCTGAAATGTGGGCTGGCTTTACGCCCACGGCCCTACCAGAATCAAAGCGCAACGTGTTTTGGAAGTAATATGGTCTTTGTTTACATTAGCAAGCATCGCTAACACTCAGAGCTAACCTGTACTGGAGAGAGCATGTGTAAAGAAGCAGGAAATACCTTGTGGTAAACCTGAGAGAGAAAAAGTGTTTTGTTTCAGAAATAATCCTTGATGTGGTTTAGAACATGATATGGCGTTTAATCACGGGAGCATTTAGCTGAGTATCTGCCGGTAGAATTCTCCTGCATGAGCTCCCCCCCATCTCAAAGCTAGGGACCCAGAATCAGCACTTTAGTAACAGGGTTGAAATAGAGGGGCATGAGGCATGGCTACAATGGGTGATCTGTTTGGCATTTTGAGCAAAACACTTCATAGACATGTTTTTTATATATTTTCTGAGACCTATGCTATATGCCTAAAAATAGTATAATAGGAGACCTTTAAAGCAAAGCATTTAGCCTTCCACCGTGTTAACCTCACCTACAACTCCAGTGTCTTTGAGGCCTGCAAACCTCTGCATGGCCCTCACAGCGTTAGTGACAGCTGTCCAGGCCTGCAGCTGCCCAGTGGAGGGGTCTGAGGGTGGGAGGTAGCCATACTTCATCAACCAATCCTATGAGAAGAAAATAATGTTACTCCGACTGCTGTTATAGATGCACCGGCATTGAGTAGTAAAAACAAAGGATTATAATCATGTCTATGTCCATGCACAACATTTTGAAACACTTGAAAAACAAATACAAGTAAAACTGGCTTTATTTGTTAGAATAGGATTTGTGTTAAATAAAACTCTTAAATAAAAGTCTTCAGTTTTATTGCCATAAAAATACCTCTCCAGTATAGCTAGCTAACAAGCTAATTTAGCTAGGCGCCGTCTTTTCAGACAGAGTATCCACAGTGTGTCAAAAAGAGATGACCTTTCCATGTTCTCTGTTTGGAGTCAGGTCAATCTCAATATTCATGAATGCACACAGGACTCATGTTTTGTTTTATAAATACATGAATGTTATTGCATCAATGCATGCTCTGTAAGATCTTGGCATGTATGATTCAAGATTTAAAGGTTGTATTGTCATATGCACAAAGCTACAGTGTAGAAATGGCAATGAAATTCTTCTGACCTGAGCTCCTCCAACAATGCAACATATATATTAAAATACAAAAATACAAAATAAAAAGTTGTGCAAAAAGTCTATATGCTATATGCTTTCTGCATTGTGGTCTTCACATGAACCCTTTTTGTGATTTCATTCAATAGTTTGTACGTTTGCTGTATGTACATCATCAGGTGAGTTGGACTGACTCAGACCCAAATTCAAATCTGTAGTCTAGAGTTAAATTGGTGAAAGTCAATCTATGTTCATGCGTTTACTTTACCACCAGTTTGGTGCCCTCATCTTCAGTGGGTGTCACAGCTGCAGAGGAGGGTGTGGGGGTCACATCAGCAGTAGAAGATGTTTGCATCCATCCATTGCTCAGACACAAAAAGATAATCCACATCTTCATCTTGGCAGCATTTTCTTTTGGCTCAAATATTTACTTTGAAATCTTTAGCACCATTTGTAAATCCATCTGAGGTCATTCTCCATCCCTGTAGGGAAAAAAAGTGAATTATACATCAATGATTACATGTCACTTGTCAGACGCTTTTATCCAAAGCGACTGACATACATTCAGTACTGTGGACAATCCCCACAGGAGCAATGTGGGGTGAAGTGTCTCAGGGACACAACGACATGCTGACTGCAGTGGGACTCGAACCTGCTATCCTCTGATTTGAAGTTCAGCGCACTAACTCACTGAGCCACAGCCTCCCGGAAATGGAAATGTTATTACAAATGAGGCCAATATTGGTAATACAAGAACATGTTAAAGGAATTGTTGGTAGAATATTAAGCAAGACAGAAGACACATTCCCTATTGAGTGTTATCAGCCCATGTAATGGCTGTTATTTCTGTTATGATGTTCTCTCTACTAGTATATTAATCCTGACTGGCCAAACTGCACGTATGACGGCAGGTTATGAAAGTGAAATGGCTGCGGTTTTGAACCTGTGGTTAAAGTTGTGGATTCAAACAAAACGACTATGTTGTTATGTATAAAAAAAGATCAATGGTTGTGCTAAAACAAATATGTTTGTTGTATCAGTTAAGTTTCATATGTCGGAGTACAGAACCTACTCGAAATGTAGCAGGCAGCTTCCATGAGGCTGATTCCTGTTGAGACAGCCGTTCAACAGACTGACAACATCTTTATGGATTAAACCTGTTATTAATATGTGTTGGGCCATGGAGCAGCCTTAGCATTCATATGGACTGCTCTTTGTGTCCACCAGTTCTTTTAGCTGTTTCTAGTTTCCATGAACTCCTGAGAAAAATGTATGTCTCTTTAGTCCAAAATGCTTTAGGATGTTCATAGTCTCTAACTGTGTCTGTCTGCTGCTTTTCTTCATCTGCAGGTAGTGGACAATGTACCTTTGCAGTGTACAGCTTTTCCCAGCTGTCTGCTGCGGCTGAAAACCAGTGAACGAAAACAATGACAAAGCAGCCGGACAGAGAGAAGCTTTGAGTAGCTGCATATTCAGGTAGAGTCATCACTACAAAGCACCTTCACATTGTCACAATGTTTTCAGATGATCACAATACTTTGTTATTTAAAATATATTGATTATAACTGCTTTAGGTGCCCCATATGCAGCATCTACACACATTGGTCACATCTAGCTGTGTGCTCTGGTGCCATTTTGTTCAGGTTACTTTGCTCAGCAACCAGCAAACTGCAGCAGCTGATCTTTTCCCAGGCATTGTTTCTAAGATGTTTCTATTCAAAATGGTAAAAGCAGTGTTTTGTCTCTGCTCCACCCCGCTATGCTCAGTGTGTATTTGTGTATGCCAAACACAGGAATTAGAAACCTATGATTGAAACACACTTCAGGAGAATAATATTGAACGTGGGACAGTTTAGCACCTCTGCTCAAAAGATGTATACATTGGAACACTGGATAGATTTTACGTTACGGGTAATCCTGCAATAAAACAATGAACCTCTTCTCCACGTTAACTGAAAACTGATATTAATTGAAGAAAATAAAGATGGCCGTTATAGTTTGTTCATCGTCACGTGATAAGAGTAGCAAGCTGCTGCCTTCAAGAAGTTCAACTACTTTAGAATTAGGGCACAGCTGTTGGAAAAAATAGGCTTTGTGCTTCACGATGGCATCACTTTCACATTTAAGTGCGCCTTCCGCCTGTCGTCATTGACAGCAGTGGATTTCAGCGTGTAGAAAATGTGGTATGTGTACGATAAGCGAGTAAAATTAACCAAACATTAACGACTTTTTGAAATGCCCAAAATCCATCAGAAATCTGTCAGAATATGCAATTTAACCAAAATCTTCCCTCAATATACAACTACAGAGGATGCACTTGTCTAGAAGGCTCTTATCTCCAGTGTATTAACTAACATTAGAGAATGCAATGCCTTTAAGCTTCTTTGGCTCTAAGGAAAAACCCTTTGACATCCAACGTCACAACAGCATGAATGAGTTAAAGCGGTCAGTGGGTGAAGATGACGGGAAACATCCATCCTGTATTCCCACTGGGGGACAATATACCAGATTCAATCAGAAGATGGATAGAAATTACCATACAAGACGGAGGGGAGGGTCCCGGTACAGGACAGGGGTTGATGTGAGTGTGTGTCCGTGTCACTCAGAGGCTTCCTTTAATTAAGTTAGAGGGTATACCATTTCAGTTAAAGCATGGAGGCAGAGAGGACAGGATGAAAAGGAGGGATGAATGGAGGACGAGGATTGTGTTTACTCAATGACTTTAAGAGGCAAAGAGGGCAAGAGTTACAGGGGGTGGTCTGTTAAGAAGCCCTCAAATGGAAGGTGATATTAAACTGATTCTGTGAAACACATTTTCATAACATATATTTGTTTTGTGAAACATTAGCTTACACTTTTTACGTTAGCTCTTCTTCTTCTTAACATTCAACATGCAGCTTTTTGACAGCCTGTTCAGTTTCATTTCAATTTCCCAATTCGGGATCAATTAAGTAAATCTAATATAAACCAGTTAGCTGAACTTTTTATAACACAATGTCAGTGCGTTAAAAAAAAAATGTCTATGAGAAAGTTCTGAGAACATTGAGATCACAGCCATTATTGAATAAGCCAAACCCTAACTGACCCTGACCCTTTTCTTTGCTTATTATAGTTAAATATGACACGTTTTAGACCAAGTAGCAAAATTAAAAAACACCCAAAATAATCAGCACATCTCTTCCAGAATCTGATTCTAGGTTAAGGGTTAGGGTTAGAAGGTAATACGAAAAAAAACATTGACTTCTTTGTAATTGAAATATATATCTTCTTTGATAAGTATGTCTAATATCCCGGCTACTGTCCTGCTCTGAAGCCAAACTTTGACTTTCCTGTTTTCCCTTAAGGCTTAACAGAAGCCCACTCACTATATACGTATACCACTAATGGTCAGGATATTGGCCATGACTCATGCAATATTCTCACTATCTGGCATGCATGCCTCAGAGAAGCTTACAGGGCAGCAGATAAGCTGCACACAGCGTTAAAGAAGAGTGTGTTACCTTCCTCCTCCTCTGCGTCCGTCCTCTTCTTCACTCCCTCTTTATCTGCCACTATAGGAACAGATGGCTCCTTTCTCTTCTCTTGATTCTTCCCTAAGACCCCCACTCCCCACCCTCTGCCCCACCCACTGCCACACTGAGAGTACAAATGTAAGCGTTTGTGGAAGCAGTGTCTTTCCTTCACTTCAGAAGATCCAAGCTCAGTTTCCTCACTGTTCCATCTGTGAGCTCTGCATCCCCGTCAACATGTAACATCAATGATCATAGATGCGTTGATTTGACATCATTCCGCTTTTCTAAAATGAAAAAAAGCACTCTCTGGAATCCTGCATTTGACCCGGGAGGATTAGTGAGTGTTACACAGCAAAGATGGGTTTAGATGTGTTGTGTGCATGTTTCCCTGTGTGCAACATCTGCATGTGTATCTTCTCTCGTGTATTAACATTTTACACACAATCCTCTTAACATGCGGATTAAAAACTCAAATGAAGACGAACAGATTTGTCTCTCTTTCTGTGTTTCCTCGTGTTCTCTCTCGCTGTGAGCCAACATAGCTTTCACTGTGATCTGTTTCTTTGAACACAGCTGCCTTCCATTCAACATGAAGTGGAATCGCATACTTGGAAGACTGAGTGCATATTATTAGTACCTTGGTATTGTCTATATGCCGATTCATGTTCAGAATAATATTCTCCATACATTCCTTGTAATCTGCTCTTTTACCGCAAAGAACAACACGTGTGAGGCTGATGTGATAGTACAGAAGACACACATACAGACTTCAGAATCAAAATACTTGATTTCTCCTGGTGGGTACATTGGGTTTTGTGACAACTGCAATATTTTAGAATATAAATGTGGGTCCCACAGTAATATTGGGCCTGATAATAGACATGATATCATATTGCAAACATTTCTTTAACCTGTTTCTGATGTTCATGTGCAATTTTAATATCTAGTATAGGTAAGTGAGAGTTACCAAGAGTGAAGCTCGGGGGTCCTTTAGGGGAATCCTTAGTGCCGAGAGCAGCCTCGTGCATTGATGTACTTGTGTATTAAAGCTAAAGTGATGAAAAGTTGTATTGAAATATTGACACAAATGAATGTTGTATATGAAACTGTAACAAACTAGCGAAATGCAGATAATATATTATCATTTATCGGAATGTGAAATGTGTGTCACCCGCTATAGCTTGATTGGACTAATGCCTGTATTTGAGCCTCCTTTAACTGAACAGCGAGTTGTATGAAAGGTGTCAGTATATGTGTTTAGTGGGTTAATAGGAAGCATACTTGTAATATTCTATGTTTAATGTAAGTTTGAGCATGTGAATGAAAGTTTAGAACAAGACATTACTTATTGTAGCGTGCCCGGTGCAATTAACAAATTAAAAGGATTTGATTTGATAAACTTTCAACGCATGGAAGTCCCTTTTATGTCCATGTATGCAACATAAAAGAAATAAAAAGGGATATAAACATAAGAAGTTTACAGTATAGTACAAGTCTTTGTAGCCACAGGGACACAGTGGTTGAGGCACAGGAAGGAGGCAGGACGTCCTCCTCAGAGACCCTCTGAAGACTCAGACGCTCCTCCTTCTTCTCTATTGTTTACCCCTGCATCTCTTGTCATACGTGCTCCAGTAATACAGCCTAAAAGACAACAATGAGTGTGTGTGTGTGTGTGTGTGTGTGTGTGTGTGTGTGTGT
>CALSBW010029805.1:1556771-1570667 GCA_943590975.1 Lindbergichthys nudifrons | reverse complement strand
GACGGTGTGCTGCGTATCCCGTGCGGACGATAGGCTCCATCAGACGGTGTGCTGCGTATCCCGTGCGGACGATAGGCTCCATCAGACGGTGTGCTGCGTATCCCGTGCGGACGACAAGCTTCATCGGACTGTCTGCTGTTGTCCTGCTGGAACACGGGCTTCAGTGTGCAGCTGAGCATCTTCTCCTGGAGCGAATTCAGGTTTCTGCGTGGCTCTTCAGGTTGAACTGTACTTTTAAATGTAAACCTCAAATAATTGATGGATAGTCCCACAAATAAGGTAAAGGTAATAAAGACTTATTAGAATAAAGTAAAGAAAATATATTTAAAGTTCCTGAAAAGTAACTGTTATTGTTAAGGGTTATTACTGTTAAGAATCGTATTCCAAAAGTTGCCATTCATATGCCTGTAACTTAGTCTGTCAGTCTGATTTAATGTCGCTAAATGAAGAAGAGCAAAGCCCAGACCTTGAAGCAAGGAAATCCTCTCGAGAGAGACGGCTAACACCAAAAATGCAAGAACTTAAAGAGCAAGAATTAACTCAAAAGGAGAAGAAGTTCAAAACGGTGTATGAAAAATGGAAAAATGAGGTAAGAGACATTCGTACAATACTTAAAAGAGAATGCTCTGAGAGTGACATGTGTAACATGATGGATGAAGTTCAGGGGCTTGAATCCGAATGAAAGGACTTGTATGACAACATGCGACTTAATACAGCACCTAATCAGGAAATGTGCAGGAAAATGGATGCATGCTCAGCTGTAACAGCAGATCTACTACAGCTAATGAGAGTAAGGTTAACTGAAGATGCAGGCCACTTTGACGCTAAAGCAGAAAAATCAAGGTTACGCATGCTGCTTAATAATGAGTATGCTCGGTCCATATATGGATCTACAGCATCTAGAGCCACTGCACCCAGCTACCGTTCAGATCATCTCTCAGAGTCACCTAGTATTTCAGCCAGGAGAGCAGAGTCAGTTGCACAGTTAGCGGCAAAAAGAGCTGAAATTGATATGGAAGCTGCTATTGAAGCTCAACGTCAACAATTGAAAAAACTTGAAAATTAAAGAGACCTTGATGTCATTCAGGCAAAGATAAATGTGTATACCGAAGAAGAGAGAAAGGAAAGGAGTGAGAGGTGTAGTCCTGTACACAGCCAATTGAATGATGCTAACCCATCTTCTCCTCACTCTGGAAGTCAAGAAATGACAAAAAATGAGGCACATTTAGTACAGGCGTTGCAAGAAGCAATGGCTCTCACCCGACTTCCAGTCCCAGAACCCACTGTATTCTTTGGTGATCCATTGAAGTTCACTGAGTGGAGCGCGAGCTTTAAAGCTCTAATAGAGAGGCGATGCTCTAACCCTGCAGATAGGCTGTTCTACCTGCAAAAGTACGTAGCAGGGGGGGCGAAATCTGCCCTTGAAGGTAGCTTCTACAGAAAAGATGAGGAGGCCTATGAACAAGCATGGGATAGGCTGAATGCCAGATATGGTCATTCCTTTGTTGTGCAGCGAGCCTTCAGAGAGAAACTCAACGGATGGCCAAAGATTGGGGGAAAGGAATATATCAAGTTGAGAGAATTTAGTGATTTCCTCCAAACATGCAGCAACGCTATGCCTCACGTTAAGGGCCTACAAGTTCTTAACGACTGTGAAGAAAATCAGAAGATGCTAACCAAACTTCCTGATTGGTT
This sequence comes from Lindbergichthys nudifrons, assembly GCA_943590975.1. Taxonomy (NCBI): domain Eukaryota; kingdom Metazoa; phylum Chordata; class Actinopteri; order Perciformes; family Nototheniidae; genus Lindbergichthys; species Lindbergichthys nudifrons. The sequence goes on along the minus strand of CALSBW010029805.1, from coordinate 1,568,972 downwards.
CACATCAAGGTGGAACCGTTCTGTCACAGAACAGCTGGATTCAGGCAATGATTATCCAAGTTTCGCAGAGTTTGCCAGGTTCATATCAAAGGAGGCCCGTATAGCATGCAACCCAGTGTCATCACTATATGCTCTGAAACCCTCAGCAGACATGCCTATAAGAGAAGCAAAAGGGCCAAAAGCAAACACATTTCTCACGGATGTGAGGGATTCAGACACACCTTGCATTGTAGCTAAAACCAACGTCGAAGAAACCAAGTCAGAAGATGCAGAGAAAGTGAAGAAAGGGAGCATGCCAACACAAAACACAACTGAGTGTTTTTGCTGTGGAGAAAATCATTCCATATTCAAATGCCAAAAGCTACTGGAATTGACTGTGGAGGAAAAGAGAAAATGCATACAAGAAAATAGGCTGCGTTTTGCATGCCTGAGAAAGGGACATGTCTCCAGAGACTGCAAGAACAGAGCCATGTGTGGCATATGCAAAAGGGGTCATCCGACTCCTTGGCATGAAGAGCGTTCCTCAGCGGACAAACCCTACACACACAGCAGGTTTGAAGGAAATACATCCTCTCTATCATGTTGTGTGAATGGAGGTGAAGGTGGGAGCACATCAATGATCGTGCCAGTGTGGATTTCATCATCTAACACTCCCAATTCTGAAACTCTGGTGTATGCTCTATTGGACACCCAAAGCAGTCACACCTTTGTAGAACAGGAGGTTTGTGTCATCTCTCGCACATTATGTTAGTTTATTGTTTTTGTCTTTGTCTAGTGATTTTTCCCTTTATCCTTTAATAGTAACCTTCCCTCTCGTTTCAGATACTCTGACCTCCCTTCCTTGTGTGTCTCCCACACCTGTGATTGTCGACCCCGCCCCTGATTGTTTCCACCTGTTCCCCATTACCTGGTGTATTTATTGTCCTCGTCTCCCTTTGTCCTGTGCCAGTTCGTTTCCTTTCCTGTGACTAACCACCAGTGTATCTTGCCAGGTAAAAACCCAAGCAGAGCTTTGAGCCACGTCTTGTCTGAGAATTTAGTTATCCATGCTCCTAGTGTTTTTTCCTCATTGAAGTGATTTTGTTTTGTTAGTGTTTTTCCTCATTAAGAGTGACTTTGTTTTGAAACTGTTTTTCCTCGTTAAGAGTTATTTCGTTTTTTGACCTCTGTAGTAGAGCTTTGGTTTGAATAAACCTTTTTTTGTTAAAACCTGTGTGAGTCGTGCATTTGAGTTCAAACCCGTTTATTCAGTCGTAACAGTTTGTGAGAAGCTGCAAACAAAGATGGAGCCGGTAAAACAAAAATTATCAACTATGATGGGAAAAGACTCAATTGTAAAGAGTCAGAGAGTTTGTGGACTCAAAGTCAGAGGGTTCACCTCAAATACATCCATTGATCTGCCTCCAGCTTATACAAGGGATTTCATTCCACTTGAACGTGCGCACATTCCAACCTGCAAGACAGCCATCAAATGGAAACACCTTGCAGATATAGCTCAAGAGATGCCCCCACTTATAGATTGCGGTGTTGGATTACTGATTGGCTATGACTGCTCCAGAGCACTGGCCCGGACATTACGAGCCCTATGCCATTAAGACTGACCTTGGATGGAGCATCGTAGGAAGTGCATCACAGCGTGTGAACTCTCAAGATGTGACTGGACTTTGTCATCGGGTATCGGTCAGGGAGGTGCCACCTGTAACACCATCAGCGGTTATCAAGGTGCTGGAGTCCGATTTCGCGGACACCAGGCCAGGGGACAAAAGTATATCACAAGATGATATTCGCTTTCTGCAGATCTTAAAGGAAGGAATCCAGCAAAACGAGCTGGGTCATCTAGAAATGCCTCTTCCATTCAAAGCACGACCTCTACTCCCAGACAACAAAAGGCTGGCTTTGATTCGGCTAAAGCACCTTAAAAGGAAACTGGAAAGAGATCCCAAATTCAAGGCCGACTATGTGAAGTTTATGGATGGCGTCTTCAAAGATGGCGACGCCGAGAACGCAGAAACACAACCAGAACCAGGCAAGGTCTGGTATATCCCACACCAAGGGGTTTACCATCCTCAGAAACCAGATCAAATAAGAGTGGTTTTCGATTGTTCTGCAAAGTACGAAGGCACCTCCTTAAACGATCACCTGCTAACAGGACCGGATCTCACAAATGGCCTAACTGCAGTGCTCTGCCGGTTTCGTAAGCATGCCGTCGCAGTCATGTGCGATGTGGAAAAAATCCATTTCTCACTTAATCTAAGAATGTACTTAACCCACTAAAACGATTTCTTCTCAAATAATCGGGAAATTACAATAACAATTGTAATAACAAGAACTCATCTCTCTCGTTCAGATGAATGTGGTCGGTTTTTTTTCTTTGCGAAACGCCGCTGTGTCAAATGCCCTACTTTGCTTGCTGTACGTAGCTGTCCAATATGGAGAAACAACTTGCGCTTGCGCAGTGCAAATCAGGCAGACATGAAAATCGGGAGTAACAGTCCCCACCACCAAGAATAATCTGTTTTCTGTTGTTCTGGCCTGGTGGTCTGTATGCATCACTCAAAAAAGTGTCAGACACAAAAACATGGCCGACAGACGCTCATTGATGCCTCCAGCTTGAACGATGTCTGATAATAGGCTTGGTGCATCAGGACACAGGATGGTCAAATCTTTAACTTTGTGTTGTTCTATTGTTACGTCCAACAGTATTGGCATTTTGACAATTTCTGAAACAATTGAATAAACCCTTTTTATTTAGTAATAATAATGGCTTTTGGTTGTTTTTGCGTACGGAGTGTGGACTGGTAGCTAGAGAGGTGCCAGTTCACCTCCTGGGCCCTGCCGAGGTGTCCTTGAGCAAGGCACCAAACCCCCAACTGCTCCGGCACCGGACTGCCCTTTTGCTCTACCACCTCTTCATCAGTGCATGTATATGCTGTAGGTCCTGTTTGTGCAGGTGTGTGTGTATTTCGGCCTATGTGTGTAATTGTAAACTAACACTAGATTGAAAAACTTAATTTCCCCTCAGGGATTAATAAAGGTCCATCTTTATTTTAATCCTGATTTACTTCATCACTGACTTTCTCCTGTTCCTCTCCCTGTCCCAGACGGACTCAGACTATGTGGGCAGTGTAGCAGAGACCATCAAGACCAAGTGAGTGGGGCAACACCTTAAAGTTAGTTCATGTCTTCTGTTAGCCTCTTACAGCATTTAGCCTCTTTAGAATGTTTTACTTGAAATGTTTCTAAAAGGTTTTTCAGTTAAATAAATAACCCCATTGGTTACATTTGGAAGGGTTCGACTTGTTTTCCCTGCTCATCCTGTACTTGGGTTCATTTCTTATCCAGTGTTGGACCATTCTAAAAGGGTGATCACTTTATGAATGACTAACCCCAAATAAAAAAAATGAGAGTTCTTAGTGGCATCTTGAAAACAAAGGTAAAAAACAAGTGAAGGCATTTCCGTGTCTCTTCTTTCTCATGTTACCCACTGGCTATGAAATCCATCCGAAATGTATCTTGCTTTTGCTCACGTGATCAGATTTGTTTCTCTTATCGTCAGTGGCGGCTCCAGAGTATTTGTGTTGGGTAATCTATGGTAGGGCTAACCCATACAGTGGTGGGGCTCAAGTCAGTGTTTGCAATGTAATTACATACACGCTATATCGCCCCCCTTGACAGTGAAACGCCACGCGTGAGGTTTAGATTATTTCCCTGTCTCAATCCAAATTGAACTGTATGAAATAAAAAGGCACATTTGTCTTGTGGTAAATAAAAAGGGCGACCTGGAGCCAATCCTGCAATTTCCCCACAGGTGAAAGAGTTGACATGCTGAAAACCCAACCCCTGCAGGGGGTCTGGGGGGATTCTGCCCCAGGAGATTTTTTGAAATACTAACATAAAATACACATTCTGGTACTCTCTTGAGAAGAAAATAAATAAATCTATTACTACACATTTAAAAAAATGAATGCCATTTTAGTTTATTGTGACTTTGTTCTGAAAGCTGAACCTGCTGCTCCTCAGAGAGAGAAGAGGGAAGAGGCTGTGTGAATGACTTTACATTGTGGATAAGGGTGGATAGCCCCCATTGTTCTGTGTGTCAAAATGAAAGACAGCCCACACACCTGTCAATCATCAAACCGTGGGGTATTATTTCATTACGTAATGTTGTATCGATGTATAGAGATGTACTACAGCAAAAGTGTTCTCCGTCGGGACTTCCTGCAACAACACCACGCCGTTATCGTGATTCTGATTGGCCAGAAGACTTTATCAAAGATGTTTTATTGAGAAGACGATCACTACGTGACAAAAGTTTTCAAAACCGCTTCTAGTCTTTGGTATTTCCAGACAAGTGGCTACTGAAATCAATCTTACTAACTGCTGTCTGTGCAATTTACTCCGCGCGAGTTGGCGGACTTTATTTTGTTTACTTTAACGTCATTTTTCATGGTGGGGCTAAGGTGGGGCTAAGCCATTTGTTGGTATGGCTGTAGCCTACCCCAGCCATACCCTGGCGCCGCCACTGCTTATCGTACTGCATAGACTTCATGATCACAGTACAAGCAGCTGCAGTTGTGATCTGTCTGATCTATATACAGTCCAGCAGCAATGCACAATGTGTGCTTTTAGACCTTACACTACCATGTGATTTCTTTATTTGAAACGGATTGAATGGGCTCACAAAGCTAGTGTAATGTCCAAACATCTTTATGCCTTGTGTCATGTAATGCAACTGTAGAGTAAGTAAAACAAATGTTAAGTTTCCGACAAGATCACAATTGGGAAGCCATTGGGACAATGCGAGTATTACCCTCCAGATGTGGATTCAAACCCATAAAGACTGCCAAAGCATCATAGGAGCTGAATAGCATTGTTCACTATAGAGCACGAGCGCTAGGCTAAAAAATAAAACAAGGAAGTGGGATGATGTGGAAAACAAGTAATGATTTCACACATTATTTCCTGTTTGAAATGCGCCCTCACCTGTGTCCTGTTGTTAAAGGTCACCTATCATGCAAAATGCACTCTTTGATGTCTATTATACATAAATATGTGTCCCCGGTAGGATTAACCTCAACTAAAGATTTTTCTAGTCGACCAATGGTCGTCAATTAAGGCGATTAGTCGACAAATCGTCGCACGTTTATGATACATTATGATTATAAATATATAAAAATGTTTGAATTCTTTTTTTTCTCCCAAAATCAGTTTCAAAGGCTGATAAAGAGCGTTATTATAACAGCATGGTACGTTTTGCTTCACATAAAATATGAAATAAAACTGTAATAATGAACCTTTGAAATATAAATTAAATGTAGAGAGCGCATGACTCAAAGCGCACCACACATACGCAGCGGTACAAACAGCAGAAGCCTCGGTAAGGATTCTTATTGTGTGTGTGAACAAGCAGCGAGGACACACACGGAACAATTAAGTTCTAGTTTCTATTATTCATATCTGAATATAACAACCCAATACATACTACAGAGGAAACGGAAACACTGAAAATATGAGCGTCGGCAAAAATCCCTCCGCGCATTACGCCCTCATCATGAAAATAAAACGTTATCGTTTTCTGAGGTCAGAATGATTATATATTATAGGTCTATATATGTTGATACAAAGCTATGCTACTTACTGCCTGACTCACTGCAGCTGTTTTCCTCCGAGGCTGAGAAAGTAACACACGTTGTCGTTGGGAAAATGAAGCTCCATGTTTTGTTATGAAGCCAGCATTCAGGAAGCTGTACTCTGATGGTGTGCAGGAGGAGACTTTTTGCCGTCATAGTTTGCTCGTCCTTTACTCGCTCAGAAAGATCCACACTTTGGATTTCCTGCCCGACCAAATTAACTTATGGCGCATTTCCACTACACGGCCTCGCTCGGTATGGCTAGGCCTCGTTAGGCCTTGTCAGGACTGGCTCACTTTATGGCGCATTTCCATTACAGTTTAGGAACTGGGGTAGTAACTATAGTAACGCAGTGTAGGCGGAGTCGTGACGTCATCTTCAATGCGAAACACAAAACCAACATCAGCCGTTAGCTGTTAGCCCTCAGAGCTCACAGCTCCTCATATCTGTTCAGAAACTAGACAAAAGTTAAACAAGTACAAACCACAGACTGTCTGTCATGGCGAATACAGCCGCTGGTTTATTTATGTCTGTATAGGCCGTTGTTGTGAGTGTGGACGGTCGGAGCATACACTGCGTTAGCTTAGCCGATCTCCATTTAGAAAACACGCATTTTAAAAGATTTTTCGCCTGCCGTCTGTCTGCAGACTTGTCAAAGCATTAATTCATGGTTTTTACTAACCGGTATCAGTATGTTGTTACTTCGGCATCATTTTGAAACGTGTATTACAATTAAGTCACGGTCAAATATGTTTATCTTGTTGTAGTTGTAGCCCCCTTGCCAGCGATTCTCTCTCTCGTTTAGCATACTCAGCCCGACTCAGCCTGGTTGTTCCTGGCCCTAGAACCACGATTTTATGGGGCCAGAAAAACTGTGAATTAGGACCCGCTAGCCGGTACTAGGCCAAGTGGAAACGCAACCAAAAACGGGCCCCGCACGGCTCGGCATGCTTAAAGCGAGCTCCGCGCTGCAGTGGAAACGCGCCATTAATGACCAGGCTCCGCTCTGAATGAAGTCTGAGGGGATTTCCGGCTGACGCTTCATACAAAGACAAATACTTTTTTCGCCGACTAACGTTTAGTCGACTAATTGGCAGCCCTAGTCCTCAGTGTGTAAGGAGACTCACAAAGTGTCAGAAAATAAAACCCTTTCTCTTTTCCTCCGTACCCAAATCTCTAAAAACGTTGAACTCCTGGCAACGTCCCGCCCACGTCCCTACCTATCGTCCCCTATCAGAAACAATGCCCGACGTGTTTTGGAAGTAATATGACCTTTGTTTACATTAGCAAGCATAGCTAACACTCAGAGATAACACTGTACTGTATGTGTAAAAAAGCGGGATATAAAAAGGAACTCACCTTGTGGTAAACCCGTAAGAGAAAAAGCGTTTGAGCTCCATACTGTTTCAGAAATAATCCTTGATGTGGTTTGGAACATAATATGGCATTTAATCATGTTTTAATTAAGGTATTTTGTTGTGAATCCTTTTGCAGTTTGCTGTCAGATAGCTAACCAGCTGTGTTTTTTTGTAGTTTTCCCAAACAGGTGCAGTCCGGGCTGCTGGAGGTTGTCTCTCCTCATCAGCATTACTACCCCAACTTCACCCTCCTCAGAGAGACCTTAGGAGACTCCAAGGACAGAGTCAAGTACGTTCACCATTTGTATTGTAATTTATTTCAATTGCTAAAATCGTAGCTATTGTTAACTTTGATATTTCTAACTTTATTCCCCTTCCTGGCATACTTGTCTTTGTTGTGTCTGTGTTGCAATAGGATAACAATATGTCAGTGAATAAGCACTATAGGGTGCATTAGAATTGTATTATTTCTCATCCGTCTGTCTAAAGCCGAGGTGTCAAAACTACGGCCCGGGGCCAACTGTGGCCAGTGGTCCATTTTGAATTGGCATTCAGCAAATTTTAAAAGTACAATGGAATATGGCCCACACCTGAAAATGGTGCTTGTCTTATATTTTACTTTTTAAATATGTACAACTTTATTACACAGTAGTATTCATGTGTTAATAAGATCACTTTTCAAATAAATTCAGTCAGATAAAATTGAAAACATTTTCTAACAATAACTTATTTCCATAACTTGAAATAGACCCTCCATATTTCCCCTTATTGTAACCAATCTGAGGCTCCTGTTGTAAGGAATGAGCTACAACTCTTTTATGCCCTTTCCCACCAAACCGCTTCCAGAGCCGGTTCTGGGCTACAGCCTGATTTAGCTCTGGTTCTTCCTGTTTCCACCGCAGCGAAGCCGGCTCTAAGCACCGAAAACCGGTTCTTAGCTGACCCCACTCGGCTGCCCGGCAAGAACCAAGAACCAATACTTCACGCTTACTTCTGAGGGGGACGAGATTAACCTGAGCAATAACAGTTAATGGCGAGTACGGCAAATAAAAGTTGTAACAAGCAGTAGCGCTGAGCAAATCGACTAGAACGTGACTACACACTTGTGAAAAAAACACACTTCATAAAGTCAGGCAACACTAACCAGGCTTAGTGTGATTCTGTTAAATGTCCGTACTTTAATGACCATCTGTTCGCTGTTATTGATCATTGTGGAGAGCAGGCAGACGTTTTCCTGTTGTTTTGTATTATAGCAGCTATCGGATGGAATCAATTCAGACTGAAACACATTCATTTATGGGAATGGGGGATATTTATCAGCTGCTTGTGTGACAGTCAGACAGTGAATGCTTTCCAGCGGTCGCTGCCAAGAGTTAACGGTAGACTAAACTCTGCTGTGAGTTAACAGTAGATTAAACTCCGGTGGACGAGCAGCACTGCAGCGGTCGGTAAATGCCGCTGAAACACATTAATAAACAATGAACCACGGCACTCTGGAGAAAAGTATAAGGGTTGAGAAGTAGTTATTTCATTTAATCTGGCTTCGTATGATTAAAAGTAACACGATCATCGACCTGACGCAGTCCTTCATTGTTGTTGTTGTTGTTGTTGTTGTGAGCGGCGTTTGGGAGAAACGTAAACCGACGTAAGCGGTGACGTCATGACGCAGCAGCGGCAGCACCAGTCGGGCTCGGTGGAAACACAAGTGGTGCTACAGAGAAGAACCAGTTCAGCACCAGAAAAGCACAAGAACGGATCTTGAACCGGATCCGGTTTGGTGGAAAAGGGGCATGAGTAACACAACAAATGAATCCGTCTGGAGAGCTGTGATGGAGGCTGTTTCTTAAAGCATATTCAAGTATCAAGCTTCATTTACCTACATTTCATAACTTAACTTAGGAGGCAGTATACCTCACCTCTATAAGTAACCCAGCCCTTCGTATGTTTTCTGTATGTGGCCCTCAGTGAAAACAGTTTGGACACCCCTGGTCTAAAGTGAAAGACAGATCCATGTTTGTGTGTTCATGTGTGTAGCTTTCCTGTATTTTTATCAGATGGCGAACAAAGCAGAATCTGGACTTCAGCTTCCTCATGCTCTACGCTCACGACAAAGGAACATTCTATGTTCAGGTAGGGTTCAAAGGTCAGATAGTTATTGATGTGCCTCAAATGATATGTAAATACAATTTACATAATGTGGAAATACAACCCAACATTCAGACTGTTAAATGATAAACACTGATGTCAGATGACCATATGCTGTATTCAACTTAACCAAACACAGCTCCTGGTAGTGTTCGTTTGAAACGAACAAATATCCGCCAGTGTTCAATACAAAATATCATAAAATACTTTTTCAATGGGGTCATAAATCCATCACAAATATAATTCTGATGCGCACACACAAACATTTCCTGCTTCAAGCAAATGTAAAAGAAATCCAAATGTACATGTATTTTAAAAATGTTCATCAAAAACACATTTGAATGTTGTTACAACTATTCACAAACTGTTGAGCCTGCATTTAGAAACTGCTAGTCGTGTGTGTACTTCCTTTCTATTTTAGCCAATCAGATGAGTGCGCCACTACGCGGCATGATTTATTACTCTATGCCCAGGAATGGAAGGGAACCCCAAGAAACAAGTCAGACAGCTGTTTTGGTAAAAATGAGTTTCACATATTTCTGTCTTGTGCATTGCTGAAACTATCAAACGAAGGCATAGAAGTCCGTAAAGCTACCCAAAAGAATGCAGACAAATGCAACAGCAACTGGATTGAAGATCACATGCGTTCACCAACTTGGAAAATGAAGCATGGAGATTGGATGAAATGCAGGTAACACAAGACAATCCACGTCCAAGACATCTTCTGACCTCCTAGAAGCTGCAGCGCCGGGATGGGGGCTAAGCTAGCTAGGATCCACTACCCAGCATGCCCCTGACTGAAGTCCGTTCGCAGGAAAATAAGACTAACGCTAAACCTGCAGACAAAACATTTAATTGTAATGTCAAGACTGTAAGCCAAGGCGTGTGTTCTTTAACTTTATCTAGTAAGTTAGCTACATTCTAACTTACCTCAGCTGAAGTCAAATGGTAACAAGCCTGGGTGCCGGCGTCTTTTCTTCCACGTTGTTGATGTAGCCTTCAATCAAGTTGCTGTATCCCTTTGTTTGACTTATTTTGGGGATCTTTACAGACTTATCTGCCCACCTTTGATTATTTCAGCACTGGTGGTCACAAAACCTTTTGGACCAATATGCCAAAGCTATCTCACTGAACAGTTTATGAGGGATTCCTTTCCATCTGGTTTCCAGGTTCCGAACCAGAGTATCCGCATGCTGGAATTATCCAACTAGCTATCTAATAAACTAGACGCTAAATTAGTAAAACGTAATTCTTTATCCAACCACTTTTGTCACAGCGTAGGAAAGCACATTGGTGTCACAGCACAGCGCCCTGCACCTTTCTATGGATTTGAACGTAAGGCTTCCAATTACAAGGCTGCGTTACTGCAACTAGCTTTGCCATTTTAACTAATACCCTTGTGTTGGGGAATAATTCTCCTCGATATCCACCTTTTGCCCTTTGACGTTTATGACCAACCTTGACGTCTGTTATCTCCCTTAAGGAAGGTGCTGCTTCAGCATTATGTTGTTGTTACCAGTTTATGACCGGGCAACTCTCGGTCACAAATGGTTTATAAGTGGGTACACTGGAACACTTCCTTCTTGGGGTTTGTGGACTCCAAGGTGTGAAATCTTCGAGGCCACAAGCATCAGACGCAAGTCATTCAGTGTTCCCAGCTGTTTAGTCTATCTCCCCAAAAATGTTGATTACTCTCTCTGAACTAGTTAAAAGGTCTATCGAGAGAGAGGCTCTTCAGAATTGAGGTGGCAACTCTACCGTGAAGTGAGACCTCTGACTCCTGACTTGTTTTGTGAATTCTCCGGCCGAAGCTCCTAAATAAACCATCAGTGTTTGACATCAAAGCTCCAGCTCTCCCCGTGTCTCCTTCTTGAGTCGGTGACTCCCACTGCATTGCTACACAGAAGTTTCCACCACACCTTGAAGCGCTCATGTGATAAAAAAGTAATTTGCAAATAGAGCAACTTCAGGGGAGTGTCAAAGTTTAACAGTGTGTGTCCTACTGTAACAACATGCAAATACTTTTAAATACATATACTGCACCATTTACATTACATTTATTGAAAATAGTGAAGATTTGTGTCTATCGGAAATATATTTGTGAACCGTATTTTCAAACCCTGTATATACACTGCATGCACAATAATTAGGCAAGTTGTGCTTTTGAGGATCATGTTATGATGGAACAACTAGAGTGCTCTTGGTCGATGCAAAATGTAATTTAAGTAAAAGTGAGGTTTTGGCTTTCTAAGGAGAAAATCTATGTGTACACAATTATTGGGCAACTATTAGTGTTCAGAATTATTATGCAACTAGAGGAACAACGAAAATGTTCCCATCTCACTGGTTTATTTTCATCTGTTAAAGTGAGAATAATAAACAAACAAACAACTCAAAATGTACAAATAAACATTTCTGAGATTTAAAAAAAATACTCACTTGCCTAATAATTGTGCACATATATACAATAATGACCAATTATTGTGTTAATTGAAGCGGCAATAGAAGCATTTATGTTTAAATCACAAAATACATTTATGAATCTTTGCAAGTGCATCCACTAATAATAATATTAAGTCTGATTTGACTTCATAATTCTCTGCCACAGAGAGTGGTTTGACTGCAGCCTTCAAATGAATGTAAAGGTTTTATGATGTGGCGTAGTCACTCTTTCAAACGTTCTTGTGTCCTGTGTGTTGCAGTTAGAGGATGATGTTGTTGCGAAGGCCGGCTACTTCAACAACATGAAGACCTTCGCCACCCTGAATGATTCCAAGCAATGGCTCTTCCTGGAGTTCTCCCAGCTCGGATTTATAGGTGTGTGTGTCTGTGTGTCTGTGTGTCTGTGTGTCTGTGTGTCTGTGTGTCTGTGTGTCTCAGCATTCAAGTGGGAAGTCCTTCCACATAATGAGCCTTGTTTTGTGTGTGTCTGTCTGACTCACTCACTCACTCACTCACTCACTCACTCACTCACTCTCTCATTCACTCACTCACTCACTCACTCACTCACTCACTCACTCTCTCACTCTCACTCACTCACTCACTCACTCTCACTCACTCACTCTCTC
>CALSBW010029805.1:1517539-1551771 GCA_943590975.1 Lindbergichthys nudifrons | reverse complement strand
GTGCGTGCGTGCGTGCGTGCGTGCGTGCGTGCGTGCGTGCGTGCGTGCGTGTGCGTGTTATCGGACACTTCTGCCACACTAAAGGGGAAAAGTGGCCATGGCCCAGCTGACCTTTGAGTAAAGTTACAAAGACATGGAATCGCGGTTGAAGATGAGAGGAACCACTGTCACACAAGATGAGTTGAGTTCTTTATATATACAGTCTATGGTTCACTTCCAAGGGTTCACATTGCAGGGAAACTCCAACAGAACCACTTCTGACATGACAACGTGGCAAGAAGAAAGTGGATCAAGCACAAATGTCTAAAAAAGTATTAATTAAAGTAAAAAAACAGCTAATATCTGCAGAATGATCATGTCGGAATGGTCAGCATGAAGAGGGTAGAAAGAAATCGAGAGTCTATCATGATGTCATCAGAATATTACATTTGACAAGTATCCACGTTCTAATCAAATCAAATCAAATCAAGTTTTATTTATAAAGCACATTTAAAAGCGATTTTTGGTCGAGCCAAAGTGCTGTACATGTAATAAAAACACATTACTACAATCACAATAAAAGACAATAAATTACAACAGATATATATAAAAAATTAAAAAAAAACACAAGGAAAAGTCAGGAGTCGTGCTCCGCTCTGACTAGAAAGTCAGGGAAAAGAAGTGTGTTTTTAGTGTAGATTTAAAAACCCCTAGGGTCTGGGCCGACCTCACATGGAGGGGCAGAGTGTTCCAGAGCCTAGGGCCAGCTGCTGCGAAGGCTCGGTGCCCTCGGGTTTTGAGCCTGGTCTTGGGCACTACCAGCAGCAGCTGGTCAGCAGACCTTAAAGCTCTGGCTGGGGTGTAGCGCTGGAGGAGTTCAGCTATATAGGCCGGAGCCAGCCCATTTAGTGCTTTAAAAACAAATAAAAGGAGTTTAAAATCAATTCCGAACCGAACTGGAAGCCAGTGTAGTGAGGCCAGAATTGGAGTGATGTGGTCACGCTTTTTGTGGCCAGTCAGCAAACGTGCAGCTGCGTTTTGGACTAGCTGCAGGCGTCTAATTGAGGCCTGGTCCATACCCACATACAGAGCGTTGCAGTAGTCCAGTCTCGAGGTAACAAAGGCGTTAATAACCCTTTCTAAGTCATTAAAAGATGACAATGTATTGTGTTTTGTAGTAGATGAGTTCATAGTCTTCACATGATGTCACAGCTCTATGCCAACGCCCACATCCACTGCTGGCCAATGACGACTCCGATTCACCACACTGCTAGCCAACATGCCAGATGTTGTTCAAATGAATGCAAAGAGAAAACAAGTCTTTCCTGTTTTCATAAAGAATATCATCTCAGAACAAAAACCCAGTGAGGCAGTTTCATGACTGTGCAGTGTACAAGCAACTAACCAGAGCGTGCCGTCTGCCTCCCCGTCAGTTATGTAAGCAATGATCGTGTCATTGATAGAAAAAGCACACTTCAGGAACTGGTGGCTTTTGCAGTTGAGGAAACTGAAACACTATCTGCCATCTGTTTGCTCTTTTTGTGAAGCCTACAGTTTGTTCTTTCATGCTGACAGTTCTGGATCGCTACCAAAAAAGGATGTAAAAAGGACCCTGTGTAATATTTCTATTATATGCTTATTGTGACTTGCAACATATCTGTTTTTGCCTTTCTAGACTTTAAACATGTTGCGTTCTTATAATCTGTCACCCAATAACTAACATGTTTTTCTCACATTACTACCACATGTTATATAGTAGGCAAGGCAAGGCCATTTTATTTATATAGCACTTTTCAGCACATGGCTATTCAAAGTGCTTCACACATTAAAAGCAAAAGACATTTAAGAACAAATACAGCATAAATACATAGTATTCCTATGGCTTTCATTTTCTCTGCTCTACAATCAGTTTTGTATTCATAACTTGTCACTGTACCCACACTACTGACAGTTACATAGGAACTGGAACTCGGGCTTCCTGCCCAGAAACTCTCTAGATAACAGATGAATGTTTCCAACACACCCAGATCAGGACGGGCACACCTATACGCCAGGACTGTGGACTACAGACTACACTTAAACAAGAGAGAGAGCCCAGGATCTTCTCATGTTCCTAGAATGCGTTGGGTTTCTTTATATTGTACACATCTACATCTTCTGAAGGGTCGAATAGTGACCTTGGAATGTGGGCTAATTATTAATAGATGATAATTGCATAGGAACACGGCAGTGTGTGTGAGCTGTGTTGATTTCAGTGAGAAGTGACATTCTTATCTGAACCAGGATTAGCAGGTCTGATAGCCACAAGGTCAGACTGAGACAAAGCATGCTCACAGTATCCACGTCAGTTTGGTTCATTAGAAACCTAAGAAGTTTAGTTTAGTTTATTTGTTTATAGTGTCGTGGACAGTCCCCATTGATCAACTGTCACAAACAACAGTAAATGGGGAAGCTTTAGCAAACATTGCTAATTTCCAGCTGTTGTCCCCGGCCAGATATTAATGGACACCATTAAAATCACAATACTGCATTAGTTATACAGAAAGGATGAAAGACAAGTAGATACAGGCGATAAGACAAGTAGATGCCTTATACACGCACGACTGCTCTCCCACCTACCCTTCAAACACCATCATTAAATATGCAGACGACACCCCCGTCATCGGGCTCGTCTCAGGAGGCGATGAGACAGCCTATAGAGAGGAGGTCCAGAAACTGACGGAGTGGTGCACGGTCAACAACCTACTGCTAAACTCAATAAAAACTAAAGAAATCATTATCGATTTCAGGAGAACCAGCATAGACCACGCCCCCCTCTACATTAACGGGGACTGTGTAGAGAGGGTGCCTTCATTTAAATTCCTGGGGGTCCACATGTCCCAGGAGCTCACCTGGTCCACAAACACCACGGCAGTGATAAAGAAGGCCCAGCAGCGACTGTACTTCCTGAGACTGCTCAGAAAGAACCATCTGAATCAGAAGCTGCTGGTGACCTTCTATCGCTCTACAGTTGAGAGCGTCCTCGCATACTGCATCTCTGCTTGGTATGCAGGGTGCTCGGCTGCCGACAGGAAGGCTCTGCAGAGGGTCATTAACACGGCCCAGAGGATTATTGGCTGCCCTCTGCCCTCCCTGGAAGACATCACCAGCTCTCGCTGCCTCAGGAGGACCAGTTCCATCCTGAAGGACTCATCCCACCCAGCCCGTCATCTGTTCGACCTGCTGCCTTCGGGCCGGCGCTACCGTTCACTGAAAGCCCGCACCTCCAGATTCACAAACGGTTTCTTCCCATGGGCTATTAGGATATTAAACACACACAAATAACTCCCCATATCCCCACTGTGCAATAATCATGGTCTGTCTCTATGTATACACTGTAATATTTATCATATGTATTTTATCATAATTCTATTTTATTCATTTATTTATTTATTTATTAATCCTGGTCATTTACATGACGATCCGAAGCTGTGTACACTACTTGCTGGTCGTAACTGTCAGACCTTTTAATCTGTGTTTTAATATGTCTGTTTTTAAAGCACTCGCTGGAGCAGTGACTATAAATCTCGTTGTGTTCTGTACAATGACAATAAAAGCTTTTGATTTGATTTGAGATACAGGCGAAGAAGAAAGAAAAAGTTAGATTTTTGAATCCCGCTTAAAACAACTATAGTTCTGTGCTCTGTGCTGAGCATGTGTTGACAGCCATGATATTCCTGGTGTTTCCACGGTGGGCAAAGAAAATGGCGGCTACAAGCTAACGGCTACGTTTGTTTACCCCAGATGTAGAAAGATGTCTGGTAAAAATATATACAAAATACATGTAAAAAGAAGTGGTACAAAGACAATGCATGCTCAAAGGCAGGCTTGGGGAGTAACTGATTACATATAAGGGGATTACTTTACGAGGATACAAAAAAGGTAACTGTATTCCCTTCCCTTGTCCAGTTTTTAGCTTTTTATTAACCACGAGGTTTCACATATTATATTGTTATTATAAATAAGAGGCAGAGGGCAGCTACAGAAACTGAGCAGGTACAGAAGAGGGGACGTGTGGCAGTCTTTCCCAAAAGGAAACCCTCATAATAATAAATAAAAAATACATATTTTACACAATCAAAATAATCAATAAATGATAAATAATGATTTGTTGTGTTTTCTTCCTTCAGGCGTCAGCACGAGACACACTGGTGGCTGCTTCGCCTTCTTATTACAGAAAATCTGATAAGGGTTTCATCATAATCGGTAAATATTTCTAATTAAATACAATAACACATTATAATACAAATAATCAAGTCATCACACATGCATGTATGTCACCAACACACATATAGAGTTCTGCAGCGTTGGAGTATTTTTGGAGACGACCTGGAAGTTAGTATTGCAAGGGATCGCTCCACTAAAAGCAACGGGGTTTTTCCATTGGATTTTGGGATACTGCAAACAAATAAGATCTGTGGCAAACACATATTTATCATACTTCTTCGTTTTGTTCAGAAGGACACTTTTTTCATATATTAACACTACTTTTATCATAGCCGAAGCTTAAATGCAATCGCAAAAGTCAAAGCATTAGGTTATAAAGGAACTACAGCACGGTTACATCACATGTCAACACTGCTAAGCTAAAGGCGGCAAATGTTTGGCAAGATGACTTTTAGAAGTCTCATTTAGCCACTTGTTAGCAAAAACAGTTATAGAGACAAGTAAAAGCTTCAGGCTTTCACCAGTGGGGTGTTTACTGACGTAGTTTACGTTGTCGAACAAAAGGTGAACATCATATACCTTTTGTTAACCACAACCTTATGTCTGAAATCAAACCAATAACCAGTTTTAAAATGTTTTGGCTTTGAGACGACGAAGCCTAGAAGTCCAGAATGCCAACTAATTCCAAGGATTAGGACTCATTCCTGCACCACTATATTCAGTAGAATCATGTGTTCAGCAGATACCATGACATTTGAATTATTGAATGATGTAATAAGCTAATAACGCATGTCACCTCTGAAACTACAAGCATAGATACATTTCATGTTGGCACCTGTACATTTTAAAATTTAAATATTAGGAGATTAGGAAATGATGCTTCAGCGAAAGACTAGAAGTTAAAAGCTGTGCGTGTCTGTGTTGCAGGTGCGTTTGTGGACGGGCTAGCTGCGGCGGCCATTGAAAAATCACTGCAGCCGATCTCAGCGCTCCGCCTGCTGGTTCACTCTGACGCTGACGTCTGGGCTCTGCTGAGCGAGGTCTGAGAGCATGTGTTCATGTGTGTGTTCTTATATACACCACCCATCTAAACAGCAGCGCTGTGAAGGATATGTGCAATGTGCATATTATAAAGACTAAACATTAAAGGTAGGGTAGGTAAGTTTGAGAAACCGGTTAGAATTTGAAAATACACAACTGGAGAAAATCTGCCACTTCCTTATAGAGCCCCTCCTCCAACACACACGAACGCGCACATGACCAATGAGGGCATGAGATAAGTTTGTGCACAGATGGAAGGCTGACAGGCAGGTAGGCCATCCAGTTACTTTAGCCGGGCCGGCTCAAATGATTGGTCGTGCTTTTTACAGTATTACGGCTTCCACAGATGACATTTCTTTATGGATTTTTTGTCAAAGCACTTCAGATATTCATTGCTATCGGGATGTTAAGAGCATTCCATGGAATATAACAAAAAGTGTATCTCGAGCCAGTTTCTCAAACTTACCTACCCCACCTTTAATTCCCAGTTAGATATTCATCACTTTAAAAATAATTAAACACGATTATCAACTCTCTTATTTCATGCTCGGAGAAGTGGTTTTTGGGAGGCTAGGGGGGGAAGTATCAAGTTTTAGCTGCTCTTTGTCTCACAGAGGTTCAGATTGTTGACACCCCCTCTTGTTCCTGTGCTTCAGATCCTGATTCAAGTTTGATGTTGGCAGCAAAGAGGAAACCACACACACACGCTGCTTCACCTGAGCAGACTGCTGCCCCTGGTGGATTGACTGGATTGGCCACATTTCTGTCACAGAAGCGCTGTTTAAAGACATTCCACTTGCCTTAGGGCAGGGGTGGGGAACCTTTTTCCTCTCAAGGGCCATTTCAGGCCCCGGCTCCACGGGGACGGATACGGCAAAACGCATCCGAGTAAACGCAAACGCAACCGCAAAAAAATTCCGCCCACACGCAATATACACCGGATTGGGTCAAGCTCCACAAGACGGCTCCGTTTACATCCAACCGCTGGAAAAGCTGCAGTACATATGCCGAGCCTGTACATGGAGCTGTAACTTCCTCCACAAAAGCAGCAACTTCCTCCACAAAAGCAGCGAAGAAGAATGGTTGTCATGGCTGCACTTCTGTTTATTCTCCGCGGTGGGGGCCGAGGGATCCGGGCAGAGTTTTTCGCCGATCAACGTGTGTTAAAGTTTAAATCTTCCGGACAAAATTATAAAAGTACCAGTCAAAGGTGTTCTTTGTTATTTATTGAGCTTTAAAACAAATGAATAACGACTCTATATAATGATAAAATACACGGAGGCTGTCTCTTTTTCCTCTCTTCTGACAGTGTCAGTGTCTGTCTCATGCAGCAGCTGATCCAGTAATGATGACTCGACAGTCAAAATAAACATATTTATAACTAGTTTAGGTAGTTTGAGAGGTAATTAAAATAGCTAAGGGTGATGATCTGACTTGAAGTGTGTGCTCCTCCCGCTGTGATGCAGCGGGAGGAGCTGCGTGTCTCCGTCCTGTCAGATTAGACTTCACTCGCGTTTATGTCCATATCGAGATAAAGATAAATAATCTGAATTCAGTGTGCAGTGTACTTTTGCGGGGGTGAGCAGCAGAGGTGGGGAGAGGTGGGGAGAGGCGGGGCTATTGAGTCGTCATTATCACAAACGGATGACCGTATAGGTTATCACACGGCCCCGTTGGACCCCCCAGAGCGCTCCGTTCCCAGATCTATCCACCTTTGGACCCGTTGTCGTTTGCGGGGTCTGTTTCTACGTTTCCGTTGCGGCGTCGTCTAGCTTAGAGGGCTATACGCATGAGAAATATGCGGATTCAACCCGTTTCCGTCCCCGTGGAGCCTAGGCCTCAATTTTTTCAACATCATCCGAGGGCCGTACAAATGATTGACCTCTGCTTAAAAATACTAAAATCACAGCCCATTCATTTGGCCTTTCTTTCATGCTGTGCAAAGAAAAAGCAACCTCTTAATCCAGATATCTTACCATGACTCGTGCATGCATGCACGTGCACGGTTGTGGCATGACCACCAAACCAGACATATATGGACACAACATGTGTGCAAATGTATTTAGTTTCCTATCCATGTGGACATGATTTAAGTGGGGGGGGGGGACCTAACCTCCTCTAGGGGGACCAGGGGCATGCTCCCCCTGGAAGATTGTTTTTAAATGTTGAAGTTAAAAGCATCAATCTGGTGCACTTTGAGAGCAACATTCGGAGCTCTATGGATACATCTCTCAACACCCATATGAAACAGAACTGTAAACAGATTTACTTTTTCTTTATGGATATTTTACAAATCACTCCCCTTTCAAACCGTATTCTTGTTTATTAATAACAACTTTTTTTTACTGTCATATAGTATTTTATACCTGTTTACTTTATTCTCTTATTTTTTTATAACTATAATGATCATATAAAGATGTGCCTTTACCTCACTGGTTGTAGAAAAAGCTTCTTATATTCGTTAGCATAGCTAGCTAACCAGATGCTAATAACAACAAAGTTATTGACTGTATGATCAGTATGACAGATGAACAGATCGCCACTGGGCTTTCAACTAAGACACAGCCACGCAGAAACTGCGGCATGTGTACGGCTCCTTATGGGTACTGCAATTTTTGAAGTGGCGGAGCGGCGTTCTGGTGCTCTCCGGCATAGAGAGGTGAAGTCCCGCCCTTCTACTTCCGGAAAAATTCGGAAAAATTATGTATTGAAGTCAATGGAGAGAGAAAGATTATCTTTCGATCCCGTTTGAATTGTGCCATGAATTACACATATGATGTTTGTTAATCTTAAAAAATCATTTCCATGTCAAAAAAGTCACAGTTTGTCGTAAAACTGTTGAAATATAAGACTATGAAAAATAGGCAACTAGAAAGACTACAAATCCCAGAGTCGCGTAAGTGATGTCATTAACGTTACACATTATGTCATCTCTCGCAAATGATGTTAGTTTAGTTTATTGTTTTTGTCTTTGTCTAGTGATTTTTCCCTTTATCCTTTAATAGTAACCTTCCCTCTCGTTTCAGATACTCTGACCTCCCTTCCTTGTGTGTCTCCCACACCTGTGATTGTCGACCCCGCCCCTGATTGTTTCCACCTGTTCCCCATTACCTGGTGTATTTATTGTCCTCGTCTCCCTTTGTCCTGTGCCAGTTCGTTTCCTTTCCTGTGACTAACCACCAGTGTATCTTGCCAGGTAAAAACCCAAGCAGAGCTTTGAGCCACGTCTTGTCTGAGAATTTAGTTATCCATGCTCCTAGTGTTTTTTCCTCATTGAAGTGATTTTGTTTTGTTAGTGTTTTTCCTCATTAAGAGTGACTTTGTTTTGAAACTGTTTTTCCTCGTTAAGAGTTATTTCGTTTTTTGACCTCTGTAGTAGAGCTTTGGTTTGAATAAACCTTTTTTTGTTAAAACCTGTGTGAGTCGTGCATTTGAGTTCAAACCCGTTTATTCAGTCGTAACACATTACTCTCGTGTTACTCACCGAAACCTTGTAAAGCCGGTCCCGCATGCTGGCTCTTACGGAACCGACTAACTCCCCTCTTGTATAGGGATGTTAAGATTCACCGATTCACATCGGTGCACAGGCATAAACGTTCAAGATGCGAGTGCACCGGTTGAAAGAGTGCACATCGGCTACAGTTTGGGTTGAACTCGCGATGCATCGATTGTAGCGTCTTTGCATCGGTAAAAAAACGATTCATTCATATAATATCCCCTCATCTTGTCAGCACTCAGCAGAGACAATCTTTGCTCTTTGCTTTGCCACTACGGAGGCCGAGAGTCTCAGTTATCAACACACATGGAAGTCGAGGAGAAAGAGAAACACAGCGCACCGAAAAATACCTACAAATCAAACGTTTGGCAACACTTCGAATTTTTCAAAAAAGACGGACAACTTGAAAAATCGCTCGCAAATTGTAAACGATGCCGTGCCGCTTTAAAGTACACAAGTAGTACGAGGAACTTAGCGACGCACATAAAGAGGCAACATGGGGTCTGCGGCTGAAAAGAGAAACCTGAAAGTTAGACATATGAGTTTGAGCACTCTCTCTGACAGAACACCTCACTCAGTGAGGTGTTCTGTGAGAGAGAGTGGTGTTTAGTTTACAACAGCCTGTGACTGCCAATAATAGTTGAAATGTCTTCCTTACAATTGTAAGCAGTTATGAAATACCTGTTTGTGAAAGGTTATTTTCTTTATTGTTCCTATAGAAACCACTGCTTTCTGCTCACTGGTGAGTTAGCCTATGAATGAGTGTTAAGCACATCAGGCTGGCAGTTGTATGTGCATTGCACTATGGTAGCTGTTATTTGCACATTGTTAATCCTGGGTATCCTTAAATTGTTTAACTGTGAGGTGTTATAAAATGGAACTGTACTCTGGAGACAGAGAACACTACTACACTTGTGAAAAGGCCAGTTTGTGAAAGGTCCAAGTGTTTTGTTTTTTTAAGGTAACAAAGAAACAGCATGATGGGATGTGCAGTACTAGTAGAGAGAAGCAAATATGTGAAGCACTTTTTTGTTAATGTATGATTTGCTGCATATAAGGAATAAAATAAAATCCTCTGTCGTACCATATTGAATTGTATCATTATTTTGCATCGTGTTGAATCACATCGTATCGCCCCGTATCGCATAATGTTGAATCAAATCGTATCGAACTGTATCGCAACAGGGGTGAATCGTATCGCATCGCCTGGTGTTTCAAAGGTATCGTTAATGTATCGTATCGTTGGTAGCGTATCGAGATGCGCATCGTATCGGCCTCAGTGATGGAGATGCACATCCCTAGTATGTACAGCTCTCAACATGCCCAGACTTGTAGTGATTTTCACCTCTTTTAATACTTTTCGCCTCATTCTGAAAGAAAGAAGTGAAATGTGCTAACATGACGGCCATCTTGGTGTTGGTGACGTGTGCGAGACCAGAGATGTAGTTCATTGAGCGGTTTCACACAAAAATGTGGTACTTCACAGTTTTACGACACATTTTAATTTTTTTGACTTGTAAAATTATCTTTTAAATTGACAAACATCATATGTGTAATTCGTGGCACAATTCAAACGGGATCGAAAGATAATCTTTCTCTCTCCATTGACTTCAATACATAATTTTTCCGAAATAATGTCCCATGGAGGTCCCCCGGAAGGGGAGGGACTTCGCCTCTCTATAACTGCACCCCTGTCAGACGAGACATATACCACGTGATGACACGTTAGGCTCGTGTTGTGTTCAAGGACCCTGACCTTGGCCAGGAAAAACAGGCACTCACTTTTTTAATTCTTTTGCGGTCTAGATTTCTTTAACTTTTTTTTTTGCATGTGTTTTATAAATTACCTCGAGGGCCGTATACGGCCGGAGGTTCCCCACCCCTGCCTTAGGGCTTGTAATTAAAACAGACAAGCTCAAGTAATTTATTATATTATATAAATAAAAATGGAAATACATATTTCCAGTACCAACTTGTCTTAAAGAATTTAATTTCATCTCACTTTTTTACCAAACAGCAAAACATGTTTGCCAAGAACTTCTCAATGTTAACAACAACACAAACTTTTACACAGGTTCCTGATACAGGATGTATTATTAAAGGACTTGTTAGCAAATATCCTATGTAAAAAGATAAAAAGGAACATGGAATTCTACTAGCAAGTATGGTATGTGTATCATAAGCCTGAAATACACATTGTGAGACCTGCTGTACCTGTGACAATGGCAGCGATACACTTCTGTACTGAGCTCTGTCAATGGGGAGCAAGTAGTAGACTATTCATGATGTCACAGCAGTGGGAATGTACATGGTCCATCTTCAGCTCTCACTAACAAAACGACAAAAAGGAAGTCTATGGAGTCTCTGGAAATATTGTCTGTGATCATGTAGTATATCTGTGGTACTGACCTGATTCTGCACGAATTGAAAACAGTAGTGACTCTTGACCCCCCCCGCAGTGGTTCCCTGTAGCTTTAACAAAAAATAACATGCTAATTTTCCTTTTTGTTGATTATGGGCAATTTTTTGTAAGAATGTTATCTTGGAGTTGAGGTGATACTGTGACACTGAACTAATATTAATATTTCGTCAGCTCAAAAAGTATGGTTTTCTGAAGAAATTCCTCGTATGTGCAGAGAATGTTTGACATTTCTGTTTCAATGATAAGGTGTTTATCGACTAATCATTCAGCTCTACTCTAGAATTAAAGGGCCCATGTCATGGCCATTTCCACTGATCATAATTCCATTGTTGAGGTCTACTAGAATAGATTTATATTGTGCATTTTTCCAAACTCACATTGGTTTCTCATACAGCATCTCTGTAAACTACGTGTATTCACTGAATTTCACTCTCTGCCTTTAACGGCTCGTTGAAGCTCCAATAGCTCCAGCTCCCACCCTCCCTGTGAGCACAGTGTGCTCTGATTGGTCGGGACGTTGTGAATCGCGCTGAGCTCCGTGGAGGTGTTGTTTCCTTGTTTAGGATACACAGCCAAACACAGCCAAACTCATCCTGAGCACACACAAAGTCACAGCCGAAGTAAACACAATAAGTGTGGCTTGATATTGAGTAAGAAAAAGGTTGATAAACGCTGTGAGAATGGGTCTGCAGAGAGAATGGGTCTGCAGAGAGAATGGGTCTGCAGAGAGAATTTTGCCGCGATCCCAACTGTCTGTTATCAGCCTGCAGCCAGGGAGGAGAAATCAGCTGAGCTGCCTGCTCCCTGCACACAGATGTGTGTGTGAGGAAGTCCGTGGATTGGTCAATTTGGACCAATCAGCGGGGGCTTAACGTAACGGCTCCGCGGACGTAACGTAACGGCTCCACGGATTGGTCCATTTCGTTCCGGGTACGGCTTGACATCATGCCGTACCCGGAATGAAATGGAAGAATCAAATGGACAATGACGTATCTCCAACGAGGCGTTTTGGGGAGGTATTTTCTGTGTTAGAGTTTTACTCGCTACAGGGTGTACTTTGAGGGTTTGTGACTCTGCACACCGTTTATATGCATAAAAACCTTCATAACACACAAGGGGACGGGTAATAACCGGAAAAGCATGACATGGGCCCTTTAAAGTAAGTAAATGGTATTATCTTTCCTTCCAAAATGTGGCAATTAAGTATGAAGTAACACAAAATGGATAAATTCAACAAAAGTTCACCATCCAGAAAAATTATTTTAAAATGGATTACTTAAAGGTAGGGTAGGTAAGTTTGAGAAACCGGCTCGAGATACACTTTTTGTTATATTCCATGGAATGCTCTTAACATCCCGATAGCAATGAATATCTGAAGTGCTTTGACAAAAAATCCATAAAAAAATGTCATCTGTGGAAGCCGTAGTACTGTAAAAAGCACGACCAATCATTTGAGCCGGCCCGGCTAAAATAACTGGATGGCCTACCTGCCTGTCAGCCTTCCATCTGTGCACAAACTTATCTCGTGCCCTCATTGGTCATGTGCGCGTTCGTGTGTGTTGGAGGAGGGGCTCTATAAGGGAGTGGCAGATTTTCTCCGGTTGTGTATTTTCAAATTCTAGCGATCTCGAGCCGGTTTCTCAAACTTACCTACCCTACCTTTAAGTAAATATACTTAGTTACTTTCAACCACTTCTGCTTTCATTCAGTCACATCCATCTACGTCTATGTCCTGGGCCCAGGAGTTCAACATTTTTAATCTCAATCAGATCCTATCAGATTTTGAAATCCCATTTTTTGTGATCCAGGATCAGACAAGTCGGACAGATTTTGTCCCTGTAGTTCAAAGCAATTCAGGATAGGATCACCCTGATCCAGATTACGACTTTTCAAGATTATTAGATCCTGAATATCAGTGCTTTAATCCTACCGATCGCCATCTAGTGGATATGAAAAATAATACAAGGAAGACAATAGACCACATTGCAGAGACATCTATAATGTTTAATTATATTTTTAAATACATAAAGGACGTCAAATCATAATGGGATTGTAATTTAAAAAAATACTCCCACTCGGGTCACAACAAAAAAAACATTCATTCAAAGGCAGCTGGATCATCCAGGCGTGCTTTGAGGAGATGAATTCTCAGTGAGGTTTCAGTTTGCTGAAGCCGGCACAGCTGTATTTGTTCTTCGGCCAGACGGATCTGAATCTCTGCCCTCTCCGTTTCACGGCTCAGCAGTGTCTCGTAGGCATCATCCCTCTGCTCTGGGTTTCTGGTGCGCTTGCATTTGCTCTTTCTTGCAGTGTGTCATCAGGCCTGGCTGAAGGTCCAGCTTCTGGATCCACATGGGTCAGGAGGACCTCATCTTCAATGGTGTGTGTCACATCAGGTGCATTGACGACCTGAAATGAAAGTTTATCAATATACTTTATACCCCTTAATAAGATGATCACAAGCATGCAAGCTCTTGGAAAATGGTAGTACTAGGATGCTATATAAGACATAGCCATTGTAGTACTATGAAAATAGCAATTATACAAGATAATAATTGTAGTTCTATAGGGACAAGGATCAAATCACACATACCTGCGACTCATCCAGTACAACGTTTGGTATTCCATGTAAAGATTGTGACTGCTGACCACCAATGATATCAAGTACCACATCTGTGTATTGTCCCCTTTTACGCTTTGTTACCCGTCTGTGGGTTTTTAGCCTGGCTGTGGTCTTTGGTAGCTTGCTGCTTCAAATTCTTCCACCTCAACCTCACTTGGTCCACCGTCATCTTGTGTCCAGATCCTGTGGCATTCACATTGTCTGTCACCTCCATCCATATTCCGCTCTTCACTTTACTCGCTCCACCCTCTCTGTTAAAGCTACCAACTATGGAGTCAGAATTGTTCCTTACACTCTGCAGCAGTGCATGGGTCTCAGCAGATGTAAAGTTAGGCCCCTTTTTGTCCATCTTTCCAACTCAATGGTTTGGTCAGGTCAGCAATTAGTTTCATAGGTCTGACCTTGCTATTAATTACATAATTAACCACAGGCCCTAACAATCTGGACATGCATTCCAGGTGTGTATTTGCAATTACTTATTATTCAGAGACTGATGTAGGCCTACTGACTGAAAGAACAGTCAGAACACAGTCATGGCAGGGATTGTTCACATCTTCCATGCTGGAAGGAGAGGTTACCGCCAAAGGGTCCACACCGAGCGCCCCAAACCTCTCCAACATTACACAACAGAAGAACTGTACAATCGTTTTCGATTTGGACTTGATGACATCAACTACATTGCTGATCTGGTCAGGCCACAACTGCAGTACAGAACCTTGCGGAGTCATGCTCTGACTGTAGAGGAACATTCCCCTGCCCTTTTACGCATGTGGAACACTCTATCAGTTCATAGCTGACAGCATGGGAGTCCACAGGACAACAGTGGGTGAAGTGGTGACAGCTGTGTCTGGTGCACTGGCTCGCCTGCTGGATCACTTTGTGACTTTTCCCAATGATGGCCAGATTGCCAAAGTGAAGCAGCAATGTTTTCTTCTGGGAGACATGCCCAACACCATTGGGGTGATCGACTGCACCATGTGCATATTCAAGCACCTCGTCAGAGGGAGTGGGAATATGTCAACAGGAAAGGGAGGCACAGCATCAATGTGCAACTTGTGGGAGATGCTGACCTTGCAATCACCAACTGTGTTGTGAGATGGCCTGGGTCAGTCCATGATGCACGAATCTTCAGAGAGAGCCGGTTGTTCACTGAATTTCAAACCAACAGGCCGGATGGAGTTATATTAGCCGACAGCGCCTACCCACTCCTACCATGGGTGATGACACCTTTTCCTCCGGCCAACACTCCCTCACAGATGCGCTACAACAACGCCCATGGAAGAACAAGGTGTGCCATTGAGCGCTTGAATGGAGTACTGAAGAGGCGTTTTGCATGCCTGAACTATCTGAGAGTGGAACCCCAACGAGCATGCTGCATAACCCCTAGATTCCACCGGGTCCGTCTGCGCCGCGTTGCGGTTTTGGTCCGGCCTCCTCCGGCGTCATACCCTACCAGGCGCGTTTCAGAAGCATTTCAGAAGCGGAGCGTCTTGCCTGCCGGCTCGCAGTTTTTGTTGATTTGGGCATATTTCCTGGACAGGCTACTTTGTACAGACAAAGTTAATAATAACTAATATTCCAGTTATAAACGACATGAATCAAAGATGTGTTGCTGTATTTTAGCGGTAAAAAAATGCATTCATCATCATAATTATTCTATATATATCATTTACACAGTGCCTGTAACCGGAGGAGAACGCTGGCATTTCTCCTCCTACTTGAAAGACTACGGAGGGATAGGGTCTGCAAAATTAGTTTGTGTGTGTGTATATATATATATATATATGCTATATATGCTCTGAAAGTTCCACTTCCTGCCTGCCCGACCTTACGTTACGGCTGCGCCGCGACAAAAATAGGATTCGATCCTAATTTTAGAGGAGCCCTGCGCCGAGCCGCTTCTGGGACGCTTCTGAGCCGTAACGCGCCGCGTGTGGTGGAATAGCACCCATTGACTAGAGTGGCCGCGATCGCCGTGAGCACCGCGGCGCAGCCGTAACGCGCCCGTAACGCGCCGCAGACGGACCCGGTGGAATCTAGGGGTGAGTGGTGGTGCAATGCGAGATGCTATTGTCCGCAATTACTTTTGAAAGGTGATGACATATGATGGAAACATTTTTTGTTGAAGATATTTTTTCTTTAATCTAAATTACATTTGTGATTGACAATCTTTGTTGTGATACTTTTATGAGCATAAACATTTATGTCATAAACATTTAGTTGAAAACAAAATAGGCCACCACAAACGTGAGCAAAAATGGAAACATAAAATGTATTTCCCATGAAGGCTAAAAATTGTGTATTATTTCAGTTAACAAACTTTGCCATCTTATTTAAATTGAAACATATTTTAAAATAAATTGTACAGTACATTTTTCTCTGTAAATCCACCTCTCTGGTGGGATCAGGATAATCCAGTTGTTTGGGATCAAACTGATCCCAATCCTGTGTTGTCGGTTTGAACTACCCGTTTTGAAGATTTGATCCAGATTAAAGCTTGGATTGGATTTCCTGATCTGATCGGATATCAAAGTGATCCTAATCCTGTTTTTTGGTTTTGAACTACCCAAAATCCAAATCTGATCTGATCAGATAGGGATTAAAAGTGTTGAACTCCTGGGACCAGGGGGGTATACTACGAATCTAGTTCAACATTATCAAGTGGATCGCTCAAGCCAGCCGTGTCCTATCTAGTTAGGTGCGCGTTCACATGAAAGGGGTGGTATTTGGAGCATTCGACCAATCACAAACATGGACAAGCGTACTGACAGCGCAGCGTCATACTTCCTGAATGAAAAGTGAACTTTAATATTAGTCAAATATGAAGACGTTAAACTTTAAACATCCATGACTTAAACACTTTATCCAGGATAAAAGCCACATAGCTGCACCTGCAAGGTGAACACAGCTGGTAAAAGAAAAAGTGTTTGAATGCGTTCATTAACAGGTTTATGATATCACTGCCCCGTCCAAGACACGAGTGGATCTGACTTTAATTACATTTGACTCGAGTGTTTCGTCAACTTAATGTGTTGCTTAAAATAATACTTCTGCATACAGTATGTGACACTGTGAGTGTTGCACGCCAGATACGGCTCAAGAAGCTGACTCAGATAAGGAAATATATGATACATTATGATGTGATATGATATGAATGATAATGGGACACATCGACGTCTGCACTCACAGTGCCGCGGACTGTACTTAATGTTACTCTGATCCGGTTACTTATGTTGTGCCAGATATTTAAGTAAGCTGTCTTAACGCTAATGTTATAATAGTCAGATTGCTCTGAAGATGGGAGGGGATATTCTATTCATTTTCACGTTCACACAGTCGGTGATTTTGGCCGGCCGTCTTTCCTGCAACGGCAGTTTAAACTGTATTTCCTTTCTCCTCCTGTCACATGAATTGATCGCTTTAAACTCTGCACACTGAGCTCTGATTGGTCAGCAGGCAGTGCTTTTATCCTGGAACCTATCCTGCTCCGGAGGCTAGCCGTTCAGAATAAGTTATCTAGCCTGCTAAAAAGTGAACCAGCTTTGTAGGACCGGAAACCCCTGAAGTTAGCTTGCTAAACGAAAATCCTGATTCGTAGTATAGGCCCCTGGTGTCTAGGATCCTCATCCTGAATGTTAGACTCCCAAGTTGCGGTCGAATAGTCCATTTAGCTTAGGAACCTTCCTAACGGAGTGAAATGACCCGGAAGTCCCTCAGTGGCAGCCATGATAAGTGCCGTTCCAATTCTCTAAATTAAAAGGAAAGGAGATTTCAAACTTCCTTTATAACCTCCTTTAGCTTAGGAACCACTGGACCTCCCTAACCGAAAGGAGAGGAGAAAATGCTGCCCCACAATGCCTTGCGGCCGTGGCATTTGCCATCACACAACAGTCGGCCGTTCACGGAAACAACCGATTATGAACGAGAAATGATATCATGAAAGTTACGGTGCTTATTAAGCATTTTAAAACGTATGTGGTAAGTTGCCAAAGTGCTTTGTTTTGAACGTTCATCAGTATTATAATCAAAAAGAGAAATATGAACGTTAGTTTTTACTGAAATGATCAAATAAAGTCAACATTTCACAGTCTTTACTGAGCTGTGTGGGGTTTGTTCAACTTTGAAAAGATGTTTGAATGGTGATATACACAGTGATAGATGTTAAGGACTAACGTTTATAATAAATACATTTGTATTGATTTTAAGATCTTTTCATAGTTCATACGTATTGGGATCATTTGTATTAATGTGGACCGGAGGGAGAGGGTGACGAGCATAAGTTTCACTTTCCTTTTTTATTTCAATTCCAACTTTGGTCATGAAGAATATGTTTCTCTGTTGTCCCCGTTCATAAAGCATAAAACAACAGCATCAGAGCACGGTGCAGAGTCTCTAGATGAGTTTACAGTAGTCCCTCGTTCTTATTAAACATCCATGTTGTAGTCCGCTGTATAGAAAACTGTAGTTTCCATAGTTTCCCCACAGCAGCAGGCGCACATTTATGACCTCCGCTGGCGCATCATAAACACGTCGGATAGTGGAAGTGCAGTCGATTCTCTAAAGTACCGCAGTCTCTTCTCCTAAGTCCTTTTGAATTCTCCTATCCACTATCCCTTAACCCCGTGACCTTTCACTCCGAGGTCAAGGAATAGACGATAGGGTTAGAACTTAGGAGCTGTTTTTTGGAGTATTCGACCACAACCCCAGCCTTGGGACCATGGATAAATAACGAAAAAGTCACAAATGAAATGGAGAGTTTATTTCTGCAGGTAAAGATGACTTTGCTTGTACTGCCAACACTGATGGCTCACCTTTATGCTTGACATATTGTGAATAATCAGCAAACCACAAACAATTTAATCTTGAAAGAAATGTTCCCAACTAATTCCTGAAGAAATTGCTAGTGGGAATGCTTTATGCTGAAAAGCTGACGCTAAACTGCTATGCTGAAATGTAATGTGTAAGAAGAAAGTGAAGAATTTAGATTGAAATGATACATGAAGACTGGGGGCTTGAATGTGTGATGAGAGAAGAAAAGAGAGTAAAAAGGCTTGGAAAAGCAGCAGAATATTTGAACTGCAAACTTTTGAACTAACTTGATGGTGAATGATCTGTCGCCATGCCAACGACATTTGATGACACCAATAATGTCTAAAATATGTGGAACAAGTTGAAGTCAATATGAAGTCTCCATCAGACGGAAAAGAATAGGCTGAGACACTGGGTGTTTCTCAATCGCGAGTAAAGCTGCTTCAGAGCCACTATTTCAAGCATACTATGTCATCGAGTGCCGCCGAAGTACTGTTCCAATCTCCAGCATACTTGGAAATCTACCGAGCCCGGCCTACTCCGTTTGGAGAAATATCGAGGCTGCACATGGGTAGACTCCGCGGTCTTAAAATCCCCACAATGCTTTGCGCACGGACCAATTTCCCCAAATCTGTGGCGGAAGATGTAAGGCGGGGCCTCTCATATGACGCACACCTGCACACTTGGTAGCGAGTTCCACTCTTCGTTTTCCGAATGCCAGGAAGTATTCTTGACTCGCTTCTGAAGCAAGATGCTCGGCAGACATGTGCTACCAAGCAAGCGTACTCGCGATTGAGAAACACCCAGTGGCCGTTTCTCAATCGCGAGGATATTGGCTTGGAAGCCAATATTTCAAGGATGCTACGTCATCGAGTGCCGCCGAAGGACTGTTCCAATCTCCAGCATACTTGGCATTCCACCGAGGCCGCGTCCTTGGTTTGGGGGAAATTTCGAGGCTGCACATGGGTAGACTTCGCGTCCTTAAAATCCCCACAATGCTTTGCGCACGGACCAATTTCAAAAACCCTTGCGGAGAATGGCTGAACCGATGCAGCACACATTTAAATGTAAGTATGTAGTGGCGTAGAACATGTGTTGGTAAATATGTTACTTTGTTACATTTGTTTGTTATCACCAAAAATGTGTTCCGTGAAAGTAAAGCAAGTTCATAATTAGATAGACATCGTGAGGTATTTATTTTCGGTACAGTTTATGTTGAAACCGTTAGAGAGAGTGGCACACTTGTTAGCCTGTTCCATTCTTCTTCGTTTTCTGAAGCCGTGGCTTGGAAGCATACTTGCTTTGTTTCTGAAGGAAGTGACTTGGAAGTACGCAACTACCAAGCCAGCATCCTCGCGATTGAGAAACACCCAGTCTGTTAAACTCCAGTGACCACGTCATTAGTCTGCTGCTCTAATTATGTCAATTGGAGTTATGACATCATCGTGTTCCATGACACAGGTGTTTATATTTGAGCTAACGACGTGTCCAGAGATCAAAGGTTTCCATGGTGATTAGTGAGAGGAAAGCATTTTCATTGTTCTGAATGAGAGATAAACCTGTTACATGTGAACGTTTTGTTGAAGAACCGTAACAGATATCGGTGAAATTTCAAAGCGTGAAGCATGTCAAGGAACTTGAGCATCTGAAGTGTACTTTTTGTGTACTTTCGGGTCAATAATGTGGCCTTTTTGGCAGATTAACTAAAGGTGTGCGGCTGCTGTGGTGGGGAAAGGTGAGTCTGAACTTACAATGGAGTTTAATGGAGACATGTTGAACGTTTTTGTCACTTCATGCCCTCAAGAGGCATTTTGTTTAATTATTTTGCTTAATTTATTTTTATCTTTCAAGCTACGAGATGTTTTCCTACGTTTGTCATGAAGAATTATGTCTCAGGAACGTAGGGTTTGGGAATTATGGCAGGTTTAAAAGAAAATATGAAGGCAAAATTAAATCTGTCCCCCACTCTAGCTGTGACATCACGCACTCTAAAATCTGAAGAAGGCCTCTTTACCAAGGTCTGAACAATGTTTAATATGTCTAAAAGTACGAATCAGATTTAAAAGTTGTGTTGCACGAATAATGTCAGAAAGATGTGTGACATTTTAAAGTTGGAATGAGGTTTCTGAGTGAAAGTATGAAGGAGCAGTTAGCAGTTGAAGTTGCATGAAGATTGTTGAAGTCTGAAGAGTATCTCCATTGACTTCCATGTTAAAAATGGGATGTATTATGGGATGTATCTCTGGAATTATGAAAGTTATGAATGATAAAGGTAATAGCCATTGATTCCCGACCGAGCTGAACGTTTTGATGAACGGAGTTTCTGCGATGTTCAATGTGGTGAAGAAGCAGCGCAAAATAACCCGGCGGAATAATAAAGAATTTCGTGTGTAGCATAACAGATAGTGGGAATGCTGTGTCAGCATTCCCACTAAATAAGCACTCTAACGTTATAACAGGTAGAAATACAGTATATCTTCAACATTGTTCTTTACTGTCGATCTCTATATTCACAAATGCAACAAACTCGTTTTTTTTTTTATAGAACTGTATAAGCTGTGTTATCACGTCCGTTTCTTCAAACAAGAATTGCATATACTTGTGAAGGCATATCTTCTGATCAGCTCAGGAAACCTCATACACATTTCATCAAAAATGTTCCTAA
Source organism: Lindbergichthys nudifrons (assembly GCA_943590975.1). Classification (NCBI taxonomy): domain Eukaryota; kingdom Metazoa; phylum Chordata; class Actinopteri; order Perciformes; family Nototheniidae; genus Lindbergichthys; species Lindbergichthys nudifrons. The sequence goes on along the minus strand of CALSBW010029805.1, from coordinate 1,530,530 downwards.
CTTTATTAAATTAGTCAAATCTGATGTAAACATTGCACAAATGTAACAGGACATGAATGTGTTTGACATGAATGCAGATCATGTATCTGATGTATTTATTAATCTGCCAGTTTAATGGTAAACACACACACAATACATTATTTCAGTTTTAATACAAATTGACAACTGGTGTTGGCTAAAGGCTGTGACAGCCGATATTAGTAGTGGGATTTACTCCAAACTAGCCGGAAGCAGCAACAAAAATGTACATTGTACTGAAATGACAGAGACTGGGGTCTCTGTTTGAGAGGTCAGCACCTTTATAAAAACATGAACATGTTAGACCCGCTGTACCTGTGTCTGTCAATGGGGAGGAAGAAGACTTCTGTTACACATGATGTCCCACCATGGTCCATCAACAGCGTCCCGCCAAAATGTGGACAGGGTTGTGGGGGGGGGGGTTTAAATATGTAAACATTTTAAGTTCCGGTATTCTACAGACTTAATAAAAAATCCTGGTTTGGTACAGATCTTCTTACAAAGATTGTGATGATCATACTAATATATTTTTTAACTGATATTGCTAATAATGTTGAAAATTGTCAATGCTATCAACATTTCAATATTAGTCAAAATAGTTGCCGACTTGACTATTTTTTCCAAATCGGGCAGCATTAGTTTGAGCTGATTTTGCATTTGAATAGAATGAAATGGAGAATAGGGCTGGGCAATATTTTAATATAGTATCAATATCTTTTTATTAAACTAGATTGTAATTTACATTTCTGATATAGTTATACTTAACAATTCTCTTTTTGGTGTATTTTTGTTCTATTATTAGCTTTAACCTATTACCCATTATATCTGAATTACTGATGATTATTTATCAAAATTCCCATGTTGAAATATTTTGTGAAAGCCCTAAAAGTCAACCCTACAATATAGTATCTTCAATATCGAGGTATTCAAATCGGAAATATAGTGACATTTGATTTCTCCATATCGTCCAGCCCTAATGGAGAATGTTTAATATCCCAGTAAGGAAAGCTCCCTGTAGGCTAAGGGTGCATAGTTAGCTGTTAGCACTTAGCCATTCTACTAATGATGAAGCAAAGCTGGCATTACTGCTATGATAGCCATATCCATGTTACCAACAGACCTTTTTCATGCTAATGTTACTTGTGTAAGTGGGGTTCTATGTAGCCTGTAGGACGTTCCTTCACTGAGGCTTCACTTTGTGTAGTCTGGCCTGGCCCATGTGTACAGATGGATATCAGTGTGGCCTGTGGTACAGATGCACCTGTAAACAGTCATTTTGATGGTCTCCATGAGTGACTTTAATTCAAAGCCCTTCAAATGTCTTTGAATAATCCATCAGGCTGCGGTGTTCTCCTCCTGGCCTCTCAGAGGTTCTCCTTACTTCCGTTTGCTCTTGGTGTCAGTGGTCTGGAACACACTGGAGGCAGACATGAGGTTCTCAATGTACTGACCCAGAACCTGGTTCTCTGACTTCAGCTTCAGGTTCTCCTCTTTGACGCCATCCACTCTGGAAGACAGGTCTGAACACACACAGAAATGTTATACAGCTGAATGGAAGCTAAATTGCTTTTATTGTTGATCATGTGCCCTTAGTAAAACAAGAGGGATCCACATAAACAATCATCTTAAACAGCAGACTTTGCACTCAGTATTTCTTCTTTCAAACAATGTTATTTTGACCATCACCTGCTATATATGTGGCGTCTTTCATTATTACTTACTTCTACTGTCTTAGCAGTGGAAAGGGTTGCAAGACATTGTATAATAAACGTCAGTAGGAGCTCAAATTGGCTTTAATGAATGGAAAGGTGTAACAACACTTTGTGTTTGGAAGAGCTCAATATTGATCATCATTACGGCAACACATGCATGATTCTGTTAACCTTCATATGAACCTGAATAACAAACTTGTTGCTTTGTCTTCTTTGATTGCTTAGGCCAGAAATTAACATTAGGCAGGTAAGTCTTTTGAGCTCATTAATCACTGCAATATTTAACCATCTCAATTAAATACCACATCTTTTACATAGGCCCACAGACCGGACCTGTTGAACAGCTAGTAGTAGCAAATACAAGAAACGCCTTTCTTTGTTTGCATCTTAAGTGGGAGAAACCAAAGAGAGAAGGGTGTTTTGTTTTATTTGACAGCCTTTCAATATTGACACAATGAAAGTTATGCCAATTAAAGGTAGGGTAGGTAAGTTTGAGAAACCGGCTCGAGATCGCTAGAATTTGAAAATACACAACCGGAGAAAATCTGCCACTTCCTTACAGAGCCCCTCCTCCAACACACACGAGCGCGCACATGACCAATGAGAGCACGAGATAAGTTTGTGCACAGATGGAAGGCTGACAGGCAGGTAGGCCATCCAGTTATTTTAGCCAGGCCGGCTCAGATGATTGGTCGTGCTTTTTACAGTATTACGGCTTCCACAGATGACTTTTTTTATGGATTTGTTGTCAAAGCACTTCAGATATTCATTACTATCGGGATGTTAAGAGCATTCCATGGAATATAACAAAAAGTGTATCTCGAGCCGGTTTCTCAAACTTACCTACCCTACCTTTAATGCAAAAATGATTAGATAAAATCACCAGTTGTGTTGTTTTAACGAGTTGGGCGGTGGCCCATAAGCTATGTAGCTAAGCTAAGTCAAATATAGAATATTAGAATAGAATATTTTTCCCTGATGTCCATGTGTATAAAGCCCCCATGAATCAACATGATAACGCACAAGGTCAAACTGTAGATGCTCTTTTGGTATGCCATCTAAAAATGATGTTTCCTCACGGCAGACTCTCATCAATAATGACCCCTGGCGCATCATAATTACGTCGCTCAGTGTAAGAGCAGTCGCTCAGTGTAAGAGCAGTCTCTTAGCGCCGCAATTTTAAATTCATAAAGTTCTTATACAATCTCCTTCAGATAATTTCCTAACCCAGACCCAGCATCATGGGTGACTCACTATTTGTATGTTATTTTTTGTTTGTTATGATTTATATATCACTGTTGTGATTTGATCGGATTTAAGTTTTTTGTATTAAACTGTCTTGCAACATTAGTGTATGGGATATGTTTTATTGTGGGATGAAAGTCAGAAAGAATATGCTCGGTGTTGGATTACATTGGTCTAAGTGCCCCCTCTGGTGGTGATCGAGGAGACTGGTTTGGAGTGATTTTGGGCAGGTTTTGAGCAGTTTATTTGTAGGTTTTCATGAAGTCAAGCAGCAAACGTCTGGCTAGCTTCGTAGATTTAAGCATTCATATTTCTCTTGGAAGATAGTGATCTACCAGCAAAAAAAACACACGACAAGAACAAGCTACTACAAGCAGTTTTGTAGAATGAAACAGGGACTAGCTTTGAGGCTAAACCCGTGCTAGCAAACGAAGTAGGGACAAGTAAGGCTCCCAAAGCCCTCCATCTCCATCAGCACCGGGGCCCCCCAGAGTCGCCTTCACAGAGCCTGGCATCAGTTGTTCATCTCCAAGCCTTTCTCACAACCCTGATCTTGGAGATTTAAGCTGTGTATTTTCAGATATCCTCTGCGTGGATAAAACAAAACCGATTTTCCCAAATCGTACTAAAACGTAGTTTTGCCAGTGCATGGTACCAAAACAGACCCTGGCTTGAGTACTCTTTGAAAGGTGCTGCTGTGTATTGTTTCCCATGCAGACGGTTTAAGGCTCATGCATTATCACATTTAATGTTTACAGCTAAAGGCTTCAGACACTGCAAACATGACTTACAAAAGGTTAAGGCAGTGGATCCCAACCTGGGGGTGCGCCCTATATGGGGGGGGCGCAGAGCTTTTGCAGGGGGGGGGGCGTGTGAAACTTAGAAATAAGTTGTAAACAAACATTGGTTGCTCGAAAAATCTACAAAATGGAGTTTTTAATACAGCCGGCACTGAAAAGAAAAGTGGATGAACTCACGACAAGCCTTCCAGCTACAATGCCCAAATCAAGAAAGTATGATGAGGCATACATCTCCGCTTGACATCTAACGTGGTCGGTGGGGAAATCTCTCTCTCTTTTTCTCTCTCGTCTGTTTGCGGGGCAACTCGCTCACAGACTAGCTGCAGCACCGTGCACACAGAGAGCTGCAGCACCGTGCACACAGAGATCTGCTTGGGACGGAGAGAACGGAGCGTTCCAAAGTTACACTCTACAAGGCTCGATGTGGACAATGCTTGTTTGTCATCAGTGTTTTCGCGTAAGTGTGGAAACACAAGAAATCTGGCCAAAAGGCATCATATTCAGACGTGACGTAGTCATTGTGCAGATTGGTCCATTTCAGGTGTAACTAAAGTCTGATTTAAGTATTGATTATATTTCACATCAATAATCCAAATCAGCAAAGTACCTAAAGATATTAAATACATTTAGTGGAGTAAAAGTACACCATTTACCTCTGAAATACAGTGGAGTAGAATTACAAAGAAGCAAAAGTTGAAATACTTAAGTACCTCAAAATAAGTAGAGTACTTGAGTAAATCTACGTAGTTACTACGACCACTGCAGGTATGTTATGTGTGCTACCAGCCCATAATCCACACTATAGATTGAATAAAGCAATGTTAATTATGTTTCAAATTTGTTACGTTTTACCTTAAAAAATAACAAAAATAACCGATAGAAATACTGTTAAAGTACCGGATCGATAAGCAGTATCGGTAAGAATAGTAGTACCGTTAAAATCTTACCAATCTAAGTCATTGATAGGTAGGAAATGTGTGGAATAGAAATGGAACAGTGATGTGATTATTTGCAACCTGCAGTACAAATATTACTTAGTAAAAGTTGATTCATATATTTTCATTAAAATAAAAAGGCCATTATTTAACATATCGAAAATATGTCCAATTACGCAAGAGGGGCCTGACTGAAAAAGTTTGGGAACCACTGGGTTAAGGGATCCGTGACGTCATCTTCAATGAGAACCCCAGAAAAACAACACAGCCGTTAGCTGTTAGCACTCAAGCTCACAGCTCCTCATATCTGTTCAGAAACTAGACAAAAGTTAAACAAGTACAAACCACAGACTGCCTGTGTCATGGTGAATACAGTCGCTGCTTTATTTATGTCTGTATAGGCCGTTGTTGTGAGTGTGGACGGTCGGAGCATATACTGCGTTAGCTTAGCCAATCTCCATTTAGAAAACACGTATTTTAAAACGTTTTTCGCCTGCCGTCTGTCTGCAGACTTGTCAAAGCATTAATTCATGGTTTTTACTAACCGGTATCAGTATGTTGTTACTTCGGCATCATTTTGAAACGTGTATTACAATTAAATCACGGTCAAATATGTCCATGTTGTAGTTGTAGCTCCCTTGCCAGCGATTCTCTCTCTAGTTTAGCATACTCAGCCCGACTCAGCCTCGTTGTCTCTGGCCCTAGACCCACAATTTTATGAGGCCAGAAAAACTGTAAATTAGGACCCGCCGGCCGGTACTAGGCCAAGTGGAAACGCAACCAAAAACGGGCCGCTGACGTCACAGCCCTCTTAAACCGTGTTCCGCGCTGTAGTGGAAACGCTCCATAAAACTCCCTCAAAAGGAACTGGGAAGAGAAATCCCATAATATTCCCTGCTTCAACCAGCAGCTCCACTTGTTCATTGTTCACGCCATGTCCGGTGAGCGGGCCATTGAGGATTTATTCAATATCTGTAATGACCTCTACAAGTTCAGACAGAAGCCCACCTTTGCTGCTGATCATCGGGGGAACACACTGAAGTGTTTACTTGAACATGGACCTTTAAACTGCCATCTAGCTTGTCAACAAGGCCAAAGACTGTTGAGGCCCTGTGCACCCGAAAAGTGTTCATGGAGATGTGGAAAGAGTGCGCTGAAGAGAGAGGCTATTAACTTCCGCCAGATCAAAAGAAAGCACACTCTTAACAGAAATGTGGATTATTATGTCTTGGAAGTGACAGGAACACAAGAAAACCAGGAGATTACAGAGCAAATGCGGCTGTTTTACAGCTGTATTGATTCAATTGCGGGGGAGAGCAGCTTCTTCCTGGACCCAGAAAAAGTGAAACCCCTGCTAAACTGACTGGAACCACGCTTGTTGAAGCTGAATTCATTATAGCCCGAAAGCTCATTTTTAAACTCAGGGAGGGTTCCACACCACCAAGTGGAAAAAAAGTGTGTATGTGTGTTTGTCGTACCCTCTAAAGTGTGTTGAAGCTCCAACACCTGGTTGATGAGCCTCGTCTTCTCCTCCAGCTCAGCCTGGTTCTCCATCTCACCTGCACCAGGTAAAGGGACAGTTAAACACCATGCACTGAGTGTGTGTGTGTGTGTGTGTGTGTGTGTGTGTGTGTGTGTGTTTTGTCTCACCATCGTCTGAGCTCATGGTGAAGTACTAGTCTTCTTTTTTGGAATGCAGGGCTGCGACTATGGAACGCTGCAAGATTTGGCAAAATTGTACAATTTAACAATATGTTGAAAATGCTCTTATTCAAACAGAAACAAAGTCTTAAATACTGGGGTCCCACAGGGCCGTTTCTTTTGACCCATACTCTACTGCAAATAAACAAATGAAAAAACCTGGAATGACAAAATAATGTAATCTTTTAAATATGCGTTTTCACACCTACTTATTTATTATATTGTTTGTATGTTTTGTATTGTATTGTAGTCTTCTATGGGTTTATGTTTTTATGTTTGTTAAGAGTTAAACTAAACATTTCCTTTTATTTTGAGTTCATACATATTTTCGCCTAAATGGGCGGTAGCGAGAAGGCTGCTGTCAACATGCATTAATTTCTCCATAAAGTGCATACACGTCCACAAAGATGTAGTTCATGGTACGCATCATGACTTAAGAACATGATGGTTTAAAAAAAGATATCGTTATTTTAGCGGAGTAACGTTAGTTACATGACAATAGTCACTACACAATTCAAACAGCCTGAAGAGAAGCAGACCTGAGCAGACAGCACACACACAGCAGGGCTGGAACTGGGAGTCTTGTGATAACTGTTAGCTTGTTAGCTTGCTTTATCAACCGGTCGACAGGAGAGACTGTTCGCTTGTTAGCTAGCTATAGTAGCCGGCTGAGAGAGGCCTGCTGGCGGAGAAAACAAACCCTGAGCAAGGCCTGCTGCTAACTACCGGTTAGCATGCTTACTTACATACACTAGACATATAGGATTTGCTTGCAGGGTTAAGATGAATAAACGATCATATCAATTTGGAAAACAAACCTGACGACGCGAAGATCGAAAACTGCTGCTCTGAAGAGGCTAGTTAAAATAAATAAAACAATGAAAGTGTTTATGTTCTCACAGCTGTGATTGACACCATCTTTGTTCAGTATGGCTTGTGACGTTACACCATACAGCCGCCAGGGGACGGCCTACCTGCCTGAAGACACGAGAGGCTTCTCAATACTTTAATTTCCCCTCCTCTTCTTCTTCTTCTCTTTAATGGCGAATCGCTTCCACTTGGAGCATATATCGCCACCTACTGTTGATTTATTAAATGTTCATATTAAATCCTTGTCCTCAGACCAGTGCTTTTGAGGAATTTGAAGATCAACTTGTTTGCTTCATTTCTTGATTTACTTTCATATATTGACTTGAAATCCATGTCCTTGATGTTGAGTTGTTCCAGTGCAGTTTTCAGAATGAGTCTTTGTCTGTTATAATCCAGGCAGCTAAAAAATACATGATGTATTGTCTCTGGTTGTTGGCAACCATCACAATTGCCATTTGGATGTTTTCCAATCAGATGCAGTGATGAGTTTAATCCAGAGTGACCCAATTTGATCCTGCTGTTAATGCTCTGTTCTCTTCTACTACTCCCCCAAGTGCTTCCCGTTCCTACTTCCCTTTGTATCTGGTATAAATGTCTTCCTTTGGTGTTACTGTCCCATAGTTTTTGCCATTGTTGCTTGATAACAACTTTTGTAACAGATTTGACTTCTGCTCTACTGATGGGTACCATAATATCAATCTGGTTTGCTTTGAAACCACATTTTGCCAGTTGATCCACTACCTCATTCCCTCTAATACCCACATGCGCTGGAACCCACACAAATTGAACAACAATTCCCAGATGAACTAACCTAAACATGATGTGTAAAATTTCATGTAAAATATCCTGACGACATTTTGAAGAGAAGTTGTTTATACTCTCCAGAGCTGCACTGGAGTCAGAGCAAATGACCACTCGCATTGGCTGTATTTCCTCTACCCACTGAAGTGCTAGTGAGATAGCCATCATCTCTACTGTATATACTGCGATGTGATCACTCGTCCGCTTTCCCACTTTTACTTTTAATTCAGGAACATAAAATGCACAACTAGTTTGCCCATTTTCTGGATTTTTGGATCCATCAGTAAATATTTGTATAAACTGCCCATATTGTTCATGTAGAACAGTATTCACATAAGCCTGTACATTAATTTTGTTTTTCATTGACTGTAACCGTTTCAATAAAGATAAATCTACTATAGGTTGAGGTAGCAACCATGGTGGAACAGCTGATAACAACACCGTCGGACTAATATTCCATTCTTTAACTTTGAATTCCTTACATAATTCCGAAACACAAACACAAAAACTTTCTTTTTTAATTTTGTTACTTTCCCAACTTGTTTTTTCAGTTTGTTTAGTAGGGTGAGTATCTTCATGGCCCTGTAGATTTGCCCAGTAATTAACAATTAACTGTTTTCTCCTCAAAACAATTGGTATTTCTCCGACCTCTACCTGAAGTGCCGACACTGGTGTAGATCTGACTGCCCCACAACATATCCTTAGTGCTTGTGCCTGGACTCTATCTAATTTTTGAAGAGAAGAGTATGCAGCTAAACCATACACTATTAGTCCGTATTCTATGGCTGATCTAATTAAGGCTGTGTATACGTTCCTCAAAGCAGCTTTATCAGCCCCCCACTTAGTGCCTGCCAAGCACCTCATAACATTTAAAACCCTTTTACATTTATCTACTACTTTATCAATGTGAGTACTCCATGTTACTCTCTCGTCCAACCATATTCCCAGAAATGTAAATGTCTTCACTTTCTTTAGTTCTTGTCCATAAAGTTTTACCCTAACCTCCTCACCTATCCTTTTCCATGTAAAAAATAAAGTTTCAGTTTTTTCCACCGACAATCTAAACCCCCATGTCAGAGACCAGCTTTCAATTTCCGTAATGGCTTCCTGAATCTTACCTACAATGTACTTTACATTTCTGCCCCTTTTCCAAATAGCTCCATCATCTGCAAAAAGTGACTTACCAATATCAGATCCTACTTGTGTATATATATCATTTATCATGATCGAAAACAAAAGAGGACTAATTACACTCCCCTGTGGGGTTCCATTTTCAACTTCATGCCTTCGAGAATAAGAATTGCCAACTCGGACTCTGATGGCACGGCCAAACAAAAAATCCATAATCCAATTATATACATTACCTCCCAGACCCATAATGTCCAGTTTTATTAATAATCCTTCCTTCCACATCATGTCGTAAGCTTTTTCCACATCAAAGAATACAGCTACAACACACTCCTTATTCGCTTGGGCTTTCCTAACTTCAGATTCCAGGCACAGCAGTGGATCTAAAGTACTCCGCCCTCTTCTAAACCCACTCTGATAAGGAGTCATTAGTTCATTTTTCTCAACGTAGTATGTCAGCCTTTCTGTTATCATTCTTTCCATAACTTTACACAAGTGCGATGTCAGAGCTATAGGTCTATGGACTGCCTGGACTGGTTGGATCTTTCCCAGGTTTTCTAATAGGAATAATGACAGACTCTTTCCATATTATTGGCAGCTTCCCTTTCTCCCAGATCTTATTGTACATCTCCAGCAGCTTTCCTAATGCAAAATCACTTCATTTGGTCAACATTATATAACATACATTATCTTTCCCAGGGGCAGTCATTTTACACTTACTTAATGCTCTTCTCAACTCTTGAATAGAAAAAGGTACATTTACAACACTCTGCGACGAATGTCTTTCCTCATATACATTAGGATGGACATTAGAACACTTCCTGCCTCCTGATCTTACCTTCTTCTGTCACATTTTCAGAAGAATGAACTTTGACAACATTTGTAGCTAGAATGTCTGCCTTCTCCATAGGATCAGTGGCAACTTCCCCTCCATGCTCTAACACTGGCAGGTTACTCTGCTGTCTAATTCCCCTCATCTTCTTAATCATTCCCCATACTTTATCTAATGGCGTAGTTCTCCCAATACTTGAACAGAATCCTCTCCAACACTCCCTTTTTGCTCTTTTAACAGTTTTCCTTACCTGAGCCTGTGCCTTCTTATATTCTAATAAATTGTGTAATGAATGTGTCTTTCTTAGCTTTCCAAACAGCCTGATTTTGTTTCGGATTGCATCATTACATTCTTTGTTCCACCACGGTACCATCTTAACACATTTACTAAGTTTACCAGTTTTATTCCCAATAGATTGATTAGCGCTTTTAATTATATTTGATGTAAATTGCTCATTTATATCATCAATACTTCCTGCCATATCAATCTGATCAAATTCATTATCACACAATTTAGCAAACATCTCCCAATTTGCTTTAGAAAAAGTCCATCTCATGATACCGTCTAGCTCAACCACATGACTTATATCAAACTTGATTATAATCGGAAGATGATCACTCCCAATACTGTTATTTGCCAATACTTCCCAACTGCTACCAGAAGCTAATTCACTTGTTACCAGAGTTAGATCGATCGCAGACTCTGTTCCATCTCTAAAATTGAGTCTTGTACCTTGCCCATTATTTAAACAAACTAATTCCTTTGCCTCCATTAAGTCCTCCACCACCTGTCCGTTGTAATCGGTTGATCTCCCTCCCCACATTGTATTATGTGCATTCAAATCACCACACCATATTATTTCATTTCCTTGGCAAAGACTGTCTAATTCCTCTATTTTGAGTTTATTACATGGATTATAAAAATTCAGGACACTAATATTCCTTTTATTAATCCAAACTTCTACACCCACTATTTCTAAATCATGACTGTTCTTAAATGTTAGCCTACTATAAGACATGACTTCTCTGATAAAGATTGCACATCCCCCTCCCTGACCATCATTTCTATCTTGTCTTATAGCACTATATCCCCCAATAATGAAGTCCAAATGAGTCTTCAGCCATGTTTCTTGAATACAAATAACGTCTGGTTTTTCTTTTAACTGATATATATAGGTCTTGAATTCTTGTCCATTTGCAATAAGGCTTCTAGCATTCCACCGCAGAATGAGAAACACCATCAATCTATTCACTAATCTGCGAATCATCATTATTGGGGGCTAGCATATCATGTATCATTTCAACCGTTATATCCTTTATCCCCAAAAATGCACCTGCTGCTTCCACTATTGTTTTCAGTCTTGACCTCTTTTTTGTTTGTTGCAAAGCAACATTCACCACTTTTCCAATAAAGGCCACACATTTGTACTTATTAACAATCAATGCATCCTCTCCTATCACACACTTATGTGAACACTTTGTGGAGCTTTCCTTTGCCTGTGGGAGTTTGGGAAAATCTTTTGAAGAGAATATACTTGCTGCTACTTGGGATTTCCTAGCTATGTTTAGTGATGTCTTTTCTGTTGCTTCAGCATATGAGACTTTATTTTCCACTTTGTATCTCTGCACCTCCTTGGCCTTTTTCTGCACTTGGCAGCCCTGATACGCAGCACTATGTTCCCCACCACAGTTACAACATTTCACCTTAGCACCTGCAGCACAACTACCATATTCATGTTCCCCCGCACATGTTGGACACCTGGGCTTAGTTGCTTTGCACTTGTCTGCCACATGCCCAAACCTTTGGCATTTAAAACACCGCAAAGGTTTAGGGATGAATTCTCTTACTGGAAAGCTCATGCAACCGATCATTATCTTCTGTTGAATTGTTTCTTCAAACTGAAGAAGAACAGACAAACTATCCACTATCTTACCCTGATACCTAGTAGGAAGACGCTTAACTACAAACACTTTTCCCCCTTTCATTTCTTTCTTGAGTTCTTCTATGCCGATTTCTATCGGAACTCCACTGATAACTCCAAGTATTTTCCGATTTGCTCCAGGAACATGGCATTTAATTCGGACTTCATTCAGGGTCTTCATTTTCAGTAACTTTTCCTGTTGTTTTGCATTCATCATTTCAACCAACATCCGTCCTTTGCTCAGAAATCTTGCTTGCTTTATCGATCCAATTTCTTTGTGAATCGCTTTAGTCAGGGCCACTGGATGTAGTTTAGCTGCGGATTACTCACCAAACTCCACAATCACTTTCCACTCTTCATTCTCAATCCTTTTCTTTACTTTCTTCAATTCACTCTGCGAATCAGATTCACTAAGACTGTCACTTGACATGTCCATCTTCTTTCTTGAAGTCTTTTTCCTTACTTCATTCCATCCTCCATCTCCTTCAGATGCACTTTCCATATCCTCCTCTCCAGGGCTCAAAGACGCCATTCCACCAGCTGCTCTCAATCTGTGTCCCACTGCTGCCTTCACGGCTCTCGGACAAACGCCGTGTAACCACTGCGAGACTTCGCCTCTCCCCTCCAATTTCCCCTCCTCGACTCCCCTCCTCGACTCCTATCCTCGAAACTTAGTCCCGCCCACAGGAGATGCGAGCGGAGGACTGAGGAGGGGAACCGAGGAGAGAGGAGGGGAAGCAGCAGGCGGTTAGAGAAATGAGAACTCCTCTCCTCTGAGCGGTCATTTTAAAGAGACGTCCATTAATGATGACAGGAGGCACAGCAGCCCTCTGTCTGATGGACAGATGTGTTCATGACGACTTATATATTTACTTTGAATTCATTGACAGTGCGGTATAATGAGACAATAACAGGCTACAGATGCGGACACACACACACACACATATATATAAATATATACAATTTCAGAATCAAACAAGTATGAGAGCACTCTCATAATACGTAACACAATCAGAGACTGGATATAT
>CALSBW010029805.1:1507171-1517439 GCA_943590975.1 Lindbergichthys nudifrons | reverse complement strand
ACCCCCCCCCCCCCCCCCTCTCTCTGGTCGCTGAAATGGGGACAAAAGTTACGGGCCGAAAGTTGTATTTACAAGTATTAAAAGTAAGCATAGGACACCAAACCAGCTGAGACCCGTCTGTCCGCCGCATCTACGCACTGTACAACACGCACCTACACACTGTACCACACACACACACCTACACACTGTACCACACACACACACCTACACACTGTACCACACACACACACCTACACACTGTACCACACACACTTACAGCTCCTAAAGCATAATCAGGCTACAGCCGTTGTGTATTTTATTATGTGAAGCACTAAATGGTTTTAGAAAAAGATCAACTCTTTGTTTGTAGATATCTACTAAACTACAGCATACAAATACAGAGAGTAATGTAGGCCTGTTAAACTGAGTGATATATATTATACACACTGCTCTGCTTTCTGCACAGACCTCACAGCTGTTCTCACTGTAAACATCGCGTCGCGATGAAAGCAGTTACGGCCCGTCTACACAGCAGCGTTAAAAAATCTTGGAACGCTTCTGCCCATTCACTTTGAATGGGGTGACGTCACTTTGCCTCACTTTTCGCCGAACTGCATTGTGGGCAGCAGAGCGGAGATTTTCAGGATTTTCAGGATTCAAAGTTGAGCAATGTTCAACTTTTGAAGCTGAGGTGGAAGCGTCAGCCAATCAAATCCCGTGTATGCAAATCTGACAGTTCAAGCGCTAGCCAATCAAACCGCGTGTATGCTGGGAGAGACATAGCAGGTCATTTCCTCATATTCCAAAAAATGGAGGAGAAATTAGCGGTAGGGAATCACCCGGTGCTTTATGACCAGTCCCTATTTACCTACCGGGATACAAACCGGAGGAGCCAGGCAGGGAGGTGGCAGAGACAGTGGTAGGTTTTCGCCTGTTTGGGGAGTTTATATCCAGTTTACTTCGGGCTTTTTTGCTTCGTATGTCGGGGGCGGGAGATTCATGTGATTGGTTGTTGGTGCCTTGCTCGCAAAAAATCCCCAAGCTTCAGATACGCCCACCTCCAATATTTTTTTAACGCTGCTGTGTGGACGGGCCGTTACTAAAATAATATCCAGGGGATGCATGCAGAGCTGTCACTGGCTGAGATAAGTCTGGCCGTGCGTCACGCCTCCACCGTTCCCAGAAATGCATCCGTGGAGGAGCCGTGGAGGATGCATCAGTGTATCCTCGGTTATAGCTCCTCCAGAGAGCCTCCTCGATGCTCGATGCTCGGTCCTCAATGTGCATTGAGAGAAATGAGATGTCCTTCAACATGGCGCGCTGAAATTCATTTCCGGGTCACTACCGGAGGACCGAGGAGTCGAGGAGTCGAGGAGGGGAAATTAAAGTATTGAGAAACCTCTACGGGGTGTTTCTCAATCGCGAGTAAAGCTGCTCCAGAGCTACTATTTCAAGCATACTACGTCATCGAGTGCCGCCGAAGTACTATTCCAATGTCCAGCATACTTGGGCTATATTATATTATTATATATATTATTATATATATTTGGCGGTTATTTTCATTTCCTCGCTCCTCAGTCCTCGGTATCACCGGAAGTTGATTTGTCTGCGCCATCTTGAGTAGTGTCCCATGGCGCTTATTTCTGCCGGAGGATCGAGGATCGAGGAGCGATAATGGAGGAACGATAATGGAGACCAGACCATCCTCCGGTGAAATCCTCAGCCACTCGCCCCGCCCCCTTACTCTGTATCGCTCACTGATTGGACGATGCAGTGCATGCACTGATCTGTTGCTTCTTGACATGAGAGCAGTTTCCCAGCGGATTGAAGAAAACACATGAAACTCACGGGACTCACTCCTCAGTTTATACTGTGTTTTGTTTCAATGAATGCATCATTCAGTTACAAATATGTGATATATATGAACAACAAAGTGGTCAAAAATCATTTTATTCATTTATTGGAAACATTTTCATGATCGCTTTTTTCGTTTTACATTTTCATTTATTGTCATTTCCATTCAGTCAGTCATTAAGTGCTATTAAAATGTTCATTTGCTACATATCCACACAAACAAACAAAGTGTGCAATCCAATGAATGTTAATCTAACTGGGTTTTGATAGATAACATATCTCTTTTTCTTCTCTCAATTATTTTATTTATTTTGTGCACTCTAATCAATATTAATCAAACTATTGTTCGTTTATACATTTTAAGAATGGCATTTATCTTTTTTGAGAATGAGTTCTTATTTTATTTTATTTATTTGGGTCTACAACAGATAATACAAATGTTTATGTCAGTAAATGTGTACTAACAGAGGCGGGGGTGTTTGTGAAAATAACGGGGACAGAGCTGGCTGCTGTCAGACGATCAGCTGTGCAGCGTCATCACAAACGGACGTCGCTTCACGTGACGCTCCGGAGGAAAGGACGTCCCATTGCTCTTAAAACTCATTTCCCTGCTTCTCGTGGTTTCCTTGCGTCTCTCCATGCTTCCCTGGTGGGAGGGACTAGTCGCAGGGAAACGACGCAAGTGAGGGACGCAAGGAATCCATTTAACCGAAGTGAAACGCAGCCTTGGAATTCTACCGAGCCTGGAGTACTTAGTTTGGAGAGATTTCGAGGCTGCACATGTGTAGACTCCGCGGTCTTAAAATCCCCACAATGTTTTGCGCACGGACCAATTTCCCCAAATCTGTGGCGGAAAATGTAAGGCGGGGCCATGACGCACTCCGAATGCCAGCAAGTATTCTTGCCTCGCTTCTGAAGCAAGACGCTCGGAAGACATGTGCTACCAAGTAAGCATACTCGCGATTGAGAAACACCCATGGATGTCTGTTTTAGTGAAACTCAGTAAATGAACTCAGAAACGGTACTTAAATGAAGCTCAGCGCAAGTTCTTTCAGGAAGACTGGTATACATTCAGTCCGCAGCTGCTTATAATCAGCTCATCAAGGGCGTTGTCTTTAACCTATTACATTCACCTCATTCTCCAGCAGCAAACAGTAGTTCATTCATGCAAACATGATCATTATAGAAGTCAGGGAACTTCTTCCTCAGCTAATGTCCAGTAGAGTCGGGTGAGTCCTGATTCATCCGGATCATTAACCTGGATCCTAGCATGACCTGGGAGTGACGAGTCTCCCCTCTCATTAACCCGAGTCCTTGAGTCCTACACCCGGGATGTACAAATTAAACTATTATTGTGTCACTCGCTACTCTCCCTATAACATGTTAATCATTTTTCAGTGTACCCCAGTCATCTGCCTAGCTTCAGCAGTAGGATAGCTGCAGAAGTGTTGTTTGATTCAGCGGATGCAGATCAGTGAACTTCCGCAGACTGTAACCGTAGCAGATCCAGAGATCCAGACTCATCATACACGAGTCAACAGCAGACTCAGATTCGCTAATCCAGACTGAATCAAGGTAACTTCCTTCACTGTGCTAACATAGCAGACTCTGAATCAACGATATCAACTAGTGACTTGAGCGACGAGTGAGTCAGCAGAACTCACAGACACAGATTCGGTGAGCGGACCGAATGAGTGGATTACTCCACACAGCGCGGAACAGCAAACTTGTCGGTTGGTCTCGTCATGGTTTTCAGACTCAGCGAGCGTCAGCTGTTTGTGATAACGCATTCTGTACACAGATCATTTGACGACTTCTCAGTCAAGTCTAAGAAGCAAAATACTGCAATTAACAAGCATTAAGACACAAACGTCGTTAGATCATGTTTGCGTAGCGGAGGTTAATGTAACGCTGGTTTAATATGCTCGTGAAATGCAATCCAAAATGACAATACACAAACTGTGGACTGCCGCCCTCACTAGTTGCTCTATATGTACGTTTTAAGTTGGAGACTATGAGCCCTGTCTCACCGGTAGGATCCTACGCTCTTGGCGATGCTGACTCATATGACTCAAAGGACTCGTATGATCCGGATCTCTTCAATGACTAACTCGGAAGACCTTGAGTCAGTAAAAGGATCCGGATTTGCATCTTCATGTCCAGCAGCCTTCATACCGGCTGCAGTTCAAGCTCCTTATATATATTATTTATATACTTTCTGCCTCTCACTACATAAGTCTCTGTCTAACTCTCGATTCATTCTTTCATCAGATTTATTTGCCATCACGTAGGTAAGGTCCTACGTTCATTTACAAGGCTTGTTCCACTCTGGTAAAACAACTGGCTCACCTCACTAATGTATTTCTCATATCATCATATGATCAACATTTACTATTTCGATGGGTTCACCTTTCCTAGCGATCTCCTCCCCTCTTTTAATCAACCTGGTCTCACCAGAATGCGTGACTCCACCACGACTCCTTAACACCGCAGTGCGTGGTGGAGTCACGAACTTTGCTACATTTACGTGTCTGCACCACGCAAACAACCCCAATGTAAGGTGAATGAGGCTCCTTTGTCGTGGTGCACACACGCATTTCTACAACGTCCAGCAGTGAGCTTTTATTCTATAAAACGTTTTTAAAATCTACTTTATAGCTTGTAGTAACTCACGAGAGGCTTCTTTTATTTGATTTGTATTCATAATAATTTTTATTTTTCGTCAGAATGTATTATGGTGCATTATTTACCAATGTTTGTTCTCAAAAAACAGTGCATTGTGTGTAATACAACTGTGATTTTTATTAAATTAGTTAGTTTTTAAGGAAGGCCAGAGCTTCAGCTGTGTCAAATAGATTGTTCCCTTTAGTTAACGTTATTTAAAAGATAATTATATTCCTATTTGATCATGTCCCCTTTATTGTATTACGGACCCAAAGAGCAATGTGAGCGTCCATTCCCATTGGATAACGGAGGATTTTACACCCGGAAGTAAGTATTCTCCTTACTGTCGATTGAGTTTACAGTGATATCTGCACTACTCATCAACTCAAAAACACCAGATTCTCCTTGTTAATTACACAACATTGATTGGTTTAAATTGTGTACAATGCTTTTGTAATTTTCCCCTTCGATTCGGAGAAACAAATATTTGTTCAGAGTTTAGGATGGCCGAAGACACTACACTACCCAGAATCCTCAGCTATTGTTCCGCTTTGCCTGAAGCTCTGTGATTGGTTGACCTCCAACTGCATTCCATATGGAAAAAAACGTTTCGTAAAAGATAAAATCATACTTTATTCAGCAGTGCTTGCTTTACTCTTTGAAAGTCATCACATGAATGCATTGTAATGAATGGTTTGGCTGCATTAAATATTACACATCTGTCGTAGTTCTTTATTTATCTACAGAGACCGGAAACTATTCTTTTACCGTTCTGTTTTAATTTCACAATAAAGTTAGTAGTAATAATTTGTTTTGATATTATTGTTTTTTATTAAAGGTAGGGTAGGTAAGTTTGAGAAACCGGCTCGAGATTGCTAGAATTTGAAAATACACAACCGGAGAAAATCTGCCACTT
The DNA here is from genome assembly GCA_943590975.1 of Lindbergichthys nudifrons. Lineage (NCBI taxonomy): Eukaryota > Metazoa > Chordata > Actinopteri > Perciformes > Nototheniidae > Lindbergichthys > Lindbergichthys nudifrons. Next base: position 1,512,026 of record CALSBW010029805.1, on the reverse strand, counting down.
CCTTATAGAGCCCCTCCTCCAACACACGGGCACAAGATAAGTTTGTGCACAGATGGAAGGCTGACAGGCAGGTAGGCCATTCAGTTATTTTAGCCGGTCCGGCTAAAATGATTGGTCGTACTTTTTACAGTACTACGGCTTCCACAGATTACATTTTTTTATGGATTTTTTGTCAAAGCACTTCAGATATGCATTGCTATCGGGATGTTAAGAGCATTCCATGGAATATAACAAAAAGTGTATCTCGAGCCGGTTTCTCAAACTTACCTATCCTACCTTTAACTACTAGACCGCTGGGTCATGTTAAGACCATCTTTTCTGTGTTGCTGTGTTTTTTTTTACATTGCTTTTGTGTTACAAATATCAAAACAATAACAGAATATATCCGTCGTAAACTAAACCAGAAACAGCAGTATATTTTATTTTGTTAACACTGTAAACTTGACAGCTTTTTAACCCGCACCTCCTACTGGTTAAAGCACGTTATTACACGTTTAGAGTCATTGCAATGCAGGTAGATTGTGTTGTAATGACTGTTTTAAAATGTCTTTTTCTTAATGTCTTTCATTTTTGTAAAGCACTTTTGAATGTGTTATATTTGATGAAAACATTTAAATATTAAGAGTACATACTCTTAATATAGTGGAAAAGTGGAAGGTCAATGATATAAATAATATAGAATAGAAAACATCAAGAAGATACTGTAAGTGATCTCTACAATAAAACAGTTTAGTGCCTGATAGGAGGATGTGCAAAACAGACAAACTAATAAGGCTTTATTTAAACATTAAAGAATACTTTAGGTTAAGGTCTTCTTTTAAATAAGAAAAAAGCTTTGGGGGTATCTACAGATATTAAGCCTGACAAAGTACTTAACGTCTAATATATTGCATGGTTTGTTTTGGAACTTGACAATCAACTTTCCTGCAATGTTCAGGGTTCTTACACCTTTTCCAAAGTCAAATTCAAGCACTTTTCAAGCATTTTTAAGGTGCATTTTCAAGCTTTTCAAGCATCTTACAGCTGTTGTAAATTACATATTTATATACACATACTTATACTCAAATGATTATTTGGCTACCTCACATTAAATCAGATGTTCTTTATGCTATAAACAACCAAATGTGTGTTTCATAATAGCATTCTACATGAGGATGAAACATTTACATTTTTAGAAAAGAAAACTAAGTTTAATATTTCAAAATGAGTGACCCATCTGTACGTAGACTGGGCATCCCATATAACCTGGCTGAGCCAATATAAAACAATCAGCCAAATAACTTTTCAATACATTATTGATTACTATTTTTGAGGTACTTTTAGGTTGGCAGTAAACACAAGTCAGAGGTAAATGGTGTACTTTCACTCCACTACATGTATTTAATACCTTTAGTTACTTTACAGATGTGGATGAATGATGTGAAATATAATCAAGTGTTAAATCAGACTTTAGTTCCACCTGGAGTAAATCCACAAGCTACCCTGCAGTATACAAAGTCATTCAGACTAGCTGCACCTTTACCAGCTTTGAGAACACTTTCATGATCAATCATTATAAAACATATCATATACAATTATTAGGGATGCTCCGATCCCCAATTTTGGGGCCGATCGCCGGAATCAGTATCGGCCGATGCCGATCCGATCGAGTGGGCGGGGCCTATGGGGATCTTCCATTTAAAGTGATGTTTAAAACTCAGTTAATGGGGCTCAGTTAATGGGGCTCATTCACTGGCGCTTCCACAAACAACAACCAACATAATTATTACATTCAAATGAAGTACATTATTCAAGTTTACATTAACTTTGGATAATAACACGGGAGAAATGAGCGGAAGCGCTCTCTTTTCCTCTCTCCCCCTCTCCCTCCCTGTCCCTCCCCTGACAGTCAGTATCTCATGCAGCTCACTGATACAGTAATGAGTGACCCGACAGTGAAGAATAAATATATTTATAATAGATAAAATAGCTAAGTGTGTTAGGTCTAACTCTTAATGTGTGTTCTGCTCCGCTCACCGGTCCGTCACAGCGGGTGGAGCTGCAGGATTTCTGCTTCACACACACGTTGCATACCGCTATTTTATTGTCATTTTCAGACACTTAAAATACTGCCAGACTAGTGAAGCCATTTTGGCAAGCTTGTTTTGCCGCGCACAGAGAAAAGTGTCATGTATTTTACATGCAACGATAGCCTAATCTAAAATGCTCTACTACGGCGTACCTTTCGTGTGGTGTGTGGCTCGTCAGCGCAGACTCTCGCATCGTTATTGTTGCACACTTTGCAGGAGGCTACTCTTGGGCTTGACCCTCGTCTTAGCCATGGCTTGTATTTGTCTTCTGCTAGCCAACGCTCGTTGAAACGGCAACCTCCTGGCATACTGTCATCTATCACTCTCATCAGAATGCCCAGGTCACACACGTAACAAAAACACTTGCCGGTCACGCACATAGCGCGGGAAGGCCGGAGCGGAGCTGTTTTATGTAAAAGCGAAGCAATTAAGCGCACTCCGACTTCTTTATTTTCTTTTAATCTAAAAAGCGAAGTAAAGCATTTACAATTTCAAGCACTTTATCCCAAATTCAAGCACCATTCCCAAAATTCAAGCACTTTTCAAACCTTGAAAACACCTCGAACAATTTCAAGCATTTTCAAGGATTTCCAGCACCCGTACGAACCCTGAATGTTAACTATGTTGAAGCACTTATTTTAACTGATATTATACATATTAATTATACTCTTATAAGATGTATATAGATAGTATAAGAAATGTGCAGAATATGTTTAATGGTGGAGGTACACAGATATCGATAGATGTCTTGTAATGCACTGTTGAGGAACCTGTGACCCAAGTTTTTCATTCATTGCATAACTACACCGTAGTTGTGTATATGATGTCAATAAACCTTAGAAAATCTTGAAATCTTGAAAGGGATGTGCAAAATAGCCATTATATACAGTCTTTAATTAACTATTAGTAGAGAATAACGAGTAATGAATATACTTTATAGGGATCTGCAGATACATATTTAGTCTTCTCAAGCACCACATATAATAATAATACAATTATAAAATGCAATAATGTGCTTTAACCAGTAGGTGTCCCTTTCTATCAGCCGTGCACCGTTATGGCGTAAATACAGCCTATCTACCAATTGGATCAAATATCAAAGTCAGCCGAATTAGTGTTGATACTGCAAGGAGACGTATTGTGTGAAAAGAAATGTAAGATGTTGTTTAATTGCTTATATATTTAAGATCCACGTCAAGTTTTCAGTTTTGGCGCCAGTTGTTCCTGTTTGTCCAGAAGTCTTGTCATCAGGGCTCTATAAATAGACAACTACGGCAGATATGTCATATTTAATGCAGCCGAAACGTGTATTACAATGCCGGAAGGATATAATTACAGATTATCCGATTTTGAGTAAATCTACTGTAATCCAGCTCTCTCTGTGTGTGTGTGTGTGTGTGTGTGTGTGTGTGTGTGTGTGTGTGTGTGTGTGTGTGTGCGTGCGTGCGTGCGTGCGTGCGTGCGTGCGTGTGTGTGTTTGTGCGTGTGTGTGAGCCAAAGTGCTGCACATATAATAAAAATACCTACAGTAAGGACACTTTACAGTAAATGTAACAGCACAGTTTGTGCAGAATATCATTATGAGAAAAACAGCATCCTCTGTCCTTTGACCCTCACATCGTACAAGGAAAAACTTCCACAGAAAAACCCACAGTTAATATACACACATTCCTTCACATTTACATTTTCATTTACATTAAAGTATTTCGTGAGGCCTTCTAACATGTTTTTAAATATACAGTCTATGGTTGCTACATAGGATTGTGGGTAATGTAATGTCTTTAGCCATCCAAACTCATAGAAAACGACTTGTTTCTCAGAATTTAAGGGGAAAACGTGACAAAAGCATTGTACACTAAAACCTATCAATGTCGTTTAATTATCAAGGATAATCTGGTGTTTTTGAGTTGATGAGTAGTGCAGATATCACTGTCAAATCAATCGACAGTAAGGGGAATACTTACTTCCTACAATTCTCCGTTATCCAATGGGAATGGACGCTCACATTGCCTTTAACAGCCGCCGACACAAACGAATGCCGTGCTTCCCTGAGCGTCAAATCCCGCCGCAGATGGGAATACATTGCAATCAGTTGAAAGCTATTTGCATCTGTTTATGAAGCTGAAGGAGCCTAGGAGCGTCCCAACTGCACGCCCTGACCAAGCGTCGCTCCTGGACGTTTATGGAGTGAGACTGTGTTGTTATATCTGCTCTCTGATCACACAGAGAGTTGCAGGTAAGCTATTGCCTGACATCACATGATGTGATTTTGTTAGATGTGCCAGTGCAAGGACTGACTTAGGCTCGAAAGCTTTTACGTGCGCAGCTCCTCTTGCTTGTAACAGTCTCAAGATCGAAACTGAGCAATTTGGTCCACTGCATGTTTTATAGCTCGGATAGGTGCAATGCTATTTGATACTGTTGGTACTAGTCAATGTCGGTAGGTATGTAAATGTAGCCCTGTAAATATGATGTATGATGTCCTTTATTGTTTTCTGTCGTTCATGTTTTCATGTCGTAACCTGCTTGCTGCAGGTCTCCCTTGGAAAAGAGATCGATGATCTCAATGGGACCACCTGATTAAATAAAGGTTTGAGATTAAATGAAATGCCACCTGGTAAGTTAAGATCCTTCGTCAAGTGGCCCGATCTCCTTATATTTCTTCACTTTCCTCCTTTTTTGGGGGTTCCCTATATGCTCACGGCTGTATTTCCCCTTTAGATATACGATTTCAGGATCGGGGTCTAATCGCCAAAGACTTAACATTTATCATATGACATGTGTCA
>CALSBW010029805.1:1488849-1507161 GCA_943590975.1 Lindbergichthys nudifrons | reverse complement strand
AAAGACTTAACATTTATCATATGACATGTGTCAATAAATGTTCTTTATACCAAATTAAGTCTCTCCTGATTGAAATGAAGCTCAGCGCAAGTTCTTTCAGGAAGACTGGTATACATTCACTCCGCAGCTGCTTATAATCAGCTCATCACGGGCGTTGTCTTTAACCTATTACATTCACCTCATTCTCCAGCAGCCAATCACTGTGCTGCAGCCAAACTTTAAAATGGTTCTCCTCTCTCCTGCAGTCAGCTGTGATTTCAGGTTGTCATGCTGCCTCCGCCTCCTCCCCATCCACCTCCTTTCATCATATCCAGTGCCAGGAGAGTTAATGCAAAGACCTCATCACAGCTCCTCTTCATCCAATCTCCTCATCAAATCCAGATCTTCAGCATCATCACCAGTGTCTAGACCCCGGGGGGTTCCCTATATGCTCACGGCTGCATTTCCCCTTTAGATATACGATTTCAGGATTGGGGTCTAATCGCCAAAGACTTAACATTTATCATATGACATGTGTCAATAAATGTTCTTTAAACCAAATGAAGTCTCTCCTGATTGAACTACAATATTGAGTTACTTGCAGTATCAGTATTTAAACAAATAGTTATACTCCACTATACAAATGCATAATGTGTTACTCCACTCCATTTATTGTTCAACTGTTTACATTTTAGCAGAAGCTGCTGGGACTCCCAGTCGCTTCTATTGAAGCCTTCCGAGTAAATCGCCAGAACGCCGACACCTCCTCATCTCCACCGCTCCCATGTTTTCTTTTGTGTTGCCATAAGTTAGTCTCTCTGCGATTGTGCGCTGGGCTAATGATAATGCTAATAATGCTAATGCAAGGATAATAAAATGGCGGCTTCACAAAACTTTTTGGGAGTTTTACGGGGCGTGGTTTGCATTCCGCCCAGCCAATCAGACATATAGCGCGTTCACACCGGAGTACTTTTCCCACAATAGTTCATCAGAACTACGATATATTTGCGTTCACACCAAAAAGCCCCAGGAACTAAATTAGTTCAAATTAGTATATCTGACCCGCTTTTCAGTCCCTGCTCTCGAGCAGGGACTAACGTGGGAGAAAAAAGTTAATACGTCTGATTGGCTGTGCGGAATGCAAACCACGCCCGTTTCACGCTGAATTTTTAAGCAGCCATTGTATTTGTTCGCTTCGGGCAGCGCACCCGAAGAGATTACTTTTGTGAAAGCAGTTATTATAGCAACACTAAATAAATCATCGGAGCGGTGGAGTGATGAGGATGTGTCGGCGCTTCTGGCGATTTACTCGGAGGACGCGATCCAGAAGCTTCTACTGAAGGCAATGTCCGTGGTTCAGTAAAGTTAGCAGACCTGGAAAACCGTCACAGCGCAGTCATGCCTGGAAGGTAAAATAAACTACATGCAATGCATTGTTTTAATCTGCACAATACTGGTCTCAGATGTACTTTTATTTGCTCGGTAGATCGAGTTAGCAATGCTAGGTTGAATTGGGTAACACTGTAAGCAGGCCGGAACCGAGCTAGCTAATAACATCTAGCTAGCTCGCTAGCTATTCTCGGCCGCTATAAAAACGTTTTGACTTGTGAACAAATGTGCAATGTTCTGTAATTGCTTCACTAACTCATGGCACTAATCGTGTGTTTCAGGCGAGGTGTTTCTCTCTGGATTGGAAACTAGTTAGCTATATAACGTTAGCAATTAGCATGCTAGCAGGACATAATGCTACCTCTAACAATACATTGTAGTTGCTATAATTTCATGAGTCATTTGCAACATTCATTCTAGATGTTAATGGTAAAAGCTTAAACAGTTGATTACCTGCATGCCACAAAGACTGATGTTCTAATATTTTGCACATATTTATTTTTTATTTGATATTATTTGATCCTATCTTATCTTCTACTTTACACCTGCATTTTGTACACTGTCCCTGCCTGCACCATGTCCAATGTTGTCTCTGTTGACAACCTACTAGGCGATTAAACTGATCTTGTATCTTGCTTATTTCTCCTTAGGAAAGCGGGCACGGGATGACAGCTTCCTTGACACCATCATGGCGATGGACCGCCGTGCCATCGTCAGTAAGGAGAATGAGGACCTGCGTGCCAAGGAGATGCACGACGAACGGCTGCTGCATTCACACAAGGCCCAGGAATCGGACGACCAGCTGCTCATGGTGATGCCGCGCCATGCTGACTCGGCGGCGCGCCAGGTGGAGGTGTCGGCGCGCCAGGTGGAGCAACAAAATACCTTTCAGGCTGGGCTTCTGGCAGTGCTAAGCGAGCTGATTAAATCCAACAGGCCTTCAATAAAAAAATTAAGAAAAACTTGTCGTCGTTGATAAACTGTACAATGACTTGTTGGGAGGCGTGTGGTGCAGTGGTCTGGTGCGTTGGTGTTTGGATCAGGAGAGCACATGTTCAAACCCCACTGGAGTCAGCATGTCGTTGTGTCCCTGGGCAAGACACTTCACCCCAAATTGCCTACACCTGGGACAGTTAATTTTGTATTATTGTGATTATATATATGCCACTGTTATTAATACTGACACTTCACTTTGCACTAAGGTGTGTCTGCTGCTGAGCCTACCTATTGTTATTATATATATATATATATATATATATATATATATATATATGTTTTGATACTACTGACACTTTATTTGATATTGAAAATGTTAACTTCTATTTACATGCATACGACACACCTGGGACAGCGTGATGCTGTTATTGATATTGTCTTGAGTGCAATAAAAGAGAACCTACATGGCGATTAAACAGAGCCTGTATCTTACATTTTTCATTACATTTCATGTAACTAAGCTTGCTTATTTCTCCTCTGACACTTTATCTTTACAGTGACCTGTGTAGCATCCTATACATCACATGTAAGTCATTATTCTGATATCATCATGTTTCATCGGTTATAAACTGGCGAAGCTTTATTTATTGTGGCTTTCAAAAAGATAATTTCATTGTATTTCAAAATGGCGTCCAACACAAGCACTATTTATTTATAGAAAGAGAAATGGTTAAGTTTGTTATTACCAGTGTTGTGAGTTCAATATTTTTTATTAATTATAGTAAGGGAACATCTTAGGAGTTAGTGTAGTGAGTTTCAGAGCAGTGTAATAATTATTTGACATAAAATGAAATGTTTTTATGAACATGACATGGGGATTTGCTAACTTTTGATTTCCCCCATTTTACACGACACAAATGGAGGCCACTATGGGCCAAAACTAACACGTAGGTTTCTGTAGGGTTCATGGCAGACGGATGCAGTTGCTCTCAGGAGGATATATAATAAAGGTGTGTTAGCTGCTGAGCCTATTTAGTGTGCATACGACACACCTGGCACAGTTTATTCATTTCACACGTAGCGTAGCGCGTGCATGTCGTCGTCCAATCCTTTTGTCAATCCTTCTTAACCGCCTTCGCTTCCGAATCAGCATTGCTATTGCATTTGAGTGGTCAACGATCTGTATTTGTGTTTGCTTAAATAACTCAGACGAAGCTCATGTCTGAGGTCGGAAGGTAAACAGACGCCTCATATACAGTAGGTGGGCGCGGCAGTATACGCGGGAGGTTTTTCTTCTTCTTTTTCTCTCGGTTTCTTTGGCGAATTGCAACTTTAAGGTGCATACCGCCACCTACTGTATTCGCCGTGAAGTTGTTTGCGGCCTGCCAGTAAACCCAAAGCAGAAGAAGAAGAAGTGACGTCAGCGGTTCATTTGCCTAATCCACCCCCAGGAACTCATTTTGGTGTGAACGCAATCTGCTTTAGTTCATCAGAACTAAAAGAGTTCTCATGAACTAAAGTTCTCATGAACTATTGTGGGAAAAGTACTTGGTGTGAACGCACCTATAGGAACCCTTTTCTCCCACGAAAGTACCTGTTCTCTAGCAGGGACGGAAAAGGGGGTAAAAAAGGTTCTGATGAACTCATTTTAGTTCCGGCTCTTTTTGGTGTGAACGCGACATTTCGGAACTATATCGGAACTAAAGTGGGAAAAGTACTCCGGTGTGAACGCGGCTAAGGGCCGTTGAAGGCCGGCCCGGCCCTTTTAAAAACAATTGTTTAACGTCATAATTTAAGTTGCGCTGACGGCCGACAGAGGGCGAAAGCGGCCGCTAATGCAGTTGTGTGGTTCTTATCTGTCAAATAATCACACACGAAGAAGAAAAAAGACCGGTCAGAGAGCTCAGAGAGCTGAACATATGATGGTGTATCATACGAAGAGAAGGGATTAGCCGGCAGACAGGGAGAATGAAAAAACATGGATAAAAATCAAAGAAAAGGAAAAGAAAAGGGTGGGGCCGAGAAGGCAAGAGAAAAAAAGGTGAAGTCACTGGCAGGTGAATCATCTAAATGTCGCAAATTGACAGACCTTTTTGGCAGCAGCGCTAGCACTATCAGCAGCTTAGAAGTGCAAGATGATGAAGAGAATGATGAGGGCGCGAGTCTGAGTTCAGATATACAGCCAGTGATGAAGAGAATGATGAGGGCGCGAGTCTGAGTTCAGATATACAGCCAGTGTTCATGATGAGGGACAGAGAGTTGAGCTGGTGAAGAACCAGCTCAACTGGCACATACAAGTGCAGGGCAAGAGCAAGAGGTGGTAAGTACTATAGATGAGAGTAACACCTACGTCCCTTCCGGGCGAAAATTACATCCCTGCCCACTTTTGGGGGAAAACAACGCTATCATTTGAATGGCGGTCAATACAAATTCTGAAGTTTTTGCCAATCCGATCAGAATTTTTTGAAAGCCGTGGATTTTTGGATCATTGGATGAAGAGCCCGATTACGATGGCCAGTCAGGCAAACAATTACATTCAATCATTTGAAATCGACAATAGGTCTCGATATATGGTTAAATTAAAATGAGTAGGCGAGGCTGTAATTTCTCCAGCTGTTACTCTCATGAGCGAGGCGGAAAATAATAGTTTTATCATGCCAAAAAGCTGCTGTGTCGTTTATTGCACCTCAAACATTAAAACAAATCCAGAGTTACGTTTTTCTGTACTTCCTCTGAGAACAAAGGACAGTAAAAGAAGAGCTCTGTGGCTTCAGGCTCGATCGCCATTCAAATGACAGCGTTGTTTCCCCGAAAAGTGGGCGGGGCCGTAAAGTGACGTAGATGTTACTCTCATCTATGAAAATTGATAGCCTACTGCTATATTTAACCATATATCAAGCCCGATCGTCGATTTCCAATGGCTTAATGTAATTGTTTGCCTGACTGGCCATTGTGATCGGGCTCTTTGAAGATCCAAAAATCCACGGTTTTCTTAAATTTCTGATCGGATTGGCAAAAACTTCAGAATTTCTATTGACCGCCATTTTAATGACAGCGTTGTTTTCCCCCAAAAGTGGGCGGAGCCGTACTTTTTGCCCGGAAGTGACGCATTTGTTACTCTCATGTATAGAGAAGACAAGTATATTCAACCTAGTTTTTCCAGTTAGTGGGTATTTCTCAATATCGAGTACGCTTGCTTGGTAGCACATGTCTTCCGAGTCACTTGCTTCAGAAGCGAGGCAAGAATACTTCCTCGCATTCGGAAAACGAAGAGTGGAACAGGCGAGCAAGTGTGCAGGTGTGCGTCATATGAGAGGCCCCGCCTTACATTTTCCGCCACAGATTTTGGGAAATTGGTCCGTGCGCAAAGCATTGTGGGGATTTTAAGACCGCGGAGTCTACACATGTGCAGCCTCGAAATTTCTCGCTACGACGTACGCCGGGCTCGGTAGAATTCCAAGAATGCTGGACATTGGAACAGTCCTCGGGACTCGATGACGTAGTATGCTTGAAATAGTGGCTCTGGAACAGCCTTCCTCGACATTGAGAAACACCCTGAGTGTGTTGTTCATGCAAGCAATAAAATAAATAAAACAATTGTTACATGAGAGTAGGTGTAATATCTAATATATAAAAAAATGATAGATCAAACAAAAGTGTATTACTTGTCAGCATTTATTAAGTATTAAAGTGGACCTATCATGCTATATTTGAATAATATAGTATAGGACCATACCTATACAAGGCATATTTATACTTTTTTTTTTTCAAAATACCAAACAGATCATGCATTTTAGCCATGCCTCATTTGACAATTTCTAGCTCTGGGCAGATTCAGTGAGAACAGCACCATCTACTGGCCTGGCATATGTACTACAGCGTCTCCAGCGCTTTCGAACGGCAATGGCCGTGGCTGTCTCCTCCTGATTGGTGGAGTTGGCCCAATAGCCGTAGCGCCACCGTCCTGACGTCAGGACAGTGTTCAAATCTGGATCAGTTTTGATCAGATCCGTTGCAGCCCCTTTTTTAGAGATTTGGGTATGGAGGAAAATAGAGAGGGTTGTGTTTTCTGACACTTGGTGTGTTCCCTGGAACACCGGGGACACATATTCATGTATAAAAGACGTACAAAAGTGCATTTTGCATGATAGGTCCCCTTTAATTCAAGTAGTATATTATTATTAAAAAAAAGTTTGAGAGTTCACTAGCGCACCCACCCCCCGTTGACATTTCATGGGGGCCAGATTGGGTCAGATTCCAGGGCTGATTTTTTGTCCCAGTCCGCCCCTCGAGTGGAGTGCGGCGTGTGGCGCAGTGGGTTGTGCGTAGGTGATGTGCGTAGGTGTTCAGATCAGGGGGTCACAGGTTCAAACCCCACTGTAGTCAGCATGTTGTTGTGTCCCTGGGCAAGACACTTCACCCCAAATTGCTCCTGTGGGGATTGTCCACAGTATTGAGTATGTAAATCGCTTTGGATAAAAGCGTCTAACAAGTGACATGTAATATGTAATATAATATAAGAGTGCACCAGCTGGGCGTAAGACATGGTCGTAACTCTACGTCCGACGTAGAACCGAAGGTTAAGACCAAACTAAAGTTATGGCTAGTGCACAGTGGCGACTGGTCATTAGTGTCAGCAGAAAGTATTACACATAATGATTACAAAAAATGCAAAGAGATGCAAAAAAAGAAATTAAAAAAAATATAAAATATATGTTAAGGTCATGTTTAATCATCTGATTCGTCTGTACATTGCTGTTTTAGTCTGTGTTCTTCTAATTAGTGTCTACAGTGCCGTTTTGAGCCATGTGGGACAAAACCTGATCGTGCCCCTTCCTCTCACTGTCTAAGTGAACGGTGACTGTAAAAACTACACTGCGCATGCTCAGAGTATTTTTCAATGTAATGTGTGTGGCAAAAAAAAAAAGACCATAGGGGCACAGAGCTGCCATCCCCACCATACGTCATCTCACATCATTCAGAGCTGATTGGCTGTAAGTACGTGTGCCGCGAAAAGTGTGGTGCTTGAAGAGGAGACGAGAGAGGTGCAGTGACGCGTCCTAAAACCAGGAAGTAAGCTGCAAAAAAGCAATGAGGTTTCTCCATAGGATTTTTGAAAATAGCTGGAAATAAGATCTGTGGGAAACGTACCTGTTAGATAAATGCACGTTTTGTTCAGCCGGATAACATCCACATGTCTACCCTACTTTTATAATTTTTTTATCATAAATCTATCGATTAGATTTATGATAGACTTTTGAAACTACAAGAAGATAAGGAGGACTTTTACAAAAAAGTTATAGAAATGTTTGTCCAGAAGGATAGGCAAATGGACTTCATCTTCAAGTCAAGGTAAGACCGCAATTTTATTGAAAATGGGATCTTACTAAGAGAGAACAATTCAATATTTAAATGATAAAATTACATTTTTTGGGTATCCTTTTGTTGAACTGTCTGTTTAAAATTAATCGAAGCATCAGACAAAAAAAGCTTTTGAAAATAATATTATATTTTGGTTTAGGTCAAAATATAATATTTGTAAACCTGAAGAGTCAGTGCCAGTGCCTCAGCAGCCATGAACCTCACTGCACGTCACTGCAGAAGCTTATATATAGACATCTAAGTTTTTTGTGCCCCACCACTTTTGTACATATAAAAACGCCACTGCTAGTGCACCACTTACCGTCCACACAGCAGCGTTAAAAAAATCTTGGAGGTGGGCGTATCTGAAGTTTGGGGATTTTTTCAATAGTATGAAGCTGCAGCGTCGGAGGCTGCACTCTCAGGACCGCACTCTCGGGACCGCACTCACAGGACCCTAGTTGTTTTGCAACATCGCCACCTAGCGGATTGGATGACCGCAAAAGTACAACCAGCGAGTATTGAGTCTCATACACAGCGAGTCTCTTTAGACATTGTAATGCTTGTTATTAACCATCTAAAAATGCATGAAAATATGTTTTTCTTACTGAAATTAAATTATTATTATTAACAAGTTGTTGTTAATATGTTTTTGTTTTTTAATAACAAATGTATTTTGTATGTCAGATTTAAAAAGAGTCTTTTATATTTGTCTTATCAAATTTGACATACAGCATAAATATATATATATATATATATTGTAGTAATAATGATATAATCTATTTATAATTGTAAATGTATATTGTATATACACATACATTTAGATGTATATTTTGTTAAAAGAAAACTAAACTTAATTTAGTTTTTGGGAGAAGGGGTGGGGTTAAATAAGTGTAAACTCCTTTGAATCAATTTGATACTGCTTATGTTTCTACAGTATCATAATTCTCTTGTTTCATTTCATTATTATTATATATATTTTTTTTTATTGTATTACACGTTCGAAATAAATCAAATCAAATGTGTCTTTGAAGAGGTGCTAGATTACTCAAAAACAACTGTTAGTGTGTTTATGCACCAGGCTGCAAAAGATAAACATGCAATTTGACGAGAGGCATTTCAGTGCAGAATACATTTGTATTTATTGGGCACAATTTCCACACTGTGGATTGTTCACTGGGGTGAGGCGGGGTCTGCTGTTCCCTCAACCACCACAAAACAGCTCCAGCTGCAGTACCCCGGGAAGCCCTCTTCTGAGTAAAAACCCTGTAATATTCCTCGCCGTCCACTTCCCCGGTAGCCTGTGCCAACGTCCTTATACAGGTTGTCACACTGAAAGCACCTGGAAATTTGGTAGGCCTTCCTAAATTCCTGTTTGTGTCCCTCTGTGAAGATATTCCAGTTGACGACACCTGAAGTAGAATGTCATAAGAAAATTACAATTCAGACAGAAAAATAACAAAACCTTCCTTAATTTAGCTGACCTTACTCTTAGTCAATCAACTTCATAATATTCTAACCTACAGAATAGGCCGACATAATAACTGACTAAAACACCTCATGCAATATTACAAAACATGTCAAAATGATGAGACTGTCTGATAAACAGTAAACAGGCAGTCAGCACAGTTAAGATTATTTACAATGAATTCAAATAGTAATACAATGACTATTAAAGAAGCATTTACACTGAAGACAGAACTTAGGCTACTGCTGATTTAATGTAGCGGACAGACAGATCATATTGACATGCTTTTGTCATCCTCTGAAGTTTAATTCATTAGCTGACTATAATTAATGATCAGGGTTGGGAAGTTTACTTTTTTTTAAATGTAGTAGGTTACAGATGACTAATTACCCTATGTAATAAGTAATGCAACTGACTATGTAACTATTTGTATTGATATTCTAATGTTAATTATGGTTATTTTATGTTTTTTGTGAGTCACTTTGGATAAAGCCTCTGCTAAATAACATAACCATAACATACGGTTTCATTAAACAAATAAACAAAAAGGCTAACAGTTGGTTTTGCAGTGAGTCATCATAGGTTAACAGATGACATTTAGCACGTGTTGCTTGTATTGCTGTCCAATTGAATACACCAGAATAGTTGTAGCATTTCCCTCCGAATTATGGTCGTAGACTTTACTTTACTGATGAATTTGAATTTATTTGTAACTCCAGACCCAACGTAAGAGCTTGAGCCTCTTCGGGGGGTGCTAACATTAAAACATACAGTCCGTTCTTCTCTTTCTCCGCCGTTACATCGAAGATATTGCTTTCTCCGTCAAGTTATTTCTAATGCCACAACAACTTCCTGTCAAACACGTAATCTCGCCTTCAAAATAAAAGCATACAAATGAAACAGGAAGTTAACCTAAACTACATTCTAAGATATATATAAAACTGCAACGAAAGCAACAAAACCAATGCAACATCCCCTTCAGTCTCACATAATACAAATCGGGTTATCTACAATAGTTGTTAACTTTAAACAAACAACATGATTCACATTACTCACACTCTTACTGTAATTAGTGATTAAATCAACAATTAATGTAGGACACCTAGTTGGGCTTGCCAAAATCACGCTACAGTTTCATTAAACAAATAATCAAATATGCTAACGAAGCTAATGCTTTTGCTAATAATGCTTTTGCTAATAATGCTTTTGCCGAAAGCTATAGCTAACGAATAATTGTTTTTAGTGCCTTTAATACTGTTAGAAGCTATCATAAACTAACAGATGTTTGTTTGTATTGTCTTAAGACTATCATAGTTTAGCTAATCACACTTCAATTCAAGACACCGGAATTGTTATTAATGTTAAACAAATAAAACTTTAAAAGCACTTCACACTACTCACACTCTCTGCGTTGTTGTTCATATTCATGTCTCCTGCTCACTAGGTGGCGATGTTGCAAAACAACTAGGGTCCTGAGAGTGCAGCCTCCGACGCTGCAGCTTCATACTACTCGATTTTTTGCGAGCAAGGCACCAACAACCAATCACATGAATCTCCCGCCCCCGACATACGAAGCAAAAAAGCCCGAAGTAAACTGGATATAAACTCCCCAAACAGGCGAAAACCTACCACTGTCTCTGCCACCTCCCTCCATGCCTGGCTCCTCCGGTTTACATCCCGGTAGGTAAATAGGGACTGGTCATCAAGCACCGGGTGATTCCCTACCGCTAATTTCTCCTCCATTTTTTGGAATATGAGGAAATAACCTGCGGTATGTCTCTCCCAGCATACACGCGGTTTGATTGACTAGCGCTTGAACTGTCAGATTTGCATACACGGGATTTGATTGGGAAAAGTTGAACATTGCTCAATTTTGAATCCTGAAAATCCTGAAAATCTCCGCTCTGCTGCCCACAACGCAGTTCGGCGAAAAGTGAGGCAAAGTGACGTCACCCCATTCAAAGTGAATGGGCAGAAGCGTTCCAAGATTTTTTAACGCTGCTGTGTGGACGGGCCGTTAGACTTAAGCCCTGTATGCGTTGCGCCTGGGTGTAAATGTATCTCCTTTCACCTTTCCTTTACTGGTTTCGCAGTTTCACATTTCTCCAGTTTCACAGAGTACAAAGTGCAGCTTCTGCTGTCAAGTTTGTTATATATCCCAAAGTTTGCATAGAAGTGTTTTACGTCTTTCGGTTTTAAATGAGGCCCTGCACAGATGAATTGCTTTAACCATAGTCTAAATACAAATATAAAGGCTTTAACCATAGGCTTTAACCTAACATTTATTAGGTAATCGTAATCCCCATAGACTGTATATAAAGGTACCAATATCTGCAGGTAAGAAACTGGAATTTACATGTCACGTAAACCAAAGCAATGTTACCCATTCTACAGGCCACATATAGAACTAGTGCCGGTTTTGAATGAGAACTTATTTCTCACAAATCCGATAATTAGTTTGTTTTTGTCTAAAAGTCCGTTTAAAGCTCGTAGAGCCCGGTATGGCCTGCAAGTCTAAACTCTGGGCAATAGATCCCTCTCTCCACCTGCTGCTGCTGCTGCTGGTCAGCAGGTTAATGAGAAACCTACTTCCTACCTGCTGAGCGGCAGCCGGAACTCACCGCAGCTGGAAACAAGTGCTCCTTTCTGGGAAGAATCTGATTTAGGTGAATCCGTGGAAAAGTACACCGAGCTAAGTTCCCCCTTCTGGGGTTCGAACCTGGAGATGGACCGGTACAGGTATTTCATTTTCAACCAGAAGAGCGTTCTGCTCCTCGGTATCCTGCAGATCGCCTGTGCGGGTCTTTGTGTGGTGTGTGGCTTCATGGACGCTATTTCCCGAAAGTACACCCCGCTGAGCGGCACCAGGGCGCCGGTGTGGGGAGGACTGGTGAGATATGGATCCTCTATCATCACACATAGCAGTTATTCAAGCAGCACTGCAGCCTGTGTAAACTTCACTTTCATCATGACGTTACATCTTTTACACATGTCAGTCCGCCACTTTACAGTCTGCTCTAAATGTCCTGAATATTATAATGGAGTGAACCTCAGCTAAGAGATTGGAGCTGCTGGTCTTTGCCTTTGTTCCTGTCAGTGTATATTCATGCAAGTCTTCCTGCACAGATTCTGGGCTCTCCGGGTGTCCTGGCACTGTTCGCCTCCCAAAAGAAAAACTCAGTGCTGGTAAGTGAGAGGGTTCCGACCTTCACCCTTTGTTTTCAATGTATGTGAACTTTTTCAAGGAAAGCTGAGACTGACCACTAAATGTATAATCTCACAAAACCCTCTATTTATTTTTCAAGTATCATTTTCAGCATTGTGTTCACCTACCTGTTATATTATTTGAAAACATGTGTGCACAGATAGATGCAGTTACAGATACATTTATATAAACTCACGAAAATAAGTTGTTTTGTTTATTTACTGAGCTCTTCCATACATTAAAAGTACATTACATCTAGACTAGACCTTGTGTTGTATGAGAATAGCTGGTCCACCTAAAGTAAGCATGCGCTCTGTTGTTGCTAACATGAAGGCTAACCTGGTTACTATATTCATCATCTTGAGCTATCTTGGTTGTGTCGGAAGTGTAGCAGGGTAGATCATTGAATGGATGTATTGATCTAGATCAGTGCTTCTCAAAGTGTGAGTATATTGGTAAAATTTCACATTTTAAATAAATAAATAAATTTAAGTTTTCCGCCAATAAACCAATTTATGGTTTATGATAAACCGTAAATTGGGCTGGTTTATCTGTCTAGCTCTATTGTACACTGACTCAACCCTCTCAGTATGAAAAAGAAAAGCGCGCACTCTGTGATCTTGTCCCTGCAGGTGAGTGTGATGGTGGCAGCAGCCGGCCTCTCCTGTGTGGCGGCAGCTTTTATATCAGGCTACTCGTGTCTGACACTCACCTACGGGGAGGAGGATAAGGAGGTCTTCCACCACCACGACAGTCCCAAAGTGGTAAGGCATGTTAACACACACATACATACATGCACGCACACTACCACAAAATATATCCTTTGGGTGATCCCAGTATTTGGTAAAGTGTGTGTTCAAATATTTGTGTGACCCTGACACTCCGAACCAACATAAAATAACTAGTTGCGACGGGGCTGACTGTTGTCCAAAAAGTTGAACGTGAATGCACCCCTACTGCCAAATATCATATCCGTTCTAAAGAGTGGTTTATTTAGCAGATTAAACGGGGTGAAAGAAGTTAGAATTAGCAAATAATGTGTGTCCCATCTAAAAAAATCATGGCCGACAGAAACTTATCGACCACTTAAACTATGCCAACGTCCGATACCGGCCCTCGGCTTGGTGTGTCAGAGCCATTAGACAGTGTACCTACAAGATGTTTACACTGTATGTCTCCGCTCAGACGTTTGTGCTTCATCGGATGGTGAAGGGGGCGAACGCCACCATCCTGCTGACCTGCACCATCAGCATGGCTCTCTCCGCTCTCATCGCCTATGTGGGATCCCGGAGTCTTCCAGGCTGCCGCTGCTATGATGTCAGAACCGGACTGGTAGGAAGAACAGTCATCACACATCCCTTTAAACGGAGTAACTGTTGCTTTGCAAGATTTCTGATCTCACAATACTTACGCTGTTTCCATTGACCATGGTGGCACATTTATCTCCAAACATCCTTGGTTTCAGACAGAGATAGGCCAGAGCAGCTTCTCAGTTCTAGCCTGAAATTGTCCATTATATCGTGTAAAATGTAAACAGTTGCTGGCAGCTTGTTTCAGCTGTAGCTAGTTAGCTAATAAAGCAAAAATTAACCCCCTGAATTGGTTGAACAAGCCAAAACTAGTCACTGTTTTGCGTATATATATATTTTTTAAACTTCCAGTTCTGCCTAGACAAATACTGTATGCCTGCCTGCACCAATTTATATTGCTGTCAGATAAGAAATCCCATTTGGATGCCTTTTAATGTATCACTTTCACTTTCCATTCTCAGAAAAAAGGCTTTTTCCCCCCTACAATTTAAAAGTCTGTCTGTCTGTCTTTCTTGCAGGAGACGCTGGTTCCTCAGTGTGACCCTGGGGACACAGAGATGGCTTGTAGATGGCAAGGTAAGAACTATTAATGAATGTTGTTTTTAAAGGGGCCCTGTTCTGCTAATTCCAGGTTCATATCAGTATGTAGTGTCTCTACTTTAAAGAGTCCTCTCCTGCTGATGTTCAGGTGTATATCAGTATGTAGTGTCTCTACTTTAAAGAGTCCTCTCCTGCTGATGTTCAGGTGTATATCAGTATGTAGTGTCTCTCCTGTGACATGTCTCCATGCTTTAATGTTCAAAAAGCTCTTTATTTTCCTCATACTGCCTGTGCTGCAGCCCCTCTTTTCACCCTCTGTCTGAAACCAGAGCCCAGTCTGCTCTGATTGGTTAGCTGGCCGGCTCTGTTATGATTGGTCAACTGCTTAGAGATGTCCTGCCCATAAGCCAATCACGTACAATGTGTTGGAGCGCTGGCCAGTGATGTCATTATGTTACTGAAGTAAACAAAAGAGTCCAATGGAGGCATGAAAAAAAAAAAGGCAAACTCCAAAAAGCAGAACAGGGCCTCTTTAAAGGAACCCTCTGCTCTCAGCAGTGAGTGATGGTGTTCTTCTATCCAGCAGGGGCAGACGACAGGCTGTTCAACTCTCCTGCTCCAGTCCCTGATCGGGGCCCAGCAGAGGATGAGGGGCCCTCCAAAGTGCCTCCTTACAGCAGACTGACCTGACACCCCCACACTACATAGCCTGGTCCTGTGTGTCTCCATCTCAGAGAGGAGGGGCTGGTTATGGTATATATGTTTTTAAAATGTAGCTTCAGAATTATTATTTGTGGATTATGGGAATTTAAAGACTCAACTGAAGATGTCATATTGGAATGTTGTAAACCCCTGATTAGACTACACACTTTAGACTGTGGCACAGACTTTATTTCCTTTTTGACTAAACATTTCTGGAGCCAAACTCATTTAATCTTGCCAAGTTGAATATCTGTATATATAAAATGTCCAGCCTGAAATGCCTAATTCCCTGTGTGAAAGTGAGATATCTTCTCAATGTATCAATTCTTTTTTATGTGTATTTAATAAATAAAACCCTAATGAACACATGACCACATTTTGAAATGTTCAGGGTAGTTTATTGCAGGGTTACACACGTTAACACCATTGCAACTACCTGTCCTGGGTAGATGAATTCATTACTCAGTGTGCACATAGCATTCTGACATTGACATTCTTCTTCCTGGACATTTGCAATGAGAAATACAGTATTTGTTGTTGATGGCTGCAGTGAAGAGAAGGCAAATGAAATGATAGCATTCATAAAACAAAGGTCACTTGAAGAACAGAAGCAGCACCCGAAGCTAAGAAAAAGACCCACGTGATGTCCTCCACCGCAGAGAGGGTCGTTGAGAGTCCTGAGAGGTCATGTGACTGCGTGATCAGAAGCGGGGCCACAGGACCAGCTGGGGCCACAACATACATCCAAACAATCATGACATGGAGCCCAACTTGTGGTGCATCTTGGCTTGTGAAGGATTCAATGGTGTCTGCGTTTATCATACAAAGCTGAATATTGTATCACAAGCTAACATACGGGAGCCATAGTGGGTGTAGGCTTCTTTTACACTGTAAGAGGTATGTTTGATTCACTAGCTAGCCTACACTGTACTTTAGTCTTGTTTGGTAATCTAGATAAACAGTGGTGCAGTGATGATGTCTTTTTATAGGCCCATCTGGAAGTAAGCAAGGGCTCCTTCGCAAAAAGCAATGGGATTATTCGATTGGATTTTAGAATATTTTTGAAAATCTGATATTTGGCAAACACACTTTTTCAACACGTTTTGTTCAGCAGGATTATCCCATATTTTTAAGCGTATTTGAAATAGCTAGAAGTAAAAGGAGCTCCAACAAGGCGTTTCGGACAGAGAGTGAAATTCAGTGAATACACAGACTATACAGAGATGCTGTATGAGAAACCAATGTGAGTTTGGAACATTGAACAATGTAAATCTATTTTAGTAGACCTCAACAATGGAATTATGATCAGTAGAAATGGCCATGTCATGGGACCTTTAAGACACATAGAAGCTTCAAAACATCACCATTGGGGTATTTACCGACGTATTGTATGGCGTAGAACAAAATATGAATATCTCTTAAGCTTGTGTTAACCACAGACCTCATTTCAGGCTTCTAACTACAGACACGTTAAAAAAATGGTTATCTTTGGGATGAGGCAACTGGAACTGCTAAAATGCTAACTCATTTCCAGGTTTTTGGAGTCATGCCTGCACCACTCTCTTTCACAGCATTCATAAACAAGAGGGAACAGGCAAATCATCACATTCTCTTGATTTCATTTCCATTATCTTAACAGGTTCCCTTTTCATGACTCTTTCAGACAATTTGTGGTGACACATCCTCCTCCCTGTTATACAGATAGGATTTGAAGGATTCACCTTAACTGTTACAATGACCATGACTAGCTATGGAGCTAACACTGTAGCCACCAGGGCTAGCAGTAGTCAGTTACAGCTCTCTCAATAACGACATAGCCCAATCACACCTTAACGTATAGAATCTTATAATACACCGGCGTAATAATCAACAGGGTTGAGATCGTGCTTTGATTATCCATAAATATGCAAACAGAAGATTATTGGAATGTAGAGAGAAGTCATTATCAGTATTCGGATAGAATACTGGACATGTTTTATTTCCATCATGTGAAATTGGGCAAGTGTTGCATTTTCTAATGTAGTGTTCATTGGCAGTGCAATTTCTGTTACTCCAAAGCATGACATTGAATTCATTTTGAAATATGACTACACACTTCACATCCCTACAAAATAACAGGCTGTGAATTTTTTTGAATTAGGGATGTCACTGTTAATTCTTGCCAAAAATGTGAAAACTTTGAACAGGTTAAAAATGGATTAATTGACAGCCCTAATATATTTCCACTCTGTATCTCAAATGGAGGGAATTGGAACATACTGCTAGATGTAGCTGCTTGTGTTTTGAAGATCAACGCAGAATGGGGGAAAGGGGTTAGGCTTTTGGCTGCTTGTTCAGGATCACTCCAATGAACACGATAGATTTTGGCATTCAAACACAATCAAACTGTAAACACTGAAAAGCATGTATAAAGTAACTCACAGGCATGCAAATAAATGATCCTCTTCTATATGAGGTGTGTGTGTGTGTTCTGATTGTGCAGCATCCATTCTCCCTTTATAGACCTCGACTCGACGCAAGCTTCATGGTGTAGTGCAGCCCTGAAGTTCTCCCTCTCTCTCCCTTCCTCAGCATCCGCCGCTGCAACCCCAGCTCCTCACTCCCTCTCCCCCCTCTGTCCCCCCCTTGCTCAGGTTGATGGTGCCCCCTGACCCCACAGGGGGCTGGCTCAGTACCAGGGGCTTCTGAGACTTGAGCTTGTGGGCCACCGTCAGAAAAATAGCCTCCACATGGTCACTGTTTCCTCTGTCTCCCTGGCTGTTTGGGTTTTTCGCGGACGTCTCGAACAGGGGCATGGAGTGGGTGTCTGCAAACTGCTGCGCCACGTCTGTACCCACCTGGACCGAGTCTTGGAGGTCACACTTGTTCCCCACAAGAATCCTGGGCACCTCCGTGCCCAGAGCGTGCTGCTTACACTCCTCTATCCAGGCCGGCAGGCTGCGGAAGCTGGTGCCGTTGGTGACATCGTAAACGAAGACCACAGCGTGCACGTTGCGGTAGTAGTGCTGCACCATGGACTTCCTGAAGCGCTCCTGACCCGCAGTGTCCCATAGCTGGATCTGCAGGGGGACAGTTTGGAAATTAATCAAATCCTAATAGCACCTGAATCACGAATGAAATGAATTCCAATATGAACAGAGTGCCACAGAGCTCCATTGTTGTCTAGAAACGATTGAAAACACGTAATTGAGCCACACTGTTGCATCTGTTCAATCATTTAGGAAACTTCACACAAAGAAAATAAAAAGCTGATTCAGCACCATGGACAGGGCCGGCAGGGTCTAACAGAGAACCCTTCTCCATCTTATTGTCAGACTTTACGTGTTTACAAGCCTCCGTGTGTGTAGGGGCTGTGGATGTGTAGCGGGGGTCCAGATGTGTGTGTGTAGGGCTGTAGGTGAGTGTAGGGCTGTAGGTGAGTG
>CALSBW010029805.1:1458499-1473982 GCA_943590975.1 Lindbergichthys nudifrons | reverse complement strand
TTTTTTGTATTTTCACAAATAGAATTAAGGTTACACAAATCTGAAACTGTGTTATAAAGAATGTGTAGCCTCTCTGGGATAATCCAGTCCAAATAAATCGGCTATGCAGCGATTTAAGAGGTTCAAACACGGAGGATTGTTCCTTTTTGAAGAGTGCTTCATGTATGCTTGAACTTTGTTTAATGTTGTTGAGGCAAGTTTTCTTACCGGAAGTCATGTGTCACGCTGTTTCATAATTGTACCAAGAAGGAAATAAACATGATTGTGAACATCAGTTCGATGCGTAACGTTCTTTCAAGACCAAGTTACAGTGTGTGTACCTTTGCGTTTGGTTGCTGGTAAGGGGGACGACGAAGCGCTGTGATCTAGAATGCAAAGCTCGCTTGTTTCCAATCCCGAGAGTTGTCCATCCTCGCCTGAAACACACGATTAGTGCCATGAGTTAGTGAAGCAAATTACAGAAACACTGCACAGTTATTCACAAGTCAAAACGTTTTCATAGCGGCCGAGAATATCTAGCTAGCTAGATGTAGCTAGCTCGGGGCCGGTGTTAGCCTATTCAGCCTAGCATGGCTAGCTTGATCTACTGAGCAAATAAAAGTACATCTGAGACCATTATTGTGCAGATTAAAACCCCAGTGCATGTAGTTGATTTTACCTTCGTCGTGGTCGTCATCGTTGGCCACTGAATCCGCCGTTTGTAGTCCTGCCTGAGTTTCTTTATTTTTAGCCGGTGTGCCGTGGGGCTGTGCACGATTCCCAGGTCGAGTGAAAGCTACTGAACTGGCTTCAGTAGCATTCCCTGGGTCACGTCCTCGGCGTAGATCTCCAGAAGCGCCGACACCTCCTCATCATTTCTTGATGCTTGCCATAACTGCTTTCAAAAACAAACTACTCTCCGTCGGTGCGCTGGGTTTTTGTAGCGAGGAAAAACAATGGCGGCTTTACACAACATTTTCACAGTTGTACGAGGCGTGGTTTGCAATTCGCCCAGCCAACCAGCACTGGGGTACTTTTCACCCACAGGAAAGTACGATCTCTCAGCGGGCTCTAAAAATGGGGGTAAAAGTTCCCGAGATTAAGTACGATTTTTGGTGTGAACGCGACATAAGGGGTACTAACGGAACTAATCGCGAAAAGTACGGAGAAAAGTAAAAAAAATAAAAAAATCACTTTGCTAGAACAGTGATACTAAAACAATGCTCCATAAGTCTGTGTGCTCAAAAAAATAAATACATAATACAATTGTGCACTCCCTTTGCTAGAACAATAAGTTTTAATACTTTGCCACTTTGCAATCTGTGCAAAAAAATGAAAAGAAAGAAAATGCTGATATTTGGCAGAAAAATGTGTTTTATCACAGAATTAGTGGCTGCAATGAGCCTGCTTTGCACTGCACATTTCTTCAAAACGGGTTTGCTGGCTCAGCGGCGGCGCCAGAGATTTCTTTTGGGGGTGATGTGGGGTAGCTTGACGTTTCATAGAGGGTGCTCAAACATTTAGGGTTTCCCATTAATGTACCGGGCGCTACAGTTGAATTTTCTACTGCAACAATCCCCACGCAAATACAGTGTACCCACGACTGTTACAATGAAGGCTCGATAATCAGCTCACGGCATATAGGTGTAAGCAGGGGTAAAGTGCTATTTTTTATAGGTGGTGTGTGGACCTAACATCCTCTAGGGGGGTCCGGGGGCATGCTCCCCCGGGAAGATTTGTTTTTTTAAATATTGAAGTTAAAAGCATCCAGGGTTTCCCACACATGTTGTTGCACGTCACAAAGGCACGTCACCTCATACCTGTTTTTCATTTATTCTCTTATTTTTTTATAATGATCATATGAAGGTGTGCCTCGGAAATAATTGTTTGCATGCATCGTGACCAAACCGTTTGAGACCCACTGAGATAACCTAGACTAAAGTTAACTATCTAAACACTCAGAGTCCTTTAGCTCACTGAGCCTCTCAGTCTGACAGGAGAGGACTCTCCTCCAGCTTGTTGTGGAAAAAGCTCCTTATATCCGTTAGCGTAGCTCGCTAGCACCAGAAGCTAACAACAACGATCTCCGGTAAAATGGCTCGTTCCACACATGCACAGACCCGGGCTTGAATGAAACACAGAGACCCAGAAGTACTTGTACTGTATCATATTATTTTCGAATCAATAATAATAATTAGGGATGCTCTGATCGATCGGTCACCGATCGAGATCTGCCGATACTCACTCTCTACCGATCGATCGGTGCTCTCTAAACATGCCGATCGCGAGGGCCGATCGCATTACGTAAAATACATGACACTTTTCTCTGTGCGCTGCAAAACAAGCTCGCCAAAATGGCTTCACACCGAGACCTAACACACTTAGTTATTTTATCTACCTCTGGAACAAGCTAAACTAGTTATAAATATGTTTATTCTTCACTGTCGGCCTCACACATTACTGGATCAGTGAGCTGCAGGAGACGATACTGACGGGCTGTCAGGAGAGGGAGAGAGAGGAAAAGAGAGCGCTTCCGCTCATTTCTCCCGTGGTATTATCCAAAGTGAATGTAAACTTGACTAATGTACATCATTTGAATGTAATAATTAAGTTGATTGTTGTTTCTGGAAGCTCCAGTGAATGAGCCCCATTAACTGAGTTTTAAATCTTCCATTTAAAGTGATGTTTAAATCTTCCATTTAGGCCCCGCCCACTCAATGCGATCGGTATCGGCCAATACTGATTCCGGCGATCGGCCCCAAAATTGGCGATCGGAGCATCCCTAATAATTATTATTTTTATTTATTTATAACCATTTTCCTCCTGGTCTCTCGCGCCTGTCATGCCTCTGCGCCCCCCACTTGGAGAAACACTGTATTAGGCCATTTATTAAAGTTGATCGATTTATTGACTAATTTCAAAAGTGTTTACTAATGACTCCCTGGCAAATGGTGATTAATTTCACCACTTGCTGTTTAACATGATAAACTTTTATTTTATTTTTTTATTTTTTCCTTGTGAATACAAGCTGAACAAATGTATACCCAGATAACTAATATAAGTTAAGTAAATGTTTGAGCTTAACCCTCTGGAGTCTAAGGAAACATCTAAAAATCGAGAAAATACCCTTAAAGGGAACCTATCATGCAAAATGCACTTTTGTACGTCTTTTCTACATGAATATGTGTCCCCGGTGTTCCAGGGAACTCACCAAGTGTCAGAAAACACAACCCTCTCTATTTTCCTCCATACCCAAATCTCTAAAAAAAGGGGCTGCAACGGATCTGATAAAAACGGATCCAGATTTGAACACTGTCCTGACGTCAGGACGGTGGCGCTACGGCTATTGGGCCAACTCTCCACCTATCAGGGGAATGTGGGGTTGGGCCACGGCCGACCATTGCTGCTCGAAAGCGCTGTAGTACATATGCCAGGCCTGTAAGTGGCGCTGTAGTCTGCCACAAAAGCAGCAAAGAAGACTTCCCTCGCATGGTTGCCATGGTTTCCCTTCTGTTTATTCTCCGCTGTGGCTTTTTTTCTCCCTCCCCGAGACAAGCGTTTGCTCCTTATATGCAGCAAATCATAAATTAACAAAAAAGTGCTTTACATATTTGGTTCTCTCTACTAGTACTGCGCATCCCATCGTGCTGTTTCTTTTTAACCTTGAACAAACAAACCATTTGGACCTTTTCACCTGAAACAAACAAAACATTTGGACCTTTTCACAAGCGTAGTAGTGTTCTCTGTCTCCAGAGTACAGTACAATTTTATAACACCTCACAGTTAAACAATTTACGGATGCATTGCCCAGGATTAACAATGTGCAAATAACAACTACCATAGTGCAATGCACATACAACTGCCAGACTTATGTGCTTAAAGCAGGGGTCTCCAACCTTTCTTCATCTTAGAGCTTTGAAAGTGGCCAAGAGCTACTTGCATCACATCGCTTACATTTATTCACATAGCCCTCATCAGTTGAATTAAGCTATACTTTTGTACACGTGTGAAATTGCAATACCTAAAGCTTATCAAAAAATAAGGTCCAAGAAAACGAAGATTTCTCACATATTATTATGGCCCACATAATAAGTACATCACTGAACATTCACATAAGTGTCCTTAATCACCACCTTACAAGCATTTCACTCTTTTGTTAGTGAGATGAATGGCGCTGCATGCAGTCCACCATAGAGGTGTATGCTGGACCCACTTAGGTTCACTCTAATAGTCATTTAAATGTTCATCAGTCAGTCTTGTTCTGTATTTAGATTTCATTCATGTCAGAAAAAGCTGCTTCACAAAGGTATGTAGAACAGAGCCAAATAAAGCAGACATTTTCAGTGCTGCTGGGTGAATGTTCTTATAGTTTTCTGGGTCTACAAGGCTCCAGAAATGTTCTGAGTTTTGCTGAGACTTAAGCGGAACATTATTTTGGAGATCTCCACAGGATTGACACTGAACAGTTGTTCAGCCATCTTTTTCTTCTTCTTCTTCGTCTTGACATTAAATGATAAACCATAATAAATTAATTGTATAGGTCTAGCCTCCCTATATCTGTGTGAAAATGGTTCCATCCTCAAAAACAAAAAACTAATACTTCTGCAGTCTAGCTGCAGCTTCTAGCTACGGTCTACTGTTAAAAAAAAAAAGACACTGAATGTCTTGAATGTGGCATCACACACAGGATTTGAGTCTGAACACAGCAGACAACAGGAGTATTTACAATAGCATTATAAAAACAAAAATACTGCATGTGGGTGCACACTTACATTCTCTGTCTTACTGTTACATAAACCCCATGAATGTATGAGATTAAGTTAGCTTCATTATATCTCAATCAGTGATTAAGTGAATAATAAAGTTTCTATCGGGTCACTATCAGCCTGTCACTCATTATTTTCAGGGGGGGGGCGGGGTTTGGATGAACTGAGAGGAGACAGTGATCGCGGAAGCTTTCCTCCTGCCTTCACAAACTTTACACAAGTATTTATCAACTGAAAATAGCAAGAGGACATTCATACTCTGCAATCCAAGACTTGATTAAATCCACCAAAAACCTGACATGACGATAACGAGTGCTTTTCAAAAAACACAAATCCCTCCCTGTGTGTCTCTGAGGCGCAGCGACAGGGCCTGATTCAGAGCGGGTCATTCTGATGTTAGTTCTGGACTGGTGTTGGTGGAGAAAGCAGACTGCTCCGTGTGTGGTGTCGCTGTGCTGCTGTCACGTCTGTTCCTTGATCTCTGCGTCACCGACCATTTGATATTCGTGTGACAGAAAAAATTCTAAAATAAAAAAACGCTATTGTCCAGCCCCGGCCGAAAAATCTATAAGCAACCTTACTACGCTATAATCAATAATCGAGCGGCGAGCTACTGAAAAGCTGCCCGCGAGCTACCGGTAGCTCGCGAGCTACTGAAAAGCTGCCCGCGAGCTACTGAAAAGCTGCCCGCGAGCTACCGGTAGCTCGCGATCGACGTGTTGGAGAGCCCTGGCTTAAAGGCACGGACACACCAGGCCGATTATCCGCGTCGACACGCCCTACTCAGTGTCCCGCACCGTCGGGTCTTTTCAGCTGGGCCGACGCCTTTTCTGCCGAAAACCAGTGGTCGGCAAAAGAAATCACTCTGATTGGCTGTTCAGCTAGCGAATCAATGCATGAGAAGCGAAACGGAAGTGAGGGACCCAAACAAACTATTAAGAAGGCAAATCTGAGATTTCATTTAACTCCAGCTCTCGACACAGGTTGGGGAAAGCCCCGTGAGCTTCTCGCTGTAGAGTGAACGTGGAACACACACGCTATTTGTTGTTTGTTTATATCACGCAGTCTGTTCTTCTTCTCTCGGTGTATCACGCAGTCTGTCTTCCGGTTGTTGCCTCTTTTGAATGACGAATACACACTACCGCCGCCTGCTGGTAAGGAGAGTTATTGCCACTCACGCATGCGCAGTTCGTACGTGCTACTTGGCCGTCGGCTGAAGTCTTTGCAGTGTGTTCCAGTGCGACACATGGCCAAGACGCAGAGACGCGAGGCGACAGTCGGGGTCCGTCTGTGTCAGTTCTTGTCAGATTGGTGTGTCCGGGTCTTAACACTCATGCATAGGCTAACTCACCAGTGAGCAGAAAGCAGTGGTGTGGTTTCTATATGAACAATAAAGAATACAAATAACCTTTCACAAACTGTTATTTCATAACTGCTTACAATTGTAAGGAAGACATTTAAACTAGTATTGGCAGTCACAGGCTGCTGTAAACTAAACACCACTATCACTGACATAACACCTCACTGAGTGATTTAAAGGTCCCATGTCATGCTTTTCCGGTTATTACCCGTCCCCTTGTGTGTTATGAAGGTTTTTCTGCATGTAAACGGTCTGCAGAGTCACAAACCCTCAAAGTACATCCTGTAGTGAGTAAAACTCTAACACAGAAAAGACCTGTCTATGCTGCCCCAGAACGCCTCGTTGGACATTTCTTTTTCAATTTTTTTTCTTCCGGGAACCACGACCCCTCCGTGGATTGGTCCAAATTGACCAATCTGCGGACTTCCTCACACACTCAATCTTTTCTCAGCTGCAGCTCCGCCGATTTCTCCTCCCTGAGACGACGGGGCGAGGCTGTGAGTCGAGTGAATACACATACTATACAGAGATACTGTATGAGAAACCAATGTGATTTTGGAAAATTGCATGATGTAAATCTATTTTAGTAGACCTCAACAATGGAATTATGATCAGTAGAAATGGCCATGACATGGGACCTTTAGCTCATATGTCTTACTTTCAGATTTCTCTTTTCAGCAGCAGACCCCACGTCGCCTCTTTATGTGCGTCGCTAAGTTCCTCGTACTACTTGTGTACTTTAAAGCCGCACGGCATCGTTTACAATTTGTGAGCAATTTTTCAAGTTGTCCGTCTTTCTTGAAAAATCTGAAGAGTTGCCAAACGTTTGATTTGTAGGTATTTTTCGTTGCGCTGTGTTTCTCTTTCTCCTCGATTTCCATGTGTGTTGATAACTGAGACTCTCGGCCTCCGTAGTGGCGAAGCAAAGATCAAAGATCGTCTCTGCTGAGTGCTGACAAGATGAGAGGATATTATATGAATGAATCGTTTTTTTACCGATGCAAAGACGCTACAATCGATGCATCGCGAGTTCAACCCAAACTGTAGCCGATGTGCACTCTTTCAACCGGTGCACTCGCATCTTGAACGTTTAAGCCGGTGAATCGGTGAATCTTATCCCTATTACATATAAAACGCATTAACACAGAGTAAACGTTGCTAATGGAGAATCTATTTTGTCCCAAGAAAAAGTTCATGACTATCGATAAAAAATATATATCAATAAACCTATTGTTCATTTTCGCGGTATTCCCCACACATTGCAAGTACACACTATTACTGTAATATTTACACTTACCCATGTCCAAATGGATCCTTGTTGTCCCTGTATTATTCTTCTTCATAAAAGTCGAAGACTTCAGGTTCTGAGGCTCTATCTTCACTGCTGCTAGCAAAAAAAATCTCTAGCGAAGTCGGCAACTGTAAGTTTTTTTTTTTTGCCATTTTCTCTGTCTCTCCCCTCACAGGCGTAAACTGATGGGAGACACGTGGTTTATGTTTTTTCGTGGGTAGGTCCTTAGTGATTTCTCGATGTCCATTGGTCATTTCAGACCAACATGGCTGCCGGCCGAGATTTCCTTGACGGACACACGAATCCACCAATCCCACACAGTGTAAAGTCAAGCTGCTTTGAGCGGCCATATTGGCTGCTGTGCCCTGGTTACAGTCTCACAGGAGGTACCGCTGGAAAGCTACACTTTCAGCAATTCCGCGGATATCCGAATCATATTTCTACGCCTTATAATCGAAAATATATGATTAATTACATAAATGATGCCCACCTGGACGCGCCGGTGCGTCCACCAACTCCAGAGGGTTAAAAACAAAATGACTGAACGGATAAACGGATTAATAAACCTGATTCATTAGCCTAAAGATGTTAAATATGCCTTTTTTCTGTTCACAGGAAGAACGTCCCCTACAAGATTGTGCGTGCTTCTAACGGTGACGCCTGGCTGGAGGCTCATGGGAAACTGTACTCCCCCAGCCAGGCTGGAGCCTTCGTCCTGATGAAGATGAAGGAGACTGCAGGTATGAGCAAGCAGTGCCAGTGGTTCTTTGATGTTTTATTATCTATACATGAGCATTGGTTATAGTAATGATTTTATATTTGTGTTGCAGAGAACTTCCTGGGAACCAAAGTGAAGAACGCTGTGGTCACTGTACCAGCATACTTCAACGACTCTCAAAGACAGGTACGCTCACACACACTCAACATGATGCTCTGATGGACCAGTCTAAATCCATTTGGTCAGTGGAGTTGGTCTGACTGATGAATCCTACGAAATAAAATAAAAAAGATATATACATAAATAAATGTGAGCACTAAAACAATCCGATAAGCAATTATCTTTCAGAAATAACAGCAGACATCTCATGGGTTTATCTAGAAAAATATAGTATGAGGTAGCTAACGTGACTTCCGTAATTGTTTTTGGCGGCAACAATAATTCTTTACGTCCTCTACAGAAAAAAGGACAGTAAAAGAAAAGGTCTATTTCAGAAATCACAGTTTAAGTGTAAGCATGCTGCCTGCCGCTCGTCCACCGGCAGACCTACTGGACATCCATCCCCTATTTGTTCTGAACTCTAAAAACAAATATGTCTCTGGCGGTTTATTTGACACGATTTTCATATTTTTGGTGTAATTATAGAGTTTTTGACGAACAAAAATATTGTTTTCGAAGAAGATGGATCCTGGAAATTCAGTTTTCCACTCCTTTTGTTTTTTTGCATACATACAAATACACGCAGTTACATTCGTGCACACATATTTGTTGTTGTACAGTTACAATACGCACAGCAATATATGCGCACATGCATTGAGAGGCAGCCAGTATAGTCGGTGTCAGAGAGGTTAGGTGCCTTGCTCAAGGGCACCTCGGCAATGTCCCTGGAAGTGAACTGACTCCTCTCCAGGACCAGTCCACGCTCTGTATTTATTTTGGTCCGATCAGGACGTGAACCAGTGACCAATCAGTCCACAGAGGTCCACAGTTGCCCCGCAGCGAGGCTCCCCCCCCCCGCCCTCCCGTAGACAGTTCACGAGCTCAGTCACTTCATAACACCAAAGCTGGATGGCGGTAAACGCTCTAAAGTGAGGCTCCACTACACTAAAAAATAAAAAGACAAGGCACAGTGTAATGCCTGTTAATAGCTTGCCACAGGCATAGCTCAGTTAAAATAAAGCACAGCTATTGTGCAATACATTTGCATATTGCATGTATATTTTTTATTTGTAAAAATGTCAGTTAAAGCTTAAATGAATAAAGATATTTTTGTTATCTAAACGTTTGACCTCTTTCTTTTACAATTTTGGAATCGAAACGGGGAATCGATAAGAACCGGAATCGATAAGCAGAACCGGAATCGGAATCGATACATTTCAAACGATACCCATCCCTAGTCATGATTTAGAAAATTGGGACCCATACCTTGTTATGGGAAAACAATATAATTTGGAATGAGCCAGTTTGCTTTGATCAGGCTGTTTACTTTGCAATATGTATAAAATGACAACCATAGGACACATGTTTAGAAAGTTACTAATCTGTTATATCGGTTAAAAAGATTTTGATTCAAATCATGCTGTGTACTGATTTTCTTAAACGACAGCTGTGACCAGAGGCTTCATGTTTTACTTATTCATCTGTCTCATTCTCATGAAAAACTTAGACACAAGTCTTTGGCCAAATATCAAGAATTCATTTGCCAGTTATGACCATTTCAAACAAATGTTGTAATAGGATGAAATGGTTGAGTGAGAACATTAATGACACGCATAGATGTACACTGCAATGGGAAAGGGCGGCAGACAAATAAAGATTTTGTGTATCCCTGGTGCTGCATTCAAAGTGTGGACAAAATATTGGCAATCCAGAACCTCACAATATTCTCAAATATATGTTTTATTGTTTTTTTAGGCTACCAAAGATGCGGGTCAGATCGCTGGTCTGAACGTCCTGCGTGTGATCAACGAGCCCACAGCCGCTGCTCTGGCCTACGGTCTGGAGAAAACTGAGGATAAAGTGTAAGTGGAGAATTCATTCACGGGCCAGATTCTGTTAAAGAGAAAACCAAAGAACGGTTCAAAATGCAATCAAAGGGTAAAAGTAGAAATGAATGTATTCAAAAAATCTTTAATACCTTGTTTTTCTTGAATGTAATTAGAAAAATGAGGGTAGATAAATTACAATTTAGGGTCCTCTCAGGCGAGGTTGAAAGTTTACTTATGTTTAATGTGAATGACTTGTATTTGTAGTAGAAGTTTGTATGTCTGTTTTTGTGGCTTTAGTGTGTAAATGCGTATTTAGATTGCCGTGTGTGGACCCCAGAAAGAATGGCCATTAGTCATGCTAATGCTAACAGGGATCATAATAAAGACACAAGAGGGGCCTGGTGTTTCCTACTGCACTTAACACCATCAGCTCTTACTGAAGGACAAGTGATGGTGCTGCATAAGGAAACACTGTCCGGTCATTTCTTCAGCTTTTGATGTACCAATTTTATTGAAATGACCTTTCCGTCTCCAGTATTGCCGTCTATGACCTGGGTGGAGGTACGTTTGATATCTCTGTCCTGGAGATCCAGAAGGGGGTTTTTGAGGTGAAGTCTACCAACGGAGACACCTTCCTTGGAGGAGAGGACTTCGACCAGCACCTTCTCAGACACATTGTCAAGGAGTTCAAGAGAGAGTCTGGTGTGGATCTGACAAAAGACAACATGGCTCTGCAGAGAGTCCGGGAGGCTGCTGAGAAGGCCAAGTGTGAGCTGTCCTCTTCTCTGCAGGTAACATAACCCTTTCAGTGTCAGTGGGGGGGGGGGGTGGTGATGGTGTCATTGGGATATATATATTTTTTTTAATCCTCTGGAGCAGAGCAGCATCAGTGTTTCTTAGGGTCAAAAACACTAAACTCACAACTTAAAATGAAAGCATTTAGTTTATTTAATAAAAGAGCACATGCTCAATGTGAAAAGTGACAGTAGATATAGATTAGTTGCAATTTGGTGCTATATATATTTTTTTAAACACCTTAAATTTCAGGGAGGGCGCCGGGCTCCGTTGGCGGGGCGCAGCGCCCCTCCAAGACAATGGTAGGGGAAACACTGCTCATAGTCCCTCATGCAACAGGCCTCAAGTCAAAATACACTCCATGAGCAATTCATATTTATACCTAAAAACATTTTGGCATGCTGTTTATTCTTCACTGATTTAATATTTTATTTTAACTAAACCCTAAAGACCAATGCATCAATATATAATAAATATATTAAAAAAAAACTTAAATAGTTTTTTTTCTGACAATTATAACAGCATTTATACTTTAAGCCTTACTTTGAATGGCTGAACTGAGATCAATTACACCATGTTCTGATGAGCAAGATCAAGACGACCCCTTTAGTGAGGTTTTTTTTTCCATTAAAATGTTTTCCTGTTTATTTAAAACGCTGGATATTCTCTCTTCCAGACGGACATCAACCTGCCCTACCTGACCATGGACGCCTCCGGCCCCAAACATCTGAATATAAAGCTGACTCGCTCTCAGTTTGAAGGCATCGTGGGTGACCTGATCCGACGCACAGTGGCTCCCTGTCAGAAGGCCATGCAGGACGCTGAGGTGTCCAAGGGAGACATCGGGGAGGTGCTCCTGGTGGGAGGCATGAGCCGCATGCCAAAGGTAAACACACCGCGTACAACGCGGTTGCAACCTCAACACTACTGTTTTCTAATTAGTGCAGAAGCTTTCCATTATTATATTGAGTATTCTAACGTTGAAATACTTTTTGATTTATTAAAGAGCAAAGTTAATATAGTTAAGGGAGACCAAAACAAGTAATCTGTTTCCTCTCAACATTTGTAATGCTAAATGCAAACAAATACAAATAAAAGGCTCCCTACATGCCTGCAAATAACACATTTTAAGAGATTATTCCCATAGAAAAATGGCGTTCTGTAAGGAACAAAGACGAACGTACTCGAAGTAACCTGAATGCATCATTGTTTCTCCTGCAGGTTCAGCAGACGGTGCAGGATCTGTTCGGCCGTGCGCCCAGCAAATCAGTCAACCCCGACGAGGCCGTTGCCATCGGAGCAGCCATCCAGGGTGGTGTTTTGGCCGGCGATGTCACTGATGTGCTGCTGCTGGATGTGACACCACTGTCTCTGGGTATCGAGACCCTGGGCGGTGTCTTCACCAAACTCATCAACAGGAACACCACTATCCCCACCAAGAAGAGCCAGGTACTGACAGATGCTGCAGCTTCAGCTTTATTGCTTGCCGAAAGGGCAGATCTGCGGGCACTAACAATGTCTCCTGCTGTGGAGAACACAGTCTCGCTAGGGACAGAGGTAGCAGATACAGCCAAGTAGCGCTTTGCTAACATGGCAACATAAGGATATTTGGCGTTTGTAATAGCTTTGGCTCGGTCTGAACTTGTTGCGAGTGGTGGAAGCTTAAATGCTAGTGGGAGTTGGGTTTGCACTTCAGTCATTTTTCTTTTGGTACCGGTGATATTCACGTTCGGGTGATGCCTTTTCAAATGAGTGTGCAAGTTTGATGTATTGCCAGCCGCGTAACCAATGTTAGTTGAACAATGCCGACAAACAGCTTTGGTTCGGTCCACCTGTCTTTGTCCGTCATCCTTGTACGTAACTGCGAAACCTGTTCCCAAACCGGAGACTGCAATGATGCTGGAGGATTTTCGAGCTCAACTTTATCTGCGTTTGCCATTTCGACAGTTCCTCAAATTACTGACTACATTTGAAAGCATCCCTGTGACCAGTTCTCATAGTATGCCTCTCGTCCAATGAAATGACTTGGTCGCTCTATGACGCGTTGAACCCAATGTGAGCAAATTACACTGAACGCTGCGACGCAGCACCTGAGATTACTTCCAAAAAGTTGTTCACGTTCTCCATTTTTTACGTTTAACGTTATATATAGGGCCCATACCGAATAATTTCGGTACGTATACCGTTACACCCCTAATGTCCTAATGTATCTCACTGCTCCCTCCAGGTGTTTTCCACAGCAGCTGACGGTCAGACTCAGGTGGAGATCAAGGTGTGTCAGGGGGAGAGAGAGATGGCTGCTGACAACAAGGTGATGGGTCAATTCACTCTGGTGGGACTCCCACCCGCCCCCCGCGGTGTTCCTCAGGTGGAGGTCACCTTTGACATCGACGCCAACGGCATCGTCCACGTCTCCGCCAAGGACAAGGGAACGGGCCGGGAACAGCAGAGTGAGTGTCACATGAGCTGAACATACATCAAGAACTTAAGAATTGTGTTCACATGACTGCGAAGTCTTCAGTTAGAATTAATAATCAATATGAATAGAGTGGAGCAGTGATGACATATTTCAGCAGGCCCACCAGGAAGTTAGCATCACAAGGGCCCCCTCGACAAAAGGTTCTGGGAATATCAAGAAATGAAGATCTGTGGCAAACGATCATTTGGTTTCATGACAGTTGCACTATATTAGAATAAAATACATTTTGATGTAAACATACGTTGAAGAAAATATGTGCAAAGAAATAGTAATGTTTATGATACCGAACTCCACATATTAACACCACTTTGTGATTTTTGAAGCATAAATGCAATTGCCAGAAATAAAAAGCTAACGTTGGGCTATAAACAAACTACATCCCGGTCTTATGGCTGCGCATCAACTCTGCTAAGCTAAAGGCGGCTTATGTTGGGTGTGATGATGGTTAGTAGTCTCATTTAGTCACTTGTTACAACCACTGTTTTATGACGTTCTAGAAGCTTCAGACATTCACCTGTTGAGATTTTCAAGTTTTGTTCTACGATATAAATACGTAAGTAAATACCCTTCAGCTTGTGTTGACCACAGATCTTAATTCAGGAATCTAACCTAAAAACTTCAGGACGAGGGAACCGGATGTTGTAAAATGCTGACTCATTTCCGGGTTCTAGGACTCATTCTTGCACCAATCCATACATGTAACTACATGAACAAACACTGAATCTTTGGTTTAATCCAAAGGTTCATTAATGAGTTTGGTTTAGAGGAGCATTTGGGGAGCTAAACGTGTCTCAAAAGACTGTTGACATTAGTTGAAATGGTCAGATGTAAATGTGGAGCGGCTCTTTGCTGAGCGTCTCTGCTCTCTCCTCAGTTGTGATCCAGTCATCAGGAGGTCTCAGTAAAGATGACATCGAGAACATGATCAAGAATGCTGAGAAGTATGCAGAGGAGGACCGCAGGAGGAAGGTAAACACCGGAAACGCTGAAGTGCATTACCACCACAACAATAAGTCCATTTATTTTAAAGTGGCTTTTAAGACGCAAGTCCAGGTTGATTTGGCTCAGAGTTTCAGTAGTTCCATAGAATGTCCCTTATTTCTGCCCCCCCTGTACAGAACATATATCAGCACAGGTACTATATAATACAATGCACCGTGTAAAGAACTCTAAACATTAGAATATAATAAATATGTTACAAAACTACTGCAACTAAAGTATATACATATGTTAATCTACTATACTAGGTTTCTTTAACAGCATCTTTTCTTTGTTACATATACTGCAAATATATTAATATTGCAATACTTTCATCAGAGGCTCGATCACCATGATTTGTTGTCATTAGACCATAGTCAGACTAGACATTTGTTTATTTACATGAAATCTTCCAGTTTGAGTAGTTGGAATCTCTACATAGTTGTGGTCATTTACAGACCTGTTAGCTCTGTGTCTAACTCATTTGATTGTTGA
Source organism: Lindbergichthys nudifrons (assembly GCA_943590975.1). Taxonomy (NCBI): domain Eukaryota; kingdom Metazoa; phylum Chordata; class Actinopteri; order Perciformes; family Nototheniidae; genus Lindbergichthys; species Lindbergichthys nudifrons. The sequence continues at coordinate 1,459,133 of CALSBW010029805.1, read as the reverse complement.
CAGGACCGTGTGGAGGCCGTCAACATGGCTGAGGGCATCGTCCACGACACAGAATCCAAGATGGAGGAGTTCAAGGACCAGCTTCCTGCTGATGAGGTAACATTACTCTTTGTCTTTGTTGTTCAAACTAGCAAATACACAACTCAACGTTTCTGAGGACACTGAAAACAAAGTGTAACATCTGCTCTATAATACTAAATAACAGACATTTCTAGATGTACTTCACCTTTCTTTATGGATATAATTATTGAGGAAATGGGTGGTAGCATTTATATAGCTCCCTGAATAATGATCCTGTAGAACCTGCTGACATGTAACACTGTCTGCTGTACTATCCTTTTGTACCATGATGGGCCTTTTTATTATCATTATTCTGATGGCTAATTCTCCAGTGTGTACCCTAAAGACTAAAACTCATCTCTTTCCACTCCACTTCGAGCAATACAATTACTAACTAAGCCCTTGTAGACTAACTAAGCCCTTATATACTAACTAAGCCCTTGTATACTAACTAAGCCCTTATAGACTAACTAAGCCCTTATAGACTAACTAAGCCCTTATATACTAACTAAGCCTTTATAGACTAACTAAGCCCTCGTAGACTAGCTAAGCCCTCGTAGACTAGCTAAGCCCT
>CALSBW010029805.1:1434160-1450912 GCA_943590975.1 Lindbergichthys nudifrons | reverse complement strand
CACTGTACCACACACACACACCTACACACTGTACCACACACACACACACCTACACACTCCTACACACAGTCTCGCTTGGCTTTCCCAGGCCACACCCTTTCCCCCAGCCACGCTAGCATGGTTCATGGCTCTCACCTGTGGCTTCTTTGGCATTGAGTCCAAAATGTACCCCTGCTGCTGTGCTGCAGTTTGTGCCCCCGATTGGAACCTATTTCTATTTGTCCTCCCAGAGCGTGTCCTTTCTTTGGGCTCTAAATATCTCTGTCCCTTACAGTGAGCCTCAGTCTGTGTGCCAAGCTCCAAAGCCAAGGCAACCGTGCTGGCGCAGTTCAATTCGTCACCTTTGGCTTCTTTGGCATTGAGTCCAAAAAGGATCCGCTGCTGCTGTGCCGCAGCTTGTGCCCCCGATTGGAGCCCTTTTCTATTTCAAGCTTTATCTTTGTTTAAGGCTTTCACGTGGTTTATGCGCTGCGTTGGCCTGCTCAGAGGCAGGAACCGCCACGCAGCGTCCTTTGTGGTCGCAAGGCTCCCCTGCCTCTGAACCGTCCAACTCATACTTACCTGGCAGGGCCCTGGGTGAACCACTTCACTTTTCACTTTTTAGAAGGTTTTATTGATTTCAGGCAAATAGATTACAGATAAAAACATGCATGTACATTTTCCTGTTTTAAATAAAACAACACAATTATACCCCTATTACATCAAAATCTTTAGTTTTCAATTCATTTAAAGGGGACCTATCATGCAAAATGCACTTTTTGATGTCTTTTATACATAAATATGTGTCCGGTGTGTCAGGGAACTCACGCAGCGTCAGAAAATAAAACCCTCTCTCTTTTCCTCCGTACCCACATCTCTAAAAACTGGGGTACAAAGGAGCTGATCCAGATTTGCCGCCGATATGACGTCAAATCGGCGGCAGACCCACAGCACTATCAGAAACGTTGCTATCAGAAACAATGCCCGACTGTTTTGGATGTAATATGGTCGGTGTTTACATTAGCATCGCTAACACTCAGAGCTAACCTGTACTGGAGAGAGCATGAAGGTTTCTAATTTCTCTAATTCCCCTCCTCGACTCCTATCCTCAAGACTTAGTTCCGCCCACAGGAGATGCGAGCGGAGGAGTCGAGGAGGGGGACCGAGGAGAGAGGAGGGGAAGCAACAGGCGGTTAGAGAAATGAGAACTCCTCTCCTCTGAGCGGTCATTTTAAAGAGACGTCCATTAATGATGACAGGAGGCACAGCAGCCCTCTGGAGCCTCATCTCAATACCCCTCCTCGGCTCCTCCTTTCCCTCACTCGCGTCCTTTCCTTGCGTCTTAGCTCCGCCTCCGTAAGATGCGAGCGAGAGGCACGAGGAGGTGACGCGAGGACAGAGGAGTCCTCAGGTATTAATTGGGATGTCCTCGTTCACTCAAACGTCACTCTTAAACGACGTCTGTTAATGATGACATGTGCACAGCTGTATCCCCTCTCATCGGGCTCAACTGAATAACCCCTTAGAACCGGCCCATTTGTTGTTAAATATGTATTTAAATGATGAATCTTTCTCTTGTTAGTCAAGGAATTCCATGTATGATGGTTGGTCCTGCTTTTGTGTTCCGTTTTGGTGTAAAATGTACATTTCAATAAAATATGATTATAATAATGTGAAAGCCTTTACTCTGAACATGTGTGTCCTGTAGATCCCCACATTCACCACAAACCCACATTCAGGACTGCATTTTAAATCATTTAACTACTCAATATTTTAACACAGAACAAAACAAATAATTGTTATTTATCAAGATCTAGCCATTTATGAAATAGATGTCTTAATAGCTATGTTTTAGTGATCATTAAACATACCTTTTACAATATCTGCATTATCCAATGACTTGAAAGATGCCAGGCACACCAGCTGGTGCACAAATTAAATAATGAGGCCTGCATTGCTCCATGGTATAAAAGCTCCAGGTGTGGATCGTCTAGTTCGCCAAAGACACGACCAAGACGAGCATAGTGAAAGATCTTAACTTGAAAGCTATGAAAACTGTTGCGTGCGCCCTGGCGACATGGCATCAAATCCGAAATCTGATGCACCACGAACAACTGCGTTCACAGCGCTGGAGAGCGCGAATGAGACGAATTGTTCTGCTCCTACATGAGGTCATTTGAACAACTTTGAAACACCTGTTGCCTATTGTAGTGATGGCTCAGAGAACATCTAAAGTAGTGCACATTTAACACAAGGTGGCTAATTTTACACTTACATTTAAAATAAACATTATCAATTTCTCTCTATCAAACCAATTATATTCGGTTTAGACTTATATTATTCAGTCTTTTTTCATAGGATAAACAAAGGATTACAATTAAGAATTGTAGTGTAATACAATAAAATAAGTTGAGCATGCAGAACATTACATTTCAACCAATTACATAATATTTAAGGTGAAAAGTCCATATTCATCTCATTAGTTGTTTCTTTGTTCTGCCTGAAATGTGTGGAGGGAAAGAGTGTACCAGGCCTGTATTCTATTCGTTGGGAGAGGCCTATCAGAAGTGTACATCTGGACAGTGCATGTGATACAAATTACAGAAAAAGTCAAAGTAACAGGACTAGTTCAATGATGGGCCTTTTATTCTCTTCACTTCTTACTCGTTTGCACGGTCTGGCATGTCTGAAGCACTTATCAATGTTGGTGGAGTAACATGGACATGGTTGAATGTAAAGCCTTCAGAAAAATAATGGCATGCAACACATTTTGTAATGAATAACTTGAAGATGTTGTTATTTCTACTATGCATTATGTGGTTGTACTGCTTATTGCTTTGATGCTGGCTAATATTTAATCAGCCTCTTTCTCTCCTTCTCTAGATGGACAATACACCGGCACCAAGGTACTGTGAACTCAGTCCATCAGTACCAGTGCTACATGTGTTTTTGGATGGAGAACGGGACCTTGTTGCAGATTAGCGTCTGAGCCGAAGGTCACTAGAGGCCCTGATGCAGTTGCTGCCAGACGAGGAGAACCATGGCTGGGGGCATACCATAACTATACTCATTACTGTGTATTGGTTGGCACATGGGCTCTCGTATAGTGTGGTGTGCCTGCATTTCAGATTCCCAAGTCCACTGTGTGCAGACTGGTGCACATTGGGACGGCAACAATTGCAGCTCTGCAAAAAGTGGTGATTCCACTGCCCCCCCACCAGGACCTTCATGAGGTGGCCGCTGGTTTTGAGCGGCTGGCAAACAGTCCAGGGTTTGCGAAGTGTGTTGGGGCCATAGATGGCTGCCACATTTGGATCAAGACCCCCCCCTGGACCAGGAGGGCAGGACTATGTCAACAGGAAGCTCTTCCCCTCAATTCAGCTCCAGGCCATCTGTGACGGGAAGGGCAAATTCCTGAACATCTTCACAGGATATCCGGGGTCTGTTCATGATACGAGAGTCCTGAAAAACAGCAGGATTTTCAAAGAGGCTCTGTATCCCCCAGCTGGATATTTCCTTGTGGGCGATGGTGGCTACCCTTGTATTACACAGCCTGTTGCTATCATCACCCCTTATCGGGAGCCAGTGCAAGGGAGGATACGGCGCCGTTTCAACGGCCATCATCATTGAACATGCTTTTGGGATGATGAAGATGCGCTGGAGGTGCCTGCTCTTCAAGGCTCTTGAGGTCAGCCACACCTTTGCCCCAGTGGTTATCACTGCATGTGCTGTCTTGCATAACATTTGCCTGACAGCTGGGGACGTCCTTGAACCGCTCCAAACTGAGGGCGATCTGGATGTGCCTGCACCTCGTCCAGTCATGGGGGAACGGAGTGCAAATGGCTGGCGTGACAGACTGGCAGCACAGGTCTCAGCTCCAGATGTGCAGCCAAGAGAATTGGAGGATCACGATTACATATAGGTTGCTATTATTTTGTATTTTTTGTGATACATTTGTGTTCCCCTGGCACATATATATTTTGAGTTTCTTCCACATTTTGTATGTCAAAATAAAACATATGTGCTCAAAATCAGTCGACTGCCTCATGCATCATTTCATTGTGCAATATCCTCATACATGTGTTTCATGTAAATTGATCCAAGATGAGAAATAACAACTGACATTGTATCATGTGATGTGAAATCTAAATGATATTCAAGTATTTCAGTGTGTGCAGATGATTGGTTGAAAAGAGTGAAAATGCAAGAGGTTGACTGAGGGATAACCACTTTGCAGAGTTTTGTTCTCAACTTTTTAAGACCAACCACGATACCAGAGTTGTTCATGTTAGCGTTTGTTTTCCAACCCATAGCTTTGTTACTTTGCCTTAAATAGTGAATTTTGAAACCAGTGTGTAAAAATCCTTCACTCTGCCATTGTATGACACTTTAAAACATGTAGATGTTCTCATCTGAAAGTGAAGATTGCTTGTTCTTTAGATGTTAGCATAAGTTTCATGTGCCATACAAACAGTGGCGAGCCGTCAGGGCCCTCTAGGCCCTCTGTGAGGGCCTAAGATATTCTAAAAAATAATATTTAAAAACATTTAAAAAATATTTTTTTTTTTAAATATATATTTTTTTAATATTATTTTTGTTATATTTTTCATTAGTTTTACCGAAAAAAAACTTGATTTAATTGTATTTAAAATAACATTTCCAAAGAAATAAATCCTTCGAATCTGCCTGTTCAGTCTCTGTTGAATGTGAAGGGTTACATGAAAGAAGCTCGTCTGGCCCTCTCTGCGATTCACAGAGGGCCCGCTATAGTAACTGAACGAGAGAGTAATGTCAAATGACAGTACAATTGACCAATCATATCTTCCCTCTAAATGGGTGGGTTTTATTATCGCGGACATTATGACAAGTTCCGCCCGCTGTGAAACTTTTATTGTTTCCATAGCAACAACAACTTCCTGTCAACAGCGTGAACTCGCCTTCAAAATAAAAGCATGCCAAATTACACTTAAGACATACAACTGCAACGAAAGTAACAAACACAATGCAATATCATTTTCAATGTCAAAGAACACAAATTGGGTTCACAGGTGTTGTTTTGTGTGGTAGAGGGTCGCTGTCATTGATGCGTTTTGCACCCTGGGCCGTTGTTTTGATATTCCGCTGAAGTATACGCTGTGACGTAATAACTCTTTTTTTTTTCTTCTTTCGAGGGAATTGGTGGGGGTCAGAGGGCCTAGGTATAAAGCTCACGGCCCCCCACTGCATACAAAATACTTCCACGCCCAAAAGCCAAACTGAATCACATGCATGAACAGCACACAATTTATTTGTTCACAAGCTTTTCGAAAAGGTCAAGGAATCTTTTGTTTGATGCTTCATTGGCCTGTTGAGAGGCCTTGAGCCTCTCTTCTTCCCTGGCAGCCTCCGCCTTCACAAAATCAAGGAGTGCATCTTCCTTCTTTTTCTTTCTGGGGGGGTGGAGTGGCAGAGGTTGGTGGCTCAACGTCATCTAGGCTGCTTGAGCCAGGCTGGGCCTCCTCCTCCTCCTCCCATGCCTGGACAGCCGCAGAGGTTGATCCATCAGAGGCCACAGCAGCCACAGGTGCCGGGTTCTCCCCATCACATGAGTCAAAGAGGATAGGAGGCTCAATAGATGGCCTCCCCCCGATAGCCTCATGCATGGCCGAAAACCATGGCCATGTGGCTGCTGTGGTCCTGAGCTCCTAAAATAAATTAAGTGTTAACAGGCTTTGAAATGATATTACACAAGCATAGGCGATACTGTGTTCAGTGATTAAGCGTACACAAATCATGCATCTAAAGAGCAGAAAACATCTCATGGTGCTAAACAACATTTTTACCACACCTTATACTTCCGTTTTAAATTGTCCCATTTCTTGGACACCTGGGAAGGGCTGACAGGTCCCTGCAGTCCCATTTTGTTAAGTATTTCCCTGAGCAAAGAAATGTATGTACATCCATAAAAATGATTAGGTGAAAACACTTTTAACTTACAACTTCAGAGAACTTACTCCCATGCTTTTTTGGCACTATGCTTCCTCCCTGTGAACAGGTGGTCATGTTCAGACCTCAGCTGTATCAGGTTAAGGGTCTCATCATCAGTCCCTATAAAAAAAAAAGTGCATTGCATGTGTTAACATTTATTTTCTAATAACCCACAATAATGGCTTCAAAATCTTTAAACATGACTTCAATTGTTAGTATAACCTTAAGAAATGAATTGCACATAATAATTCCCACGGAGCTGTGAGCACTTAGACATTTATGTGACGCTTTTCCACTCATCTTCCAGTTGTCGGTTTTCCTCTGTTGAAATCGACCAGCTGTGAAGGTGGGGGCGGGGCTTTTATACGCGAGTAGTGAAAACACTTCTGCGTAGTCTGCTCTCGTGTATCCTCCCTTTCGTCTCCTCTGGAAGCCTCCTCCCTCACCCCTCCTCGACTCCTCCGTGTGCATTTCAGCTATCGGGACGTCCTTCAACATGGCGTGTCTTGATCGATTTCCGGGTCAAGTCCCGGAGGAGGGGAAGAGAGGAGTCGAGGAGGGGTATTGAGATGAGGCTAGTGTGTTTCTCAATCGCGAGTAAAGCTGCTCCAGAGCCACTATTTCAAGCATACTACGTCATCGAGTGCCACCGAAGTACTGTTCTAATCTCCAGCATACTTGGAAATCTACCGAGCCCGGCGTACTTCGTTAGGAGAAATTTCGAGGCTGCACATGTGTAGCCTCCGCGGTCTTAAAATCCCCACAATGCTTTGCGCACGGACCAATTTCCCCAAATCTCTGGCGGAAGATGTAAGAGGCGGGGCCTCTCATATGACGCACACATGCACACTTGCTAGCCTGTTCCACTCTTTGTTTTCCGAATGCCAGGAAGTATTCTTGACTCGCTTCTGGAGCAAGACGCTCGGGCAGACATGTGCTACCAAGCAAGCGTACTCGCGATTGAGAAACACCCTCTGTCTGATGGACAGATGTGTTCATGACCACTTATATATTTACTTTTAATTCATTGACAGTGCGGTATAATGAGACAATAACAGGCTACAGATGCGGACACACACACATATATTTATATAAATATATACAATTTCAGAATCAGACAAGTATGAGAGCACTCTCATAATAACGTAACACAATCAGAGACTGGATATATCCCCCCCCCCTCTCTCTGGTCGCTGAAATGGGGAATTTAAATTATGGGCCAAAAGTTGTATTTACAAGTATTAAAAGTAAGCAGAGGACACCAAACCAACTGAGACCCGTCTGTCCGCCGCATCTACGCACTGTACCACACACACACACCTACACACTGTACCACACACACACCTACACACTGTACCACACACACTTACAGCTCCTAAAGCATAATCAGGCTACAGCCGTTGTGTATTTTATTATGTGAAGCACTAAATGGTCTTAGAAAAATATGGACTCTTTGTTTGTAGATATCTACTAAACTACAGCATACAAATACAGAGAGTACTGTAGGCCTGTTATACTGAGTGATATATATTGTACACACTGCTCTGCTTTCTGCACGGACCTCACAGCTGTTCTCACTGTAAACATCGCGTCTGATTCAAGCAGTTAATCAAATAATATCCAGGGGATGCATGCAGAGCTGTGATTGGCTGAGATAAGTCCGGCCGTGCGTCACGACTCTTTGAAACATCACTGTTGCCGGAAATACATCCGCGGAGGAGCCGTGGAGGACCCATCAGTGTATCCTCGGTTATAGCTCCTCCAGAGAGCCTCCTCGATGCTCGGTCCTCGAAGTGCATTGAGAGAAATGAGATGTCCTTCAACATGGCGCGCTGAAATCAATTTCCGGGTCACTACCGGAGGACCGAGGAGTCAAGGAGGGGAAATTAGAGAAATGAGAAACCTTCCATGTGTGTGAAGAAGCAGGAAATAAAAAGGAACTCACCTTGTGGTATAACCGGCAAGAGAGAAAGCCTTTGAGCTCCATACTGTTTCAGAAATAATCCTTGATAATCCATGATATGGCGTTTCATCACGGCAGTATCTGCCGGTAGAATCTCCCGCATGAGCTCAGCCCCCTCCTTTTTTATTTTTTACACATTTCTTTTTTTTGTAAAGCTTTATACATCAAATCAGCACTTTAGAAACAGGAAGTGAAATAGAGGGATATGAGGCATGGCTAGAATGGGTGATCTGCTTGGTATTTTGAGCAAAACACTTCATAGACATGTTTTTTATATATCTTTATATATCTGAGACCTATGCTATTGCCTAAAAATAGCATGACAGGTGACCTTTAAAGTGCATCCATCAGTTCTTTTGTTAAAAATATGTCATCAATTTTCCACATGTTTTTAATTTTGGCATCCTTAAACTTCCCTCTGTCCCAGAGAATGTAGTCAAGGACCACTGTGAGGCCAACCTTTACCAGAGTGTGTGGACATCTGGCATTTCTTAAAGGCGCTTAAGTTCCTACACCTCCATATTCCTTCTTTTAAGCAATTAATTACAGCCCACCATCGTTAGTGTCTTTCAGGATCCTTGGGGTCTAAATCGACTTAAAGTACATCTTACTCATTGGGTCCCCTATAAAGACCAGTTAACCATGGCCTTACGGACCCCCACACACTTTTCACACAGGAACAATACCAAAGAAGATGAGCCACATTTTCCTCAAAACGACAATTGAATATGGGGCATGTTGCACGCTTTCGTAGGGAGACAACTATGTGCTGTTTCCCATGCCAAATCCTTATGGGAATTAAAAAGGAATGGTGAGTTTACGTTTGTCCATACATGCATGCATTTTAGTTCAGCTAATGTCCCTTTTGGTATTAGGCTTGTAGTCAGTAGGTGCGAGGCTTTTTTCAACACAACTTCTGTTCACAAAGCCTACAGAGGATTTGTCTCTTAAAGAGGGTCACAGCTCTGCCATACAATGCTGGCCTAGTCTCTGCATGGGGGATGTTCAGAGGGGCTCTTCTGCCCATACCAGAAATAAAATGTTGGCCACCCAGAGGCTGTTGTTCTTTTCAGATAACACAGCATTTAGAATCGGTGTTAAAAATAGGGCTTCCAGTTTGACCCCCAGCTCTGCTCTCCCTCCTTTTTCTAATGGTTTATACATGATCTCTCTTTTTAAGTATTCCTGATCCACAGATAAATTGAAAAATGTATCTTCTCAAGGTCGTCTGAAAGGCTCTTGGTACAGGCAGGGTGGCCCTATTTTCCCACCTACGGAGTTTACCTTTGATTGCTGGAAGTCTGATATCCCAATATACATATTCCATGCCTCGACCAATCTCTATACCTAAAATCAAAAATCAACGTCCGGTGAGACCGAGGACCGAGGAGCGAGGAAATGACAAATAAGTAACTTGAGATCGACCCATTATAGTGTCCACTTTAGCACTAAAGAGTTAAGCAATTTAACATTTTCGATAATGGATGCTTAGTCTTGTGAACGTGTTTCCTTCTGAATAAGGATGGAAAGGACAAGGACCCTACTGACCCAAAGCTTTTACAATTAGCAGAGGATGGTTTCGATCCATCGACCTCTGGGTTATGGGCCCAGCACGCTTCTGCCGCGCCACTCTGCTCGCCTCTTTAATGAACAGACCCATTAATGAACAGCCCCATTAATAAACAGCCCCTCGCCCTTCCCGGGTTGTTTTACCTCCTTCCACAGGTAAAGCAAATACTGGAAGACTGGAATATCCCCTACTTTGATTTAAAAGAAGAAATATTCAAAAGGGTGCTGTGGCTTAGTTGGTTAAAGTGCCCGTCTAGTAAACAGGAGATCCTGGGATTATTTGTTTTGTACAAGGTTTCAAGATGGTATCGAGGATTGTTGAATTTCCACCGTAGCGGTATCAACCAATACAGCTCTTGCGACACTGGATTTGGTCATGGGCTGTCTTGTAACAATCTGCTGACATTTCTTTCCCAAGATCATGTCTCACTGAAGGTTACAGTGAAAAACACCATTTGTCAGAAGTGGGATTCGAACCCACGCCTCCAGAGGACGCCACTGTGTAAACAGCGGACGCTAACAAAGTTTACAAGTTTTTACGTTTTTATGAACATGGTGACTCTTATTACAGTGTTGTATATGATATGACTATAAGTTTACAATTCATTCAAACTGTTGTGTCGTGTTGTCATATAGATTAATTCAACTATTAAAGTCACAAAAAACCCCGTTATCTGACGCTCTGTTTATGCTTTGTTAGCCGGCCGCCGGATAGCGCTAACTTTTACTGTTAATGTCATTTATTTAGGTGGCGATAAAAAACGCATTTCGTAATATTTTTAGACGATACTATAAATTCAGATACTCGGATACTCGAATATATTAAGGGTTGTCATGTGTTTGATTGGAAGCGGAACAGCTGAAATAACGTTATTTACTACGTTATGAGACATTATTAAGTAGCCTACTAGGCCTTTACATAGGCTACTTGCCCAAGAAGGTCGCTGACGCTATTCAAATGCTTTTCTAATTCATGATATTTTCAAACACACAATTGACTTTTTATATAAAACCTCCAATGTAAAGGTCAAGTATATTTAACATTTATATTGTGTTTTTTGTTTTAATAGAGGGGTTTTCTGTGCTTACCTTTCACTGCAATTGACCAAACGATTTTTATATGTTTTATAGGAACTACAAAACCATGTTATATACAATAAAATACATCTAATTAATTAGAACATGCTATTTGTATCAAATAAATCATTAGGAAATGATTATTACATACACAAATGAGTCTGTGCCAGGGCCTGATATTTTAGTAATACAATGAATATTACAATGTGTTTTATTAAAGCATAAAAACATGCTTAGGTATGATATATGTCCTCTATGAAATTAAATATTCTGAATCAAGAGCAGGTTATTATCCCCACAATCATAGAATTGGAAATGTGTTAAAGGTCCCTAAATGTTTTCTTATACAAATATTGTATATGATTGTAATTAAGGTTCCTATGAGCTTTCTTTCAAACACATTGGAGAGGCTTTCAAGGCGTACTGCCAGAAAGATCTTTTGAACCCAAACAATCACTTTTTCACACACAATTTCCGGCATAAAGACCTGACAGCTTACTCCTCGTAAAAGTGTTTCACTTGATATTTATGTTTCTGCAGCTATGTTGTTTCTATGCATTTAAAATGTTCTCACATTTATGACTCTAAAGGAACAATCGAGGAAAGCAAACACACACAAGGCCATGTCGGACTCAGAGTGGATGTCCCGCCTGAGGAAGTGTGCCAGCACGGGGGCCTGGCCTGCAGGGGAGGGAAGCAGGCCGGCTCCCAGGCAGAAGAAATGGTGTGAGCTGTATCAAAGGGTACGAGTATATTCATGGAACTATGTATTTTAATACATTTTATTTACTGCACCAATGAAATGATTCATCCTTTTTTTAATCATGACACATTTGTTTGCTTTATTGCCTTTCAGTTTACCAAGTCAAGATTTGGAGGTGCACACGCTGCTCTTGCAAAGCCACATTTGAGTACAGCTAGACCCAGAAAGGTAACAGAGGTAAATCGATTTTTATTTTTAAAATAACAGTTTAACTTTGATTATTTATACAAGTTACTCATACTGAATGCTTTACAGACCCATGTCACGGACCCCACAGAAGCATCTACCAGCACTTACCCCACAGAAAGAAGCTTCAGCACTGCACCCAGCGTTGCTGTCTCAGTAAGTGATGATGAACTCAGCTTCAGTGCCGGTCCTCAGTCCCGGAGCAGTGAGTGCCACTGTGTCGGTAAGTCATTCAGACCGCTTCTTTGCCCACCCACTTCTTGTCTGGATGCCTTACAAGCTGTGGAAGGTGAAGGTGGTCTGTCCCAACCTTGGCTGTGGGCAGCACCAACTCACAGGTGCAGGGCTGCACAAGAGGGCACGTCAGGTCCTGGACGTGGACAGGATCTACAACATGGTGACTCTTACCTGCACCAAATGTAGATCCACCCATGTGTCTTGGAGCCAGACGGTCCTTTCGCAGTTGGACTTGGCTCACAGATCTGAGTTTCGGGTCATCCTCACACAAAAGTGAGTAAAGTGTATTGTTTTCTGTTGTCTCAAATAGAATCATGTAAAGGGATATTTATAATTTGTTCTGTCCCTCACCAAGGTTTGCGTGTGATATCCGGGTCATCCGGCTTCTGAGGGAGAGAGGCCTGGGTAACAGCCCCACCAGGATGTTAAAGCAGCTGAGTGAGAACCACACAGGAGTGGCTGCATCGTGTGGCGAGGTACACCACAGAGTGTGTGGGCTTCCTCCAGGGCCCCGGACTGTTGCCCGTGACCTTCCCTGAGCCTCCAGAGCCTGCTGTGGTGCCGAGCTGCAAGTGGCTCCTCTCCGTGTACAGCCAGGACATCTTGACCAGGCTGGAGGAGATCAAGGCCAGGATAACATCCACATATGGCAGCATTTTAAAAATGGATTCCACCAGAAAGGTGAAGCAATTATTCTTATCTTTTAAACACTACTGATATGAATAACCTCAGCCTGTATTTCAGTATCTGTAAATTATGTTAACATAATTTAAGTGGGTCCTCCTGTGCTGCTGTATGTGGACTGTGGCTGCTGCACAGAGTCAGGGGAGACTAAGCTGAAGGCCAGGTTCAGCAGGTGGCCAGACCTGACAGTAAGGCTGGACATCTGGCACTTCATGCGCCGTCTTGCCCTGGGATGCACAACAGATGCTCATCAGCTGTACCCAATCTTTATGTCACGTCTATCAACGTGCATATTTGAGTGGGATGCAGCTGATTTAGCTCTGTTGCCTGAAGCAAAGAGACAGCAGCTTAAATCCCAGGGCCTGTCTTTCCTGACAGATGCAGACGTCAGTAATAAGTCACCAAAGATGAGCTGGCTCTCCACTGCAGGAGGAGGACTCGTGGTGAGGGGACCACCACTCAACTGCTGGAGGAGCTGCTGCTGCGGCTCATAGGAAACGGAGGCAACGACTCCCTAGGAGTGCCCCTGTTTGACAGGGAGAGGATGGAGCACATCACATCTTGCGTGTCCAAAGGAAGCACATCAAGTGCATCCAGGACACACCAGGTGTTGCTCTGTACATTAGAACAGGGGAGCTCACAAAGGGAGGAGTAGGTTTGCCTACGTACAGATGTGCAAGAGGCTCTACATCATTAGAGTCTTTTCACCTGCACCTCAACCGCTTCATACCAGGTTTGTGTCTGTCAAACAAGTTGGTTCATGTGTTGCATAGCCCAAATATTTCACAACCTAATGTTTCATAATGTTCTTCTAGGGACCAGTGCCAACAGCGTGAATGTTCAGATGTACCTGCTGGAAGGACTGCACAGGTGGAACCAGGACCGTGGTACTGCTGCCCTGGGTACTGGACCATCTGCTCTACGCAGCTACTCAGGGGACTTGCTTCACTGCGTGAACAAGAACTTTTTGGAAGGAAGATGGTTCCGGAGTTCTGTCCACCCTCCCGTTACACTGGTAAGCCTTTTTGGACACGTTTGTAATTAATAAACGTTTACAAAATATTTTAAAATATATTTATATCATTTTATTCCATTTAGTAAATAATCCACTTTTCCTCTATCGGTTCAGGAGAACTAATCGGCATGCGGTATCTGCTGCAGCACACTGCTCAGGCACTGCAGGATATGCACCCTGATTCAGAGGAGATTGCTCAGCTGATTGAAGAGCATGAGGCCGTCATGGAGGAAGATGAGGACATCGGAGACGACCCCACAGTGCTGGACCTTGGGGTCCTGCAGGCTCCAGCCTCTCAGACTCCCTCTGGCACCTCCACTCTGGCCCCCAGCAGAACCACCCTGACCTCTGGCACTTCCACCCTGGCCCCCAGCACAACCTCCCGGGCTCCCAGCACAACCACCGGGGCCCCGAGGAGAACAACACCGGCCCCAAGCACATCTGCACAGGCCTCTGCTGCTGACATCGTGCCCTCCAGTTCTTCCTCTGAGGCCAGTGTTGACATGCAAGCTGAAGAAGAAGAAAGTGTCACTTTAGAATATTTATGTATATAGATGATCTAGATTTCATTATCGACTACTTATGCACACATACTTTATTATACCCACAGCATTATAAAGGTCAGTGTTTGCTTAATGTTTACATTTCTAAACTGTTTCATCATCTGCATAGGCTGTCGATGACCAGAATCTTCCGGGGTACCAGCACGTGGACAGACTGGCTGAGTACCTGGTGGATCTGCGGGACAAGACCTCTCTCTGCCTGAGTCACCGACAGGCAGGGGAAATCATTGCACTGTGGGACAGCATGGAGGAGGTGGACAAGCAGCGGGTGGTGTATGCAGCACGCCACCAGGACTGGCTTTTGAGTGGACGCATCAGGACACCGAAGAAGCCCTCAAAGACTCCTGGTGTGGAGAGCACCACCCGCTGCTTGCTGGGGGCAAGTACTGCTCCTGCTCAGTGGCCTGAGTGCTGTCAGACTCTGTGATCTCCACCGATCCCCAGTCAGGAAAGGCAAGGGGGCCATTTCCAGGTGGTCCCTTATTCTTAGGGACTACACTAAGATTCGGCAGCTGGTTGTTGGCAACTACCTGGTGATGCAGGGCACCCAGATTCAGCTGGTGGCAGTACATCAAACCACCCTCATCACCTGGCACAACAGCAGGCAGAAGAAGCAGGAGCTGTCTGTGCTGCTGCAGGGCACTGCTCTGCCTCCAGCCCTCCCTGAGTCTGTTGAGCCTCTTCAGGAGGCCCGTGTCCTCCCTGGAGAGTACAGCTGGTCAGGCTCGACAGAGACAGAAGGCCTCTTCTCTTCCACTTCCCATCCTGCCAAAGGGAAGAGCAAAGAGGTCTCTCTCCATCACACCTCCAGCACCAGCACCTACTCTCCAACCTCAGGTCAGCTTCGTCACACCAACTGGACAAACTGTCTGTTTTGTACCAGTTGCCTTTCCGGCTGCATTTCAGGGCACCACACCACCAACCGTTATTCCTGTCGCCACACTCGGAGCTGGGGCCACACCAAAGCGGCTATACAGGCGGACTGTAGGGGCAAACACCTGCAAAAAGTGTGTCCTGTTCCGCCCTGCCGAAACTGGACACAGCCAGTACCGCGGGAGAGTGTTTTGTCCGCAGACAGAAACACTCTTGAAAGAACTTTGGTTGGAGGGAATTAGGAAAACATTTGGTAAATAATAATGTAAATATATTGTAAATAGTTCATCAAAATGTACAATATTTAATGCTTGTAAATAATAGTTGTTTTGTAATTTGGTTATTTTTGTATACTTACATTTATTGGTTTGCTGTGAATAGTAATGTCAGTATTTAATTATTTTATTTAAAGTCTTTGTTGTATTTATTGTACTTTTGTAGTGTGTTTTAATAAAATCTTTCAAAAAGTATTTCCTTATTTCCTTTTTCTCTCAACAAACAAAACTGGTGTTCAGCAGTTGTACAAGTGTTTTAATGATAGTTTGTGTAAAATAGCACATTTAGTGGTGATGACAACATTTGATAGTATTAACATTCACTCTTTAAAACAGTACTCAGATCCAAACTTATCTCGTGCCCTCATTGGTCATGTGCGCGTTTGTGTGTGTTGGAGGAGGGGCTCTAAGGAAGTGGCAGATTTTCTCCAGCTGTGTATTTTCGAGCTGGTTTCTCCAAAATTACCTACCCCACCTTTAAAATAACATTTCCAAAGAAATAAATCCTTCGAATCTGCCTGTTCAGTTTCTGTTGGAATGTGAAGGGTTAAATGCCTTCTCTGCGAGTTATGTGAAGACGGGAGAGCACTCAAAAAACCCGACAATATGAATCTGAACGAGAGAGATGAGTTATTGTTATTACAACGTGACTTCACTATTAACAACTCCTTTTATTGGGTCATTTTATTGGGTTAAGTACATTGTCAGATTAAGTGAGAAATTGATTTTACTTCTGTTAGACAGCTATCATACTGAAGAAATATTGACTGTGAATGTATGCAATATGTATGGCATTCATAATTTATATCTAATTACATTAACTGTGAATGTCCTTCATTTTATTTCAAATAAAAAAAAATAACAAAATATTTTTATATAGATATTTGAGACGTTTATGACTCGCGCATGCACGATGCAAATCGGGCAGCGTCTAGACGTCAAAATGTCCTATTAGAGTTGCCGTATGGAGTTGTCCAATATGGCGGACCATCTCGCACATGCGCACTGCAGATAGGGCAGGGCTGCAGATCGGGTAGTGGCTTTTGGCTTGTTTGAGCAATATGGTCAAGCTGCAGCCGCAGCGAGACGGTACACGACACGGTACACGACACGGTACACGACACGGTACACGACACGGTACACGACACGCCCCTACACAACGGTTTTGTCTAATTAATAAATTAAAACAAAAAGGTGGCTTAGTCAACTTTATTTTTTAGTTCATATACAATAGGTAATAATGAGATAATCTATTAATTATGTTTGTCTAACTGCTACACATGTATTTATACATAAATGTAGATATTTATGAACATCTAAATATAGTTGTTTCAGGTTTTAAGATATACATAATCACATCATGGGGTCATTAAGGTTTCAAACAGGTTCATGTAAGGTAGGCCTACTATAACATGATAACATGAGCCTGTAGTTTGATATGTTATTGATATGGGCTGGACACCCCTTCACAATGATCATCATTGACTTACTTTAGACCAAATTAGGAGGGCCAGTCAGGCCACTAATGAGCTCAATCATTCACATGTATTATTATTACTTTATAAATTAAGAGTACTAGGGGTCCATTACAAACTTTTGCA
>CALSBW010029805.1:1418162-1433760 GCA_943590975.1 Lindbergichthys nudifrons | reverse complement strand
TGCTTCAGTTTATCATCATAACAGATCAAAAAGTTCAGATTCATTTTACAATAAATCAAGGAATGATGCACTTCTACAAACAAAAACAACATAATTAAAACATTTAAACAAACTACTAAAAGTAGATGAACTACAGTTTACAGTAACTTCTGATAACAACACAGGGGAAATAAACGAGGCATCTCTTTTCCTCTCTCTGTGTCCCTCTCCTGACAGCCCGTCAGTATCAGGGTTAGTCCAAATGAATCCCTTGGCGGTTCTAGTGTTCATTTACCGTTTTCTCTTCTCTTTGCAATGCTTCATCGATTTGAAACCAAGTGTAACGTAGCTTACACTTAACGTTAGCTTTCTAGCTAACACAACACATTCACGCACCTTTCTCTGTGGTTTTTTTTGTAGTGACGAATGAAGTTGGATGTTGTGGTGGTCGTGTCACCGATCTTTATGCTGCAGACCCTGCATACCGCTGTTCTCTTCTTATTAGCGTCATCGACAACATAATCCTTGAATCCAAACTTCACTATTTTTGGAGTAACGCTAGCCGCTGCCATGTTAACTGACACTCCTGCCGTCTAGTGGGTTGCCAGGTTTGCGCGCACTGCGCTATAATCACCCAATCACATTTCGAAAAAACTAAATGTAATATCTCACTACAAAAACAAACGCAAATATTTAATTTAAAAAAGTCAAGTCCTTTCAAGTCATCTGTCTCAAGCTTAAGTCAAGTCTCAAGTCATGAATACCAAGTCAAAGTCAAGTCAAGTCTTTTATCAATGTTAGTCAAGCAAGTCTCAAGTCCAAAAATATGCGACTCGAGTCCGACTCGAGTCAAGTCATGTGACTCGAGTCCCCACCTCTGGTATATAGTGGTGCAGTGACGCGTCCTAAAACCCGGAAGTAAGCTGCGCTTGGGTTCCCTCGACAAAAAAGCAATGGGATTTCTCCATAGGATTTTGGAAAATAGCTTGAAATAAGGTCTGTGGAAAACGAACCTGTTAGATAAATGCACGTTTTGTTCAGCCGGATAATATCCACATGTCTACCCTACTTTTATAATTTTCTAATCATAAATCTAATCGATAGATTTATGATCGATAGATTTATGATTAGCATAAGTTTGTTCATGATGGCTCATGTCAGTGATAGTGATGACATCGTTGCAAAATTATTAACCAAGTCATTTTCAAGATTGAGTTACAATGATAAATTGGAGTGGCAAAGGATCAGCTGCATGACTAGGGTTGGGAACCGAAACTCGGTTCCAGATGAGAACCGATAAGAAAATGCCGGGTACCGGGTACCCATACAAAATACACAATTTTGGTTCTGCTTAACGGTTCCTAAACACGGTAGACCCTGTATTCCACCGGGTCCGTCTGCGCCGCGGCGACCCAGTGGAATTCAGCGGCGGACTGGCCATCTGTGTGTTCTGGAGAATCACAGAACGGCCGGTCGCCAGCGGGCCGTTGACGGCCGGCTCGGTTCGCTGACGGCCGGCACCGCCCTTCATTTTTTTAAACGGCATCATGTAAGTTGCGCTGACAGGCGACAGAGGTCCACAGTTGCCCCGCAGCGAGGCTCCCCCCGCCCTCCCGTAGACAGTTCACGAGCTCAGTCACTTCATAACACCAAAGCTGGATGGCGGTAAACGCTCTAAAGTGAGGCTCCACTACACTAAAAAAGAAAAAGACAAGGCACAGTGTAATGCCTGTTAATAGCTTGCCACAGGCATAGCTCAGTTAAGACAAAGCACAGCTATTGTGCAATACATTTGTATTGCATGTATATTTTTTATTTGTAAGAATGTTAGTTAAAGCTTAAAAGAATAAGATATTTTTGTTATCTAAACGTTTGACCTCTTTCTTTTACAATTTTGGAATCGAAACAGGGAATCGATAAGAACCGGAATCGATAAGCAGAACCGGAATCGATAAGCAGAACCGTAATTGGAATCGATACATTTCAAACGATACCCATCCCTATGCATGACCCCGCCATCAAGTGCTTCATCCAAAAGGACAGGAGGATGGACTTTGTGTTTAAGTGATATGATCATCAAAGGTAGGCCTAAGTCATTTTCAATGTGGGCCGCCGTGCCGACTTCATTCATTTGTAATTGTTACTTGGCTGTGGGTGCCCTGTCATGAGAGGTGTTTATATAAATGGTGTTGTTTCGTGTGGTAGAGGGTCGCTGTCATTGATGCGTTTTGCACCCCGGGCCGCTGTTTTGATATTCCGCTGAAGTATACGCTGAGACGTAATAACCTTGCCTTGCCTTGCCTTGCCTAGTTGACAAGGAAGACAGATGCGAAGAGATGGGTTTTTAGTTTGCTTTTGAAGGAATCAAAGGAGAGGTACTCGGAATGAAAAGGCTCTGCCACCTACAGATTTATTTCTCTGCACTCTCCCTTGCAGCTGCTTTGGTGGCTATGTTCTGGAGCCCTCTGTTTGTAACCATTAGTGTGAATCGTTAGTCCTAATTGTTTTAACTGAGATCTAATTTGTCTTAATTGTTTTCTTTGCAAAGAGAGTTTAGATTACTCTGATTAAAAAAGACTAAATCCACTTGGTTCCAATACAGAACACCTGCATGTTTGTCAATAGCTTGTGCAGCCGTCATTGGACATGTGTTGTTTTTTGAGATTCTTGTCAAGAATCAACCCTGTCTCTCAAAATGACGTTCCCACAGAACTAAACTGCATTCTCAATTACGTTTAGTGAGAAACGTATTTTCTCCCACATTATGTTTGTTTTGGACGTAACTCAAATACTTTTATTTTCTACATATATTTGCCATTTATTGTTTTTTTAATTATTATTACAAAGAGAAAAGAATGTTACGATCTCACGTTTTCTGGCCGCAGTAGTTGCTTTAGAGAATTTTACACCCGGAAGTAAGTATTCTCTCTAATGTCGATTGATTTGACAGTGATATCTGCATTACTCATCAACTCAAAAACACCAGATTATCCTTGTTAATTACACAACATTGATTGGTTTAAATTGTGTACAATGCTTTTGTGTTTTTCCACTTCGATTCGGAGAAACAAATCGTTTTTTCAGAGTTTAGGATGGCTGAAGACACTACACTACCCAGAATCCTCAGCTACCGTTTGGGACGACACCAGTCTCTTTGCTTGACAAACTCCGTGATTAGTCCTCAAGCTCTGTGATTGGATGTTGGAGTGGCAGTGCGCCAAGGTTACGCCGAGCGTCAAACAACACTTTGAAATGGAATGAAGCCAAGCCACGGCACGCTATCCAAAACAGGATTTGAAGTCCACCCCCCCTCCCAGAACTACACATGCTGGCTATTTGTGTGTTTCGCAACATGTTCTATGGCACCTACACTCCGAAAAACATTAGAGAGAATACTTACTTCCGGGTGTAAAATTCTCTAAAGCAACTACTGTGGCCAGAAAACGTGAGATCGTAACATTCTTTTTTATTATACAGATTAATTGTAATTGATAATAGAGCTATGGAAAGTTTGCGAATGACACCTTAAGTGACTGAGGGCTATTTTGTCTCCATCTTAAAACAAAATTCTAATGATTACGTTTTTATGTTCTCTGAAATAGTAGATTGGCACCAGACGCCTTTCATCATTAACTCCTAGCTTCCCAACAGAAAGTGTACTATATATATATATTATATTGAAAGAGCTTGTGGATAATATTATTCCAACTTTTTACTATAATACATTTTTGGGACATTATTGTATGGGTATGATGTGTTTAAAAGAGAGGTACCACATTGATTTCTATGATATTTAATTTCGTAGCTCTCGCCATTGGTTGCGATCAAATTGTAAAAACCAATGAAAAAAATAGAGATCCCTGAATCTGGCAACATCGTTAAAAGTAAACATTCAAATAACCAAATACCTAGAGGACAATGAATTCAGATCTTTAAAATATTGCACATTTAAAATATTCATCACACTTACCTCCTAGTTCTACTTTGAACTACTGTACGTGTTGTAGCTGTGTTTCCTGTGTAATGAGTAATAAGGGACATTACACTTGGAGTAACTTTTAGTTATGCCTTTTAAATAACGTGGTAGCCATTTTGTCAAAATGGGGTGCCTGTTAAAAAAAAGGTTTTGGGCAGTAACACTGTTATACCCTGAAGATTGCTGACCAGATCTGTTAAGTTAACACATGTCAGGATCAATCATCTCAGAATTGATGGGAGTGTGAACATGTGCAGCTGTTGTGTCGGAATGAAGAGGGAAACAGTCTGTGTGAAGGTTTTGAGCTTTTTATCTCCATATCACTTGGAAACATTTCACAGCTATTTGTGTCTTGGGTAGAGAAGCAGGGTGGATCTGAAGGCAGGAAGGCTAAAGAGAAAACACCTTTACAAGTGATGCTACAGACATGGCTGTCCTAGTTTTACATTTGATAAACTGGAGGAAATTAAAATAAATGTTTTGCCACGTGAGTCTTTTAATGTCTTAAGTTTCTTTAATTTGACTGTAATAGATGGTAGCTAAGGGTCTATGACTTATGTCGATATGACCAGAGCCGTCCTCACAGTATGGGGCTAGATTCGTCTCAATATGTGTGTGAAAAGAAAAGTAATCTGTGTCTAAATGTGTCATTTGTAAATGTAAAACACCTTCCACAAGTGCATTACAAATATTTTCAAACTCACAAAAACATTTGAAAGGCAGCAAGTACGTCATCATCACCCAAACATATAGCTGAATTACATGAATAGATTTCCACAAATGCGTTTTTCGATCCACAAATACAATGTGCATTCACAAATGCCTGGTGGAAAGTCGTAAATGTTAGAGAGATGTTCTCAAATTCCTTTTTTTATTTGTAAATTAATTACAATATTCAAAAATCTTTTTTTTATTTGTAGAATTGTTTTGCGTATTTGCGAGTTTGCAAATCTTTTTAATGCATTTGTGGAGGGTGTTTTACATTTAAGAATTTCACATTTACACACAGATCATTTTTCTTCATCATATTATTGAGACAAATCTAGCCCCATATCACAGTACAAAAACGGTTGTCGATGCTAGACACTTATTACTACCCATATTTACGTATTTAGTTTGACGCCAATTTCTAGACACCATGACAATGTGATACATTACACAGCCCTAACAAAACTGTACCTTCGCGGTGAGTTTGTGTGCCGTTTGAAACCAAAAGTCAACAAAAATAGTTACTTTTAATGTTTATTAACAGCAGCATATAGTTTGAATTTGGCGCCCATGCTCCGGCCTCAACACTCCCCACAAATATTTAAACATAGAACATTGAAGAGTGATGATAACAGGGCAGTAGCAGCATCAGCAAGGAGAGATGGCAAATCGTGCAGCTTAAATAGCTAGCCAGGATAATGTGTTTGGTTGGTTGTATAGTTGTATGGTTTATATGAATCATTGGTGCTCGAGTTGACTGACTCAACTAGCTTGCAGGTTTCCCTTCATTACCTTACAACGGTAGCATGTTAGTTACAACGTCACATGCTACTTCACATTTATAATGCATGGCATGCATAAGCCAAATGGTGATCTTTTCCTCGACCTAGCCAGGTTTCAAACCGGTTTCAAACTTGAAATACGTCATGTATCCATATTCACTTTCATTTAGTCGTTTCTGATCTTTACCTACTTCTGAGGGAAATATCTGTTCTCCTTTTTTTCTGAAATCATCAGAATACGCTTCACTTCCCAATATTATTTATAGAAAAGATGCAATCATCTATAACAAAGTGTTGTGTCTCTGTGTTGGTTTGGTTTAGTTTTACCTCGCTGTGTCCACCCCACTTAACGAACCTGAACACTTGGATTTATAATTACAAACACTGTGATATGGGATTTATTTAATAAAACGTACCCCCGTAAGCATCTGAAAACATTGAACAGAGTAAAAGGAACAAGGGAGTCAAAGGGGGGCCGGCATCACATATTCCCATTGAAGGTGACTGAAGATGTGCCTGTGATAAGGGCTGCTTTGATGTTGCCTTTCACACATTTGACAAATAAGTTTGCCATTCCAGCATTACATCACTTTATCGGGTCAGAGACTTTGTTTATGTGGAAATATGAAGACTTCTGTTATAGTTGTTCTTCTTTCTACACAAATTACATTACAATGCATTTGGCTGACGCTTTTATACAAAGCAACTTACAATAAGTGCAATAAACCATAACAATTAAAACTCAGAAGAACATAAAAAGTGCCAGACCATGGTAAAGTGTATTCTGGCAGCCAGTGAAGGGGAGAACTTTGGTCGGTTTAAGACCAGTCAGGCTGCTGCATTGTGAATTAGCTGCAGAGGTCGGATGGCACTTGCTGGTAGACCTGCTAGGAGGGAGTTACACTAGTCAATGCGTGAGAGGCTTTACATTTATTACATGTAAAATAATTAGTGTGACCGCAAATTAATTATATGTTTTTGAAGTTGTGGGTGTTATCTATAGTACAATCCTACATGAGGGGGAAATAAGGTCTTGTAGCCAAACCTCTCTCACAGCATTGCTTCTATTAATATGCTGCTGTTAAAGTAAGTGAAACATGTGGTAGACCATGGTATTAAGAAGAAAGAAATCAAGATGGTTCCTGACTGCCAATATGTTCTCTATTTAATTACACATCATGGCCTCATGGGATGATGAACGTGACAGCAGCCTATGTAGAGCACTGCTATATTAATCAAATTAGACAGCTATTATTTAAAGGTCACATTCAAACCATTCCCTTCAATATTGTATGAATGATCAACCCCTTAATTTCAATGTTTTAAATCATTTGCATGATTCCTTTTGTGCCTCTCCTTTTCTTCCTCACCACTGGGTGGCACTGTTAGTTCAAGAATTCGAGACAGTGTGGAGAATGAGAGCTTCAGATAATATTGATGCAACACGGCACAAGCTATCACTGCAACAATGCGGATTAAAGTGGTGGAATGAAAAGAGGTAACAACACCAGAAGAATCTGACAGTGCAAAAGCAGAGGAAACAAGAAAATATGACACTTTGTCAGGAGCTATATTTGTATGCTGCTCAGATTCCCTGCAAATTGGAGGAGACAAAAGTGTGAGTGTGAAAGAGAAAGGACAAGATGGGATAGACGTACATGACTTATTTTTCCAATTGAAAGTGCTCAGAGTTGAGAGACTGCCTTCACTGAGCCCACTCGGAGGATTCTATGTTAGCAGACTGATTGTTGCACACTTCTACAGGATACCCCTGATTCCACTTGAAGTACTGCTGTCTTCTTCCACTGTCGCCGTGTAATCCCAGCCGTGTATTGAGGCCCCATCAACAGAAACCTGAAGGGAGAAATGAAGCTCCTCCTGCTTACCAGATGCACTTCACACATCGCTCACTTTACTCAGTGCTCCCCTGGGACAGGGAGGATGGAAAAGCTTTGTTTAATGAAATATACCAGGGCTCTGTCACCTCCATTATTTTCCATGTATCCTGCTTTGTTCTATCTAACATCAAGTCATGTTAAAGGGCCACAGGTTGCTTCTGTCACGTGTCCCCTGTACGTTTCTACATGCAATAGTTGCTGTATATCATAAAGCAAAAGGAGGTCCCAATAATTTGATAATTCACAGCATTTCTGTAAAAAATACAAACTTCCTCCTCACTGTTTGGATTTAAGATACAACAGATGGATACATAAGAAGCAGTAATTTGCAAGAAGCCACATTTAGCTTTTCCATTTAACATATGTTTTTATAAAGGAAAGTATTACGAATGTAAAATCTAACTTGCCCAAATGGAAAGAGTCTTCACAGGAACAAAACACAAACATACCAGCAAATGATTAAGTAAAGAAGATCTACTTCATTAATAGATGAGAAAAAGAATAATGCAAGATGTCTTTTCAGCACTGTAGCCAGGCTGACAGAGAGCCACAGCTCTGTTGAGCCTTCTATCCCCATAGCACTCAGTAGTAATGATTTGATGTGCTTTTTTAATGATAAAATTGTTATTCTTAGAAACAAAATGAATGACCTCTTGCCTTTGACCAGTATAGTGTTATCAACAGCTCCCGGAAACGTAAGTTCTAATATTACACTAGATAGTAAATTAGAATGCTTTTCAACCATAAACCTTGAACAATTAAATTCAATGATTCTCTCTTCTAAACCATCAACATGTATCTTAGACCCGATTCCAACTAAGCTGTTAAAGGACGTTTTTCCATTAGTTAGCACTTCTTTATTAAATATTATGAATATGTCTTTATTATCAGGCTATATTCCACAATCATTCAAAGTAGCAGTGATAAAACCGCTTCTTAAAAAGCACAACCTCGATCAAGAGGTTTTAGCCAACTATAGACCTATTTCTAATCTTCCGTTCCTCTCAAAGATTCTTGAGAAAGCAGTCGCAAAACAGTTGTGTGATTACTTAAAAAACAATGATTTATTTGAAGATTTTCAGTCTGGCTTAAGAACACATCATAGCACAGAGACAGCTCTGGTTAAAGTCACAAATGACCATCTCATAGCCTCAGACAAAGGACTTGTCTCTATTCTTGTCTTGCTCGATCTCAGTGCTGCATTTGATACTATCGACCATGACATCTTATTGCAAAGCCTAGAGCACTTAGTTGGCATACAGGGAACTGCTTTAGGCTGGTTTAGGTCCTATCTATCTGAACGCTCTCAGTTTGTATGTGTCAACGATGAATCTTCCATGCAGACCAAAGTTAGCCATGGAGTGCCACAGGGCTCAGTGCTTGGACCTATTTTGTTCACATTATATATGCTTCCGTTAGGCAATATTATAAGGAATCATTCTGTACATTTCCATTGTTATGCGGATGATACTCAACTATATTTATCCATCAAGCCTGATGAAATTAATCATCTAAATAAAATTCAAGACTGCCTCAAGGACTTAAAAACGTGGATGACCTTAAACTTTTTTATGTTAAACACGGCCAAAACTGAAGTTATTGTACTCGGCCCAAAGAATCTACAAAACAAATTATCTAAAGATATACTAACTATGGATGGCATTAATGTGGCCTCCAGTGAGACTGTAAGGAATCTTGGTGTTATATTTGATCAAGATTTATCCTTTAACGCCCACATAAAATCAATTTCAAGCAGGGCCGTATCCAGGATTTCATAAATACCGAGGTCCAAACATGCCAGGGGGGTTCGGGGGTATACCCCCGAGATTTTGGGGATTTTCATGATCTAGTTAGGTGCTTTTTAAGTCCTGTGGGGGGTCACAAATTGGATAATATATTGATTTCAAACCATGTCAGTGGGCTGCAGCATACATTATTTTTGAAAGTGTAATGCATAAGAATCAGTTGATTGTTACTATTAATGATCTGGACATGCAGAAGAGGCTAAAATGATCACACAACATTGTCAACATTCATTTTCCATGTCTCTCTCCTTTCCATAACCCGCAGCCTCTCTTCCATCTTCTTTAGTCTCTCTGTCTTCTTCCTGTTCTTTACTCTCTCTGTCCTCTACTCTTTCTCTTTGTTCAATCTCTCCCTCGTTGTTCACTTTTTGCTCCTCCTCACTTGTCGCTCCTGCCAGTGAATTAAAAGCAATTCAGCAATTTAGTTCATTTCACTTGTTTGTTTGCATTTTTTTTTTATTTAAATCTGTTTTGTTTGATTCTCAAAAGAGAACAAAGATGTAAGCAAATTGTGTGGTTTTATACAATTGTATGTTATTATGACATCATAACTGCAATAGATATATGTTGTTTTAAACTTATGCCTATTGTCTATATTGTAAATGAAGACTATTGTTATAGATAGATGGATAGATAGATTGGGTTATTAAGCCTACATTATTTTTGTGTGACTGTACCTGCATTCCTCCCTGACTTCCATCACTTTCTCTCTGCCTGTCCTGTCTCTTCCTTACCAAAGCTGAGCTTCGACTGACGTAGTCTTTTCATTATACTGTATCTGAGTCAGTGTAAAAAGAAAACAATACAATGTTACTGTATATCTTCAATGTTTTACTCAAATTGAAATGAAAGAAAAGCATTACAACGTTTGTTAAAAGGTAATCCTTCTGACATTGGATGAATGTAATTAACTTTAGCTCTCTAGCTAGTTTATTCACGCAATTTAAACCAAAGTATAGCCTATAGCTGCAATATAAGTTAGTGTGCATGTTGTCGGACGTCCACTGACTAACGTAGAGCGTTCACACAGGATCTGCTGGTCATATGATGTCCTGTGAGGAACAGAAACACAAGCAGCCCGCTGGACTCAGATCTCGAGATACCTCATCACTCCTCCGCTGCTCCGATACAAGTCCGAGCTGCGGTGGTTTGTTTGTCGTCTTCTTCTGTTTGCTTTAATCGAGGCTACGTAGTTATGCAGCGCCCCCATCGGCAGTAAATGTAAGTACTACAAATAACCCCGTTTAGTGCAGGTATTTCACACGTTTTGTTATATACACAGCTCGGAAATTATTACCGAGGTCCGGACCTCGGTGACCTCAATGGTGGATACGGCCCTGATTTCAAGGACCGCCTACTTCCATCTACGTAACATTGCAAAAATCAGGCATATCTTGCCTCAAAACGATGCAGAGAAACTAGTCCATGTATTTGTTACTTCAAGGCTGGATTATTGTAACTCTTTATTATCAGGGTGTACCAAGAAGTCAGTTAAGTCGCTTCAGCTGATTCAAAATGCTGCAGCACGTGTACTAACCAGAGTTCGGAAAAGGGACCACATTACTCCTGTTCTGGCTGCCTTACACTGGCTCCCTATAGAACACAGGATAGAATTTAAAATTCTTCTTCTCGCCTACAAAGCCCTTAATGGGCAGGCGCCATCTTACCTTAAAGAACTCATTATACCCTACTGTCCTACTAGGGCATTGCGTTCCAAGAATGCAGGGTTGTTGGTTGTTCCTAGAGTCTCTAAAAGTACAATGGGAGACAGAGCCTTTTCTTATCAAGCTTCACATTTGTGGAATCAGCTTCCAGTTTGTGTTCGGGCGGCAGACACCCTATCCGTTTTTAAGAGTGCGCTTAAGACCTTCCTTTTTGATAAAGCTTATAGTTAGGGCTGATTAGATTCAGTCCCTAGTTTTGCTGCTATAGGCTTAGACTGTCGGGGGACACCTTACTTCTTCCTTCTCTCTGTCTGTACCTGTGTACTCTCATGTTCCCAATAACCAAGCTTCCCCAAATTTCTTTCTTTTTGGTGTCTATCTACGCCGGGATCCTGAGTCGTGGCTGATCCTGAGTCCTGAGTCCTGATCTGAGTCCTGGATTTCGAGTCGTGGCTGAACCTGTCACTGTGGTCCTGCCTGACTCTCATCATACTACTTCCCTGAAGTGTTTCCTTGTACGATGTGAGGGTCTAAGGACAGAGGGTGTTGCATTGTCATACTGATATTCTGTACAAACTGTGAAGTCCACTGAGACTAATGTAACATTTGTGATATTGGGCTATATAAATAAACATTGATTGATTGATACTACTTGAAAACTAGTATACCTTTAAAAGAGTTCCCCATATATTTTTGTTTTTTAACACAAAACTTACCAATATGTTGCAAGATACGTGTTGCAAGCTAGTTATTTTTAGAGTGGTTCAATGATGACGTGCTTTTGTAGGCTGAGACTTAGAGCAAAGGGATTTTTCAATTGGATTTGGGAATATTGCAGAAAATAAGATCTGTGCAAATACAGGTTTATAATACTTAAATGGTTTGTTAAGCAGGATAATCTCCACATATTAACACCACTTTCAAAATAGTTGAAGCATAAATGCATCGCCAGAAGTTTTGTTACTCGTTTATTTAAAAAAAAGGATGTAGGTCGATTTATATTGGTTGTGTGTGTCTATTGTTTGCAACATTTAAAATAAGATAAACCCTGTAGCTTCAAACCTATTCCTCTAAATGGGGTGTGGAGACATACAGCTACTGGGTGCCAAAGCAGGAAAGAAACAAGTCTACTTTGGAAAAGGTTGCAGGGTAAAACCAAGAGTTGAAACTTTCAAACTGATGGTGAAGTTCAAACTAGGTTCAAACTCAACATGTTGCTTGTTGCTTTTATTGTTACAGAACTCTGCCCTCCTTTCCAGAGGCTTGGCAGACCCCTTGTGGATATACAGCAGACCCCTTGTGGATATACAGCAGACCCCCTGCTAAGACTCAGACCTGAGCTCTGCACCATTGAATGCTAGGATGTCTGGCAATGTTCTAATGAAAACATCTAAAACTCTGTGAGGAACAGAGCCAACAGCCGCCTGATTCAGAAAACAAGTTGAGCATGCTGAGAGAAAATGTAACAAGTCAACAAAAGCCAAGATACCAAGGGGAATTTTACAAGTAAAAATAATTGCTTAGTGAGCAGCACTAACTATCCGTTCTTTTTTGCAGGGTTAGCAAGTGCACTGTGAGCCAATACAAGTGTGTATCCAGGGAATACATAGAAATATCTATAAGGAGTGTCTTTTATTTACAATTGTAATATTATCCGTTTTAATTTCATTTCTTTAAAGGGACATTATTCTAAGTTTACGCATTGTGGTTTTCCATGTTGGCTTCACTTGCACATGTCTTCTTTGCACACCCAACAAACATTTGCTGTCAGTTATTGGACAAAGAAACATTTCTGATTTCATTTCAATAATAATGAACATTTATTCCCAACGATACTATACAAGACAACCTTTACTACTAGAACATATGTTAACATACATCTGATTTTCAACAGGAAATGAGAGAGATGCTACCTGTATGGCATTTCTTGACAGCTTGAGAAATGTTTTATTTCAAAGGACATAGACCTCAAATTGTAAGAAATGACTGAATTTGTCCTTAAAATGTGAACTGAAAACATATGTATTTGTATTTAAAGACAATATCAGCTCTTCCTTAATAATATCTGCTTGGGAATCATGGTTATTGTAAGGTCTTCTGAGCACTACAACATATTAGATTGAGATGATTGAGCCTTTGTTTTGGACACTATAGATCATTAGTAGAGTTGACAGAAGTAGTGTAGATCATTCATTCATTTAGCATTGAAGACTTAGTAAGCAATGGTGTGCTGTGTTTATATCGAGAGGTGTTTCTAATATTCTGACTAATTCATATCATTAGGGAGGACACAAAACAGGAAACACCTGTAAATGGTATAAATCTAGTTCAATACCACTGCAAACTACAGCCAGAATAAGAAACAGATGAATAAGTGTACATATTCCTGACAACGTCCACACAAACGTATCATTACCTTCATGTATATAATATGGAACACCACTTATCACCGTGACTCACTGTATGATGCACAGAAAGCTGAAAGGCTAACAGTCCGTGTTGCACTTTGTCCTCACACCAATCAACTGTTACTTTTCACCACTTACTGTTCATACAATCCCTTTAATGAAACACTTCGGGCTACTTACAACTTGAATTACTAACAATTACTTGTTACTTATCCTAACATTTTGTAAAAGTGTATTTCTTTTCAGTACCATTGCAACAACACAATCATAATTATTGCTTGCAATGGAATAATCTTGATGTACTTGGTAGACTGGCAGCCCATGTACTGTATATAAATCAGAAAATAAATCATATATACATCATTATATAAACCAATAGATCATTTAAGTCATCCCATCTCTCTCTCTGACTTTCAACGCTGTCCCCTAAATCAAGGAACTGGTTGCGCAAAAATATATTTAAAAAAGATATATAAATGAAATAGAAATCAGTTGCTTAAATCTCCAGCATTATGTATTTTATGATTTTGAAAGCCTGAATACTACACAATATCACAGACACATCTCCAGTCAACGAAAAAATAGAAAACTATAAAACCCATGTAATTATAGGTTAGAACATCTAAAAGTATGTCATTCTGTCAGATCTGTCAAGTGGTGCAGAACTAATCTGTCTGTGAATGTAAAAATATGAAAGTTATCTCAGAAATTTGAGCCAGGCAAATGGTGTAAACACATTCAAATATTTAGTGGAGTGTCATTGATGCCGAATGAGGCCCAGTTAAGAAATCTGTCCGACTATACAGGATGATGGCTGTTATAGACAAAGGATTGGTCGGGCTGGATACTAATGGTGGACAAAAGCTGGCCTGGCTGGACCATGGTGGATAATGGCTTGGTTGATTGCTCAGGCTGGCTGATATCTGGCTTCACAGATGGTTGTGTATGAGAACCATGTATGAAGTCTTTGGAAATGTGCAAGTCAATTGTAATAAAGTAAGTGCTGTGAGTGAATATGCCTTTAGATCTGCCACATGGTTTTCTCTTCAGAAAGTTTGGGTGTGGAGAGATGCTTTCATTCCAGTCCAATATGTGATTACTGGCAAGAAGAACTCAAAGATGTGCTAGTTAGTTACTCAGCCACTCACATCTGTATGTTAATAGATGAGGTCAACTGTTTCTTTAATAGATAGTTCACAGATCTGAATTCATTGGATACAATTTTGATCTGGGTTATACAGTGACCTGTCAGTCAAGTGCGTTACTTCAGCCAAAGATTAACTATCTACAACGCATCATAAACATGCAAGGATAGCCCCACAAAGGAATGCCTTATCCACTAAGAGGGAGACCTTCCCAGATGGTTCCATAGAAAAGCTCTCGGAAGTGGCTTGGTCTGCTCTTTATGTAGTTTGGGCAGTTAACCATATGTGCATTCGCCAAACAGTCTTTATTCTAACAGTATTTTATCTAATAAAACATGACATTTAAAAAAAAAAAACACTACTAATACAGCTTACATTTCACCTCCTGTTGACTATTTTAGTAAGTTTTCCTTGCATCATTGTGGATTGCCAAGCTGTAACAGGCTCATTATTGCGCCCTGTATTGGGCATTATGATTATCAAATGTAGTATCAATGCAGTTTAAACATCATCCCTTGGGTAGACGGCCAGTCAAAAGGTGCCTTGTGACCTTTCAGGGGGTTACTATTGACATGATCATGGGTCAATTATCTTATGACTGAGCATGTGTAATTGATACTGTATAAAAGCAGATTGACTTAGTACTCTCGGTGCTGAGTGCCTCTTTTGCTGAGAAGATTTAGAACTATTTGACTGGTTTATTATAGAATTTCCACCACACCCCTAAGCCTTCAGGTTGGAAAACACCCACTGGTACAGTTCTATTTTAGGTGTCTTTTTACCCCAAAAAGCACAAGTAGCAGTAATGAACCCATTCTACACTCTAACTGTAACTAGACAAAACTGAGATTTCTGCTTTACCAGTATTTTTAAACAATTGTTTTGGTCAATTAACGTGGTGAAATGACTCAGAATTATCTGCTTAACGAAATAAAAGTACATAATGCTGTCCAATCATTCCTTGCCGCAGCAGCATTTGAACAATGCATAATTTGGACTAGGCCCTAGTGTAAGTGCAGTCAGATTGTATTAGCAACACAGTAGTCTTTTTTTAAATCGTGATTCATTCTTCATATTTTTCCTCAACCTCATTAAGTCTTTAATCGAGGTCAAGGAAATGTTGCTAAGAGAAGAGATAAGATGTTTCTGACTATTCAACAGCAGCCAGTGTTTGTTTAACAAGAGAAAAAACATCAGGGATGAAGGCTTACTGGCTGTTTTGACAAATAAAGT
>CALSBW010029805.1:1402337-1417762 GCA_943590975.1 Lindbergichthys nudifrons | reverse complement strand
GTGCAATGTTCCGGTGCGCTCCGGCAGCACTACGGCATCACGGATGTCCGAGTTATCCAGTGTGTCGATTTCACGGGCATGTCGTCATAACATTCAATCATGTCCTGACTGCTGTTCCAGCGAATCAAATCAAAATGTGTTCACGCCCTGTGCCGTTTAAAAAATTGCATCGCGAATAATTTTTTTGCTCAACTGATTTTAATCTTAACGCATCTGTACCGATGCATCGTTACATCCCTACTATCAATTAAAAAATGTAATTGCATTCACAATAATTCTTGATTCATCATAAACATTTGTAATAGTATTATTTTCTTGTATTCTTTGGGGAGATATAAAAAAATGCACATGTGGTGCTGTAATAAAGAAATGAATGAAAAACTGGTAAGAGAAATCAGTAGGCTTCAAGAGGTTCAAGAAACCATCGCATAATTCACAAAAATTCCTTTGGTCTCCAGTCAGCCCTATACATGCAGCTTGTGCCAATATCTCCAAATGAATCGCAACATTAATGTGTTAACGTTCACAGCCTGGGCTTAAATAGTTTTAGATGTGTTGATCTAACCACAACGACTAAAACTGATTGACATTGACTCAGATTGAAGTGGTTACTCATTGTTTAACCTGATACATTGTAATGAACTTCTGTGGCCAAGGGCATGATGCACTTACATTTGAAAATCCTATTTCACAGTTTCATTGCAATTCAGTCAATACATCTTTTGATACTATTTGTGTTTACAGCCCAGACGTCTTAATCCAAAAGAGTGAAGGTCTGAGTTGAAAAAAACGAAGATTTGCTCATCTCGAAGCATACATCATTATTCAGGGCACGGTTACAAACGTCTGCTCATAAACTTTACGAGCAGCAGCAGCAAATGCTTTTTTTTGCCCTGAGTTTCACCTCTCAGACTTCATACAGTCTGTTCTGCCATCAAAACTCGTTTGCCATTTTCACAGTCTAATTGAATCTTCTTTTTTTTCACTGGAAGAAGTATAATGTATTTTTTTATAGACAATGTGAAGTTCTAATTTGCTCATAAAAAGAGTCTAGGATTGAACATCAATCAATGGTAAGGCAATAAAGTAGAGGACTCTTTTTCAAAACATGCAGATACATTTTCTGTCTCATCATCAATGATTTTAGGTCGTGATTATTGATAATGGAATTCACTCAGCGATTTTAAAAGTGCAATGTTTAATTTTCCTGCCACTTGAGATCTCTCAATCAAAACATGAACAAATGAATATGTTTGGTGGTGTCATGAAGTAACATGAAGTTGTGGCCTTCACCACCATTTCCCTCATTGGATTATTTGTGTGGTAATCGTTCAGCACGTTTTCCCAGGGCTGTATTATAAACCGGGTAAAACACTGAATAAAGCAGTTCATGTAAAATACATCTTTGGTGTTCTCAAGCAGCCCAGTAAAAACGGACATCCTGGAATGGTTTCAGGACGAGTCGCACCAAAATGTTTGCTTAGCTCGTTTTTCTGACAACTTAAGATCCAGACGTCTGATGACTGAATCCAAAAAATGACCAAGAGTTATATATATATCACAAAAATATGTCTTGAAACTGGATAAAAAGGTACATTTTTGAGACCTTCTAGCAGACAACCACAACACTGATGCATGCTGAAAAGGGATAAGTTGTCATTATAGGACATCAAATAAACTGCTACCTTGATTGAAATCATGTATTTCTTTTGGTTTGAAAATTGTTAGAAACGTTTGGGATAATATAAATGTCAACAAAGTATCCAACATTGGTCTACTCATTTTTAAGACATAGTACAAACATTACTGTTTAAGTATTTTGCATAGCAAAATAATAAATGTAATCATAATGTGTTATTTGCTAGGTAGAGGTATACTGTGTGTATAACCTACACCAACACACCTGTCTGGCTTTTTTAATTTAAAATTCTACTGTCCACATTTTCCCCAGTGTAATTCAAGAGATAAATGATTGCTGCTGTTAAATAATGGCTGCATTATTTAACCCATGACATTCTCTCTTGAAACCAATATCGCAAAAGTGCCATTTAAAAAATCTTATCCTGGTTGGTAAATGACAAATGATAAACCTTGAATGTTATGGGTTCAGCTCTGGCTGCATCTTTGCTGTCACTGCATTGTACATGCTGTTGCTCCACATGATTTATTTAAATAAGATGTGAAGTGTTAATATTCATATGCAGTAAGTGCAAACTGCCTCCTGCTTAAGTGATTCAAAATTGTACAAGCATAGTCTTCCTTTCAACTGTTCTTTTTTTGTTTGGGTTTCCATTGTCAACATTGAATTTTTGTCAGGGAAATCTTATTTTCTGCCAAGTCAATTGTAATACATATTTTGTCATACTGCCAAGATCTGGACTCCACTTTGGAGTGGCTGCACTCTAATTGGACTGAAAACAGTCCCTGCTGTAATCGTAGAAGCTTGCTTCTGGCAAGGTGTCAATATTTGGATTCAAGATCATCCCTGTAATACGTTTTAGATTACACGGAAGGGATCAATATCTATAAATTATTCCCTGCACGTATTCTGCCAGGAGCTTGACTGAGTGTTTTCCTGGTAAGTCCGACCTGACGGCTTGACAAGATACCTACAAGTTGTGTGTGTGTGTGGTTTTGTCTGTGTGTAAAAAGCCGCAGGAAATATATAACCCGTGTGCTTTGTGTGTGTGCCACTGAAGATATATCGCAGTGTGTTTATATGTTGGAAATGATGATACGTGCAATCGTTCATGTGGTACCAATCACCTCACCATGAGACACCTGCACTTGAAAAGTGTATTAAATAGGTGTTGTGTTCACATCGTTGATCCTGTTAGACATGAGGCAATTTGGTAGCATCTTACCATATAAAACAGGGTTATCAAGCCCTTCAACAGGAGGTCTGCATCAGTCTTGACTCAACCAGCTGCAGTACCTGACCATGTGCAATGCTGTTTGTGTATGGCAAGAAACATTGTGTATACAAACTGTTCTCTGCAAATATCTATGAGTACCAGAGGTGGGACCAAGTCATTGTTTTGCAAATCCGAGTCAAGTCTCAAGTCTTTGCGCTCAAGTCCAAGTCAAGTCTCAAGTCAGGATGGGCAAGTTCAAGTCAAGTCCAAGTCCTAAACTTTGAAAAAACGAGTCTTAAAGTGCACCTATCATGTTATATTTGAAACATATATTGTAGGGCCATACCTATATAAAACATGTCTGTGAAGTCTTTTTTTCAAAATACCAAACAGATCATTTTAGCCATGCCTCATTTCGCTCTATTTGCTCTTTTCCAGCCCTGTTTTTGCAGGGGGCTGATTCTGTGACGTAGCTTTAATGCAAATGAGCTGCAGCTGACCACGCCCCCCTGCAGGAGAGGGGAGGAAAAGAGAGAGGGTTGTGTTTTCTGACACTTGGTGAATTCCCTGACACACCGGGGACACATATTCATGTATAAAAGACGTACAAAAGTGCATTTTGCATGATAGGTCCCCTTTAAACAAGTCCTTATGTGCTTTTCAACTAATGTAATGACATCGATCAACAGAATAATACTTAATAATCAAACTCTTTATTAGTCACATTAATAATTTAATAATCCATTTTCTCTCTGCTGGTAAAGTAACGTGTTTTTTTCTATTTTAAGAGGGATAAGTAAGGTAAGGCAACCGTGACGGTTTGATTCAGAAGGAGTTTAATTGATAAGATCCCTGATGTTGAGGTAACCAGAATGTTTATTTCCACTGTGTACAACATGTTATAAGGGACCCACAATCTATTTTTATATAAGGGATAATGTGCAGCGAGGCGGTTTCTATGGGAAAAAGACCACCTGAATCTAGATCCCTCTGCAGGTGGTACTTTAAAGTGGACCTATCATGCTGTATTTGAATAATATAGGGTAGGACCATACCTATATAAGGCATATTTATACTTTTATTTTTTCAAAATACCAAACAGATCATGCATTTTAGCCATACCTCATTTCGCTCAATTTGAAATCTTTTAGCTCTGTTTTTGCAAGGGCTGATTCTGTGAGAACAGCACCACCTACAGGCCTGGCATATGTACTACAGCGTCTCCAGCGCTTTCGAACGGCAATGGCCGTGGCTGTCTCCTCCTGATTGGTGGAGTTGGCCCAATAGCCGTAGCGCCACTGTCCTGACGTCAGGACAGTGTTCAAATCTGGATCAGTTTTTATCAGATCCGTTGCAGCCCCTTTTTTAGAGATTTGGGTATGGAGGAAAATAGAGAGGGTTGTGTATTTCTGACACTTGGTGAGTTCCCTGGAACACCGGGGACACATATTCATGTATAAAAGACGTACAAAAGTGCATTTTGCATGATAGGTCCCCTTTAAGTATATGTTGATGATAATACTTTTGTATATTTACTTGTAACATTTTGAATGCAGGACTTTTTATTGTAACCGAGTATTCCTACACTCTGATACTTTTACTCAAGTACAAGATCTGCACTTCTCCCACCTCTGACAATAAATCCTGAGTGGTTACCAAAAAAAAAGAAGGTTATTTTCATTTTACAAATCCTGCACTCAGCTTTGCTTTCTCCAATATCATTGAAATGCAGCCAGATGCTGCTTCTTTTTTCGGTTTCGCTAATTTCTTGACTTTTTCCGACGCGCTTGCATTTAAATCCGACTCCCCGTCTCCCCGTCGCTCTGTGTGTGGTCCGTTACGTCATTCTTTGTTGCCGGAAGCAAAGACACTGGTAAATATAACAAAATACAAATGAACCAGTTCGATCCTTTAAACAGGAAAATCCTCTTAATGTGTCCTTGCGAAAAACGATTTCCACACGTTTCCCCAATCCCGATGACAGTTAATTGGGAGTTCGATTATGACTTATAACCGTTGCAACATGGGAATGATAAGAAGAGAAAAAAG
Source organism: Lindbergichthys nudifrons (assembly GCA_943590975.1). Lineage (NCBI taxonomy): Eukaryota > Metazoa > Chordata > Actinopteri > Perciformes > Nototheniidae > Lindbergichthys > Lindbergichthys nudifrons. The sequence goes on along the minus strand of CALSBW010029805.1, from coordinate 1,412,858 downwards.
AAAAAAGAAAAAAAGAATGTACATCTTACCTCCACTCCGGTAGGTTAGAAAAATAGCGACTTACTGCAGCTGCTTGACAAAAGTGTCGACTTCTTCTTCAAAAAAACCAATCTTCTCTTTGTGAAGAATACGGAGCCGATGAGGATATGCAAATCCTCTGAACATGCCTTTTTCGAGGAATAATTTGATCACCAGGTCGAACCCCTTTGCAGACAGATCCTGGCGAATGGTGAGTTTAGTATTACCCTCGTGGATTGACATTTTCTTCGCAGACTGCAGTATCATTTCTTTATGTCTGACTCGTAGAAAGCGGATCATAATTGGTCTTGGAGGCTTCCCTGGCTTGGGATATGGTCGTAGGGAGCGGTGAACCCGCTCCAACTCTAGATTCTGATCGAGGGAGAGTTTGAGCCAGCAAGGTAGTTTTTGTTGAATGTATTGAAGGAGTAATTGGCTGCCTTCTGACTTCTCTGGGAGCCCTAGTAAAACAAGGTTTTTACGTCTCCCTCTATTTTCGAGATCATCCGTCTTAGATTCCAGCGTCTTTATCAACTTTTCGGCTCGGTGAAGATCCCGTGCTGTAGTTTGTAAGGTGTCTTCTAATGTCGAAATTCTTTGTTCAGCTTCGTCCATACGCTGAAGTTGACTCTCAAGGGCCTGGTTTGTTGTAGCTAGTGCTTCTTTCATTGTTGAGACTTGACTAGTCACAATCTCCAAACGATTATCAATTCCATCGAGACGATTAAGTATCTCAGAACGTTGAGATTTCAACTCGGACATTATCTCAACAAACGAAGGATTTCTATCATCCTCTTGATACTCAGCCGCCGGTTCTGGTAGGCCCCCATTGTCTTGGTTGTTTCGTGGGGGTTTTCTTGGCATCCTTCCTTCTTTTTCTTTCTTTTTGTAGCAGGAGTCTTTCCTTAGATGTCGACTCTTAACTATAGTCGATAAAGATGTTAAAGGTAGGGTAGGTAAGTTTGAGAAACCGGCTCGAGATCGCTAGAATTTGAAAATACACAACCGGAGAAAATCTGCCACTTCCTTACAGAGCCCCTCCTCCAACACACACGAACGCGCACATGACCAATGAGGGCACAAGATAAGTTTGTGCACAGATGGAAGGCTGACAGGCAGGTAGGCCATCCAGTTATTTTAGCCGGGCCGGCTCAGATGATTGGTCGTGCTTTTTACAGTACTACGGCTTCCACAGATGACATTTTTTTATGGATTTGTTGTCAAAGCACTTAAGATATTCATTGCTATCGGGATGTTAAGAGCATTCCATGGAATATAACAAAAAGTGTATCTCAAGCCGGTTTCTCAAACTTACCTACCCTACCTTTAAGCTTTTTCTCTGAGTGGAGGTAAAAAACTCAAATGAATCACTGAGGTTGTGCGGAGCTCTCAGCTCAGGCTGCCATCTTGTTCCTCTCGGCCTCGGCTTCCTAATGTCCCAAACCTTCGTCCCAAAGCTTGCCGCTACATTTACCCTATACCTGAAATAAGGAGCGTCATTCAGCTGAGTGTGACTACAGATGGAGTTCACTCTGTTACGGAGTGGGATTGTGTAGGGGTTGGTTTAGAAATTAGCTAGTTCTGACTCTTGTTTCATAAAATTACAAACCTTTTGTGAAGACCCAATATGCTCATGGGAGGCAGGTAAAACTTAAACAAAGGTTTGACGATAAGTAAACGGCATGTTAATTTAATCTCAACCGGTCTATCACTGGCTTAATGATTGTAACGAAGGTAATTTCGTTACTATGGACTGACGGCTTTGGGCCCTTGTAATATTGCACATGTGGGTTAGCACTTTATATAACAACTTCCTTTTGCATAGTAATAATGTCACTCAGCACCTTAGTAGTGAACAGTTTGCACTTTATTAGCGTGATTTGCACAGTACAGTTTGGCATTGCATATTTGCACATTTTACATAATTAATACTAGTTATTGATGTAGTATTTATTAAATGATTAAACCGTATTAATTGGAATGTCATCTGGCAGATGCTGGTCGGGTCCTCGGCTCCACCTGAAAAGAGAGTTAGCGGGAGCTCCGAAAGTGTTTATGCTTGTGTAAGATTGACAGCGGTTGAGATTAATCATTGTGTGCAATAATATGTTTGAGCGTGTATATATCATGACGTTAAGTTGCATTAATTGTAGAAGTGAACAGAGTGTAAAGTTTACATCCATCGCTTACCCATGCTGTCTCGTCCGGTGTCCGCTACAGTATGTTCTAGAGATGGGCGAGTCCTGATTCATCCGGATCATTAACCCGGATCCTAGTAATGAGCTGGTCGTGACGAGTCTCCCCTCTCCATTAACCCGAGTCCTTTGAGTCCTACACCTGGTGACGTACAAATTAAAACTATAAATTGCTTCACTCGCTACTCTCCTTATAACATGTCAAATCACATTACAACGTACCCCAGTCCATCTGCCTAGCCTTTAGCAAGTAGGATAGCTGCCAGAAGTTATCCTTTGGCTCAGGGGACGCGGATCAGTGAAATTTCCTGCAGATTTGTGCGGACTCAGAGCCGTAACCGTAGCAGATCCAGAGATCCAGGCAGACTCATCATGCACGAGTCAACAGCAGACTCAGATTCGCAAATCCTGACTCACTGAATCAAGGGAACTTCCTTCACTTCCTGCAGACTCGTGAGTCGTGTGGACTCAGAGCTGTAACCGATCCAGCAGATCCAGAGATCCAGACCATACATCCATGATCCAGACTCGTCATGCACGAGCATAGCCGCGGGAACTGGGAAGTCATTTTACTTAGGGGGTGCGGACAAAAGTGGGGAGAGATTTCAACAACAGTAACATGAAGTTTTTCAACAGCAGACTCAGAGATTCGCAAATCCTGACTCACTATGCAAAACATAGCAGACTCGTGCAGACTCAGAGCCGTAACCGTATAGCAGCAGATCCAGAGATCCAGCAGACTCGTCGTCATGCATGAGTCAACAGCAGACTCAGATTCGCCAAATCACAAAATAACCCTTTTTTATGTGATCAACATTTTTTATTAAAGCAAAAGACACTGTGTAGCGGAGGTTAATGTAACGTTAGTTTAATATGCTTTAACAACTTTTCGGTTTCACCGGTAGGATTTCTACGCTCTTGGTGATGCTGACTCATATGACTCAAAGGACTCGTATGATCCGGATCTCTTCAATGACTGACTCAGAAGACTCAGAGTCCGTAAAAGGATCCGGATTTGCCATCTCAAGTGTGTTCGGCCAAAAGGTCCTCGGGGGGAACAAACACTGACAAAGAAGGTTCCGGGACGAACCAAGTGGCGAGAAAGGCGCAGGGGTTTCTTTCTTAGTTGGGAATGTGTTTGTATTTATTATGGTCAGTTATAATGTGGGTTTTGGGGTTAAATTGGCAGATGGCTATGGACAACTGATAATGCTGTGAACATAATGTTGTGGATATTCTGTATGACAGTTATGATGACATGTGATTTTATTGTCATTACCTGTGAATGGTTTCTCCCAATAAGATCCTCTATAAATGAGCCAGTCTTCAGTTGGAGGGGGAGTGGTGAACACCTACATGCTGGCTACCTGTTCTCTTGTGGTGTTTGATAAATAAAAGTCACCATGGTTTGCAACTCTACCTCCTCTCGTGTTTGATTCTTTCACTGGAAATCCAGCCGCTGTCTCACAATGATACAATATTATAATACTGAATTAAGTAACCAAAATATGCAGTTACCTGTTAACATGTTCAAACGCTTGTTTTTATCCAAGCTTGCATGAAATGGGTGATCGGAGGGTAAAGCAGTGGTTCTCAAACCTTTTCTGTCATTCCCCACTTTGAACAGGTGGGCCTTTTCAAGCCCCACCTGTCCCTCATCGCTCCAATAAAATGGTAGGCCAAGCTTAAAATGGTCAAATGTGTCGTTCTATATCAATATATCTATAACAAATAACATCAGTTCAAAAACAGAGAAAATCAATAACAAATAACAGTTCAGAAATAAAGAAAAATAAAAGTGCAATGGTGTCAATTCTTGCCTCAAATGGGCTGAGTTCCAAACATATAGAAAAAGGGCCTACTATGCAATTGTGTTATCAATGGTAGGCCAAGCTTAAAATTGTCAAATGTATTTAACCCTTTGGAGTCGACCGTCACGCCGGCGTGATCAGATCACATGACCTGTTCAAGCCGGTGCCGCATAAGAACAACAGTCCGGACAACATTGCCGTGTGTTTCCGTCGAAAGTACTGGCTTGAAACTATATCCCAGTCTATGTTTCATGCAAAAAGACCCAGTAAACACGGAGATACGATGATATAAAGTTAATACATTTCAAAAGTATGAAAAATGGAAGCACATATTTTAATATCTTCGCCGTATTTGATCATTTTACGAAACGGAAAATACTGGAAAACTGTAGATCCTGCTCAACAGGATGTATGTGTGTTTCCGTTGAAAGTACTGGCTTGGAACTATATGCCAGTCTTTGTTTCATGCAAAAATACCCAGTAAACACAGAGATACGATGATATAAAGTTAATACAAATATATTTCAAAGGTATGAAAAATGGAAGCACATATTTTAATATCTTCGCCGTATTTTATAATTTTACGAAACGGAAAATACTGGAAACTGTAGATCCTGCTCAACAGGATGTATTTACCAGGGAGGGGGTGAGGTAATCGGGTAAACGCAGTGATACGAAGCGAGGCGAAGCGAGACGAAGAGGGACGGCGGGAACCGAAGAGAGACGGCGGGAAATGGAGAGAGACGAAGATATACGAAGACAGGCGGCAGGAGACGAAGAGAGACGGCGATTGAAGTAAAGTGACAGACAAACATTGAGAATTTAGATATAGTTAGATAGATTTAGAGTTTTGAAGATTCAACTATGATGAAGAGAACTCTGAACGTGAGTCAAGCTATAAGCTGGTTTTTTGACATGGAGGAGGAGGAGTCTGTGATGTTGCCCTCTGTGTCGTAGTTGACAGAAACTGCTTTGAAGCGTGGCACAGATAAAGATTTTTGTACATAATGTGTATATATATATATATATATATATATATATATATATCTGTATTATATTTATAATAACACTTTTGCCTTATCAGAATGAAATCCCATGTACATTATTTAATCTTTTAAATGTTTTGTTGTGCCTACTGTGTCACTGTTGACAGAACTTGAGAAATGAGGAAAAAAACGCCTATGGATACACCTGTTATTTGTTCATAAAATGTGTATATAGGTTCATGCTACCTCAATCAAACTTTCACATTATCATAGTGACATCCCATGTATATATTTTCAGCTTTCAAATTGTTTCGTTGTGCATGTTTGTGTTACCTATATAAAAAATTATATTATTTTCAAAATCCATTTTTACGTTTTTTTGTGATTTTGGGTCCAAAATGTTCATATAGTATCTCAAAATGAAAAAATAACTATCAGGTTATATAGGTGAGGTTGTCCTTAAAAAAAAGATACCAAACATTGACATGCCAAACATTTCTTAATGGGGTTTAGTAAGACAAATCAAAAGTATGCGAAAAAGGCCAAATTAGCCCAGGACTCCAAAGGGTTAAATAATGTCAAGTTCTACATCTTATAACAAATAACATCGGTCAATAATAACAAATAAAATCAATAACAAATAACATCAGTCAATAATAACATCAATAACAAATAACATCAGTTCAAAATAGAGAAAATCAATAACAAATCAATACATTCATACATTCAGGAAATATATTCAGCAATACAAATGACCAATTGAATGCATGAGTCTCATCACTGGATTATTAGTGACTGCAATGAGCCTGTTTTGCACCACACATCTTTTCAAAACGTGGTTGCAGGTTTGCTAATGCCACTCTCAAGTCGTGCTCAATGTTGAGCCTAGATCTATATTTTGTTTTCAGTGTTGCAACAGCTGAACAGCCCATTTCACAGAGATAAGATGTGGCGAAGGGAAGAAGAATGTGCACAGCTCTCTGCCCAATGGTTTCAGTTGTGTGTGTGTGTGTGTGTGTCGGTGGGCCGCTGCAGTTGGTGGGCTGCTGCCTTCGGTGGGCCGCTGGCTCTGGCATAGGTGGGCCGTGGACTTTCACAGCGCCGGTACCGCATCTGCCAGCGCAAACACCCGCCGTTGCGAGGCTCCGGCGGCTCCGTGAAAGTCCACCGCCGTTGCGAGTCTCTGGCTGTAACAGTCCACTACCGCCCACGATGACCCAGGTTCAATTCCGGCCTGAGGTCCAAAAAGTTTATTTAAAAAAATATATATATCTCCCGTTCATCGCATCCATTCGCGACCCACCTATCACATCTCTGCACCCAACCAGTGGGGCGGGCCCCACACTTTGAGAAACGCTGGGGTAAAGGACAGTTTTTGAAATGCAACCAGATGCAACAATTAAGGTAGATGCTGCAAACAGCCCTGACACCTTACACCACTGATCAAAACTAATCTGTTTCACATTCTGAAAAGCATATTACATTAATCAAACATCCAGCCAATCAGCACACATAAAACAAACTCTTGATCAACATAATAGGTGTATTGAAGTTACCAAGATTGATTACACTGTTTTGAACAGACAAAATGACAGCATCCATCATTCTGTGTCTTATCGGGCATCAGGACTAAATTGGCCAATGGAACCTCCTAAAGGTCGAAACTGTGATTAATAGTTGATGATTATAATTTGTTTTCAAGGATGGATATTCAGTTTATCATGCCATCTTCGATACACCAAAAGGACTGCTTTACCTTTTGAACAAGTGATTCATATACAGTATGTATTCGCTGAAGTAAATAGTACATTCTCGGCAGGAAAAGCAGTTCAGTCTTGTTTAGGTTGAGCTTCAAGTGGTTAGCAGACATCCTCTGAGAGATGTCTGCCAGACAATAATATAATAAGTTGAGTATCATCTGAGTCATTGTGGTATGAGAAGCCTTGAGAGAATGAAAGACCCAAGTGAATTTGTTGTACAGAGAAAACAGAAAGGGACCTATGACGGACCTCTGTGGGACCCCAGTGATGAGTTGGCAATTTTTTTAATTTAGCCTTTATTTATACAGGTGTAAAATCTCATCAACAATGATCTTACACAGACGCTCTCCGAGTTACCCTGTAGGAGGGCAGTCTCAGTTCAGTGGCCAGCCTTGGAACGAGTCTGGTGCGAATGAAGAAGGTTGTTCTGATAGGACAAGACGAGAGTTGATTATATATTATGTTGGGTGTTGCAATGGATCATCAAGATGAACAGAAGTAGTCAATGTGAAACCGCATCTTAGGCACAGGAACAAGGCATGATGTATTCCACAGACTCAAGCTAATGGTGAAGATATGTTGAAGTTCTCTGTGAAATCCCTGTCAGTCAAAACAGACCAGAAGCCATCAATGGAAACTTTGTTGTCAAGGGAAAGGAAAGATGTAAAGGCAGGAAAACAACGTCTTCTACTCTCACCAGTGACGCTCCCCCCCCTCCCCCTCCCCCTCCTCTAGCTACATCTCCTTGAAATAATGGATGGGGGTTCATAGTAGCACGGGTCAGAAATAAAAGTGCTTAAGAATATCTGTCACCAGGAAGTTGAATCACAAGGATTGAAGCTGACAGCAGTTTGTTTCCATGAAGGTGTGTGGGACTAAATGTGTGACTGTACACACATTGTTAAATGTAATCCCTAATGTAACTGTGGATTGACACTAAGCTCACAATTCAGCACTTAAATATGCACACACACTGCAAATGCAAACTTTGCATTTTCCTTTCTGTCGGTTAAGGCTATTCTGTGGAGAAAATCTAGCTGTCAGCTCTATGGCTCAGTCCTCTGGTTTATTCTCAAAAATATTTTTCTTTGCAATTCATGTGCTACATCTCTGTCATAGAAACTGATTTTGTCTCATTCTCTCATACACCAGAAAAAGGCTTTTGTGCCTGTCGGAGTGAATAACAAAGAGCAACACATCAACCAACAATGGAGCCCTCTCCAGTGCAGATTAAATGTGTTATCGCAGCAGAGCTCTTCTATTTTAACACTAAGGGCTGAAATGAGTCCTGAACAAAGGTGCTGCTGCGTGTCAGAAAGAACTTTGCAAGAGGTATTTTTGTTACCCTTTTAGATCAAAACAGCCACTGAGCTTTATTTATGTAATTCAGAAGACTCATTTTGATGTGTGAGACAAGTGGAATGAGTGTATCATCCTTACCTGTCTCTCCTCCTATCCCTCTCTCTGTTTTGATGTGTTGGTGACAGATCACACATTTGAACTGACAGAAAGATGTCATGTCATAGAAAGTTAAATGTAAAACATGTTCATTATCTAGGTAAAAAATTTACCAAAAAATAAATCTGACTGTGGCACTAAGAAAAACACCATAAATATGCACAATGCACAGTTAGACAGAAGAGTGCAGACTGCCCCCACAGCCACGCTAGCATCCCTACAAGGCTTTACTTAGCAAGCGATAGCTCAAAGCTTCCATTGGTATCCTTTGTTTACTTTTGTAACATAGTGACTTGGCTAGCGCTCCAACACATTGTATATGATAGGCTAAGGGGCGTGACATCTCGAAGCGGTTGACCAATCACAACAACTAACCAATCAGAGCAGACTGGGTATTTAGCCTTTGCAGACCATTTCAATGCACACAAACCTATATAACACACTGCAGGAAAGGGAGTACTCCAAATAGCATAGTAGGGCCTCTTCCATCCATTCCATCAGTGTTTTTGAAGTGATTTGTCATTTTTCAGCTAGATTTGTCTTTAATTATAAAGATAAATTGTTCAAATATATCCAACTGTTGAGTCAAACATCAATCTATGTATCCTGTATTTTGGAGTGAATTCCCAGTCTTTATATGAAGTATGATGACTAATTATCTGCTCTGGTGACTGTTTGACACACAGAAAATATGGCACACATTGTCACGTTAATAACATCAGGTAGAAATGAGACCTAGAACCTAACCCAAACCTAACCCAAACCTAGACAAGGCTTCATATTTCACCATAGATAAAGATAAGCTATGTGTGTGTATGAGCCCAGGCTAATTATGTGTGCTTGAGTCTGTGCTAACACTAGATACTGAACATTCGCATCACAGTTAGAGATGGGTGAGTCCTGATTCATCCGGATAAAAAAAAAATTAACGCCACTAATTATTTTAATGCGATTAACGCATGTGTATTTTTTGTCCTCAGCCGCCCCGTAGTTTCAGAGCGCATCGAGTTTAAAATACCATAGAGGCTGATGCTGACAGCCCCGCTCCTGCCGCCCGCTTGTGGCAGACCACACTTCCACGCTCACCGGCAGCCCCGGACTGGCCATTGGGAGGACCGGGAGGGTGTGCGTATGTGTGGCGCGACTCGTGCGAGCAAGGCACACCTTACGGGGTGTTGTTGTTGTTGTTGTTAGCATCTGATGCTAGCTAGCTGTGCTAACGGATATAAGGAGCTGTTTCAATGAAAACAGAGGAGCGATATTTCGCCGACAACTGCGCCGAGCACTTGACTTTATGCAGGTAGCCAGACAGTGGGACATTGTATGAAAAGTCAGCACACTCAGCACGGATAGTGTGCGCATGATTGCAGCGTCCAGGCAGCTCCCGTTCGAGCATATATGCCTTGAGCTGCACATAGCTCCAACGATCCATCACAGTGTCTCCACACACACACACACACACACACACACACACACACTTTGTATTGTATTATTGTATGAGAGAGGTTCCAGGTTGAATTGAGTCGAATATTTGTAATGTTCAGAGGTTGTTGTGTTTAATATTCATGAGAATATTTGTCATTGTTCAAATGATAATAAACAAACATATAAAGCATATTTGTCCACTCATATGTTGATAAGAGTATTAAAAACTTGAAAAATATCCCTCTAAGGTACATTTAGAACAGATAAAAAATGTGCGATTAATTTGCGAATAATCGCGATTAACTATGGACAATCATGCGATTAATCGCGATTAAATATTTTAATCGACTGACAGCCATACTTTCAACACAAGGCAATTCAAAGTGCTTTACAAAAAATGAAAGACATTAAGAAAATGGCATTTAAAATCAGTCATTAAAAAGAAAAGATAATAAAATAAACATTAAAATAAAAAATACATGGTTAAAAGTTACAGTGCAGTTTAAGATATGAATAGTTAAATTAAAAGCAGCGGCAAAAAGAAAAGTCTTCAGCCTCGATTTAAAAGTAGTCAGAGTTGCAGCGGACCGGTAGGTTTCTGGGAGTTTGTTCCAGATAATTGGAGCATAATAACTGAACACTGCTCCTCCATGTTTAGTTCTGACTCTGGGGACAGAAAGCTGACCAGTCCCAGAAGACCTGAGAGATCTGGATGGTTCATAATTTAGCAGGAGGTCAGAAATGTATTTTGGGCCTAAACCATTCAAAGCTTTATAAACCAGCAACAATATTTTGAAATCTATTATTTGACACACAGGAAGCCAGTGTAAAGACTTCAGAACTGGACTGATCCACTTTCTTAGTGTTA
>CALSBW010029805.1:1381545-1396268 GCA_943590975.1 Lindbergichthys nudifrons | reverse complement strand
TGTGTTTCTGTCAGTGTGTCTCATGGGTTGTTTGTCAATTCTTACAGAAACATCTGCTCGAGAGTACCTTCCAACTAACTGACACACACACAGAAGAATCACCTTACCCGATGGGCAACAGTTGTGCGTCAGAGATGTGTGTGGACCTGGGACTCATGTTCAGACTGATACCATGCTTCAGTGGCTGCTGTACGTGTGTGTATCCATTAGGGCTGCTCGATTATGGCAAAAATCATAATCACGATTATTTTGGTCAATAATTGATATCACGATTATTCATTGACTTTGAAAACATCCATTTATTGAACTTTTAAATACAAATAATCATTTGAACAGTATCGTTTTAACTGTTGATTACCCTGTACGTATAATTCAACTGAAAAACCAATACAAAAATAAATAAAATAAATGATACATTTATATCTACATTTAAATAAATAATATCAAAATAATAAATACCAATAAACAAGATCAACAAATATTTTGGAGCGCACGTCAACAAGCTACTAAACATATATAAATATGATAAATACAAATACATTGGATCAGATATGTTCCAGTGCACTGTCACAACCTAGCAAAGCTAAATAATCGTTTTTTTCGATTATGTTGTTTTCTTAATTGTGGCAGGCCAAAATTGTAATTGCGATTAAAATCCGATGAATTGCACAGCCCTAGGATCCATGCTAGAGTACAGCATCACTGTGTATGCCTCTGTGGTTGCAATCATGCTGTTGTTGCTGATGTGATGCTCTGATGCGTGTCTGTGTGCTCCTGTGTATGTTTTCTTTGACAAAATTCAGATATACTTGCAAGCATTGTTGACATATTTCTTGAATGGCAGCATGTTCAACTCAAGCAGGTTTTTTCTGGCTGCAATGCTGAAAAAAGATATGTGAACAAAGCAGTTGACAAAATCACTGTCAACTAGGGCTGAATCCTAATCAATTTTTTTTTAAATGAGATTAATTGTTCCCTTTGTTTACAACTTTACGGGTCAGAGGTGTCCGTCGTTATACCTCTAGGGCAGGGGTGGGGAACCTTTTTCCTCTCAAGGGCCATTTCAATTTTTACAACATCTTCAAATGATTGAACTCAACCTCTGCTAAAAAAAACTAAAATCCCAGCCCATTCATTTGGCCTTTCGTTCATGCTGTGCAAAGAAAAAGCAACCTCTTAATCCAGATATCTTTCTGTTTTATTTTCAAAGTTTTTATGTTATGCTTTGGAGAGAGTGTGTAAAAGGCGTAAGGACTCAAATGCAGACACTCACTATGACTCGCGCACGCATGCACGTGCACGGTTGTGGCATGACCACCAAACCAGACATATATGGACACAAGATGTGTGCAAATGTATTTAGTTTCCTATCCATGTGGACATGATTTAAGTGGGGGGGGGACCTAACCTCCTCTAGGGGGGTCCGGGGGGCATGCTCCCCTCGGAAGATTTTTTTAAATGTTGATGTTAAAAGCATCAATCTGGTGCTTTGAGAGCAACATTAGGAGATCTATGGATACATCTCTCAACACGCATATGAAACAGAACTGTAAGCAGATTTCTTTTTTTTATGGATATTTTACAAATCCCTTTTAAACTGTATTCTATTTTATGAATTAACAACTTTTTTTTTTACTGTCATACAGTATTTTATACCTGTTTTTCATTTATTCTCTTATTTTTGTATAACTATAATGATCATATAAAGGTGTGACTTTACCTGACTGAGCTGAGGTTAGATCTCACACAGGCTCCGCCCTCTACTGGACTCTATGGGCACTACTCTCAACCATGCTATGCGAGCATTCACACACTGAGTTTGTATAAACGTAGCCGGCCAATCAGGGTGAGCCTACCTGAATGTGCGCGCAGGCACACAGTATATAAGGCGGCCACGCCTCCTGATCCTGTCATCCTTTTCTGTTCAACGAGCAGGACAACACCTCAGAGAAAGTAAAATGTTTGAAAGAAGAAGAAAGAAGTTATCATACCTTCATGGAGTCGCCACTTCTAGAGACCCGGGCCTGTCCTTCGTGCCCTGGCTTAATAGCGGGCGCCTATCCCCACCACCTCTGCTTCGAGTGTTTGGGGGACCAGGATATGGCCGAGGCGGTGCCATTCACGTTCGCCATTCCAGCGGGGCGGATGGCTCCGTTTGCCGGGGAGGAGGATGACGAGGACTTCTCGTTGTCGGGTACTTCCGGGTCCGGCGTCCATGGAAGTCCACCGCCCAGGTCTGTCCGTCAGGACTTCCCCCTGGTGATGATGACCATGGTGGTGGAGCGTGCCCCGCTAGTATTCCAGCATCTTTATTTGTTTCCAGTTAATCTTCTAAAAAATAATTTCCATCACAACCTCTCCTGGGTGGTATGGATTGGTGCTTGTTGCACCCTCTCTTGCTGTGGACTGCTCAGTAAGCCAGGAGTCTGCGGCAATGTAACCCTCCAAGTCTTTAAACACAGTCCTGTCTAGTTTACCATGCCTAATGGTTGCACCTTTTTGTGGGAAACAGTGACCATGTCAAAAAGTGGCAGCCCCATTGTCAACCAATCCATTTCCATGGTCACTTGGTTACACTGTACATGTTTTATCATTGAATCTTGTCAGGTTAACACGTCATGCTGTTTAATAACCTTCTCTCTTTTACAAACAACAGTGAAGGCACCTCTGATGATCAGCTCCTCCATGCTGCAATTGCACTCCACTATATTAAAAGGGTTCTAGCCTGCAGACAAGACTTTGATCAATTACATTATCATTTGAAATGCAAACAAGTTCCTTTGAAGCATTGCTTTCTTTTGCCAACACACAAGAGTTAATTGGATTGCTTGCTTTATGTACTTTGAGATACAAACTGGTTCTAACTGAGCATTGCACCAAATGTCCATAAGGCTTTGGGCCTTGCAATTGTTACCAGCTAACCGTGACCGAATAGCTGTTAAGCTGCATTCACTTGATACGCCATTTGCTCTTTGCTCATCGCGAGAAAATGTTATGTCTACCATGTTGATCTAGCCAGGTCAAAAGAGAGAATATTTCTTTAGAAAAATAGATGGCATCACTGCAATAATATGCTAAATTACAGGATTTTAGAAGGAAGAAATAAATTCAGCAGTGATCACTGGGAGAAAAAAACCCAGCTTACCAACTTTCAAACAGAAAATCTCATACAAACAAACACAGTGCCTTTTAACTGACACAAATCACTTGTTGATTAACCAGTGTCATTTTCTCTGTCATCAGAGTCATTGGAAGGTCATTTACCACACAGCACTACTAAACTCATCTGTTGCACCATGTTTTGCCTTGTTATCAGAGCTCAAATGACAGATAACAGTACAAATAACAGACAAGACCTCTTTGTTGTGTCTCATTAGTATTTCAGTTGGTATGGTCACCATATTGTCTGTTTTGTCTCTCTCTATTACTTGCCAGATTTGTTTCTTATTATCTCCATTGACACTCGGGACCTTTTATCTGTTTCACAGCCATCTGGCTAGTGGCTCATGACAAACACAAATGTTTCTATCTTAAAATGGTATATAGCTCCAGCTGGAATTGAGAGCGATGGTCAATTTACATTGTAGTGACCAAGGACTTACAAAAATGAGATAATTAAACTTGGATTGGTTTGGACATTTTTCAGAAGTAAGTTGCCAGCTGGAGTGAGTGCAAAACAAGTAGTTAACTCATATTAGCAGCCTGTCCTCCTACAAAAAACGACCATATAGGTCGATTGTTCAGCAGCTAAATATGACCCAGAGTCACGTTTTAAAGTGTAGCACCTCTAGTGGTCGTGTAAGAAACAACATGCTCCCGTTGATTGCAAACGCTCCGGAGGGTCGTTTATTCACAAATAACCCTCTCTGGAAAATCCTAAATTGTGGAATAGTTTGGCCATTAAAATGCTTTTTGATTAGATTTCTAGCGAGAAGTGTATATTGTACTTTTATAATCTACGTCCAGTGGATGTGTAGGATCTATAGTTTGATAGATATTACAAAGATGATTTGAGGTCTCGCCAGGAGAACGTGTATATGGGGCAGCGTCCATGTAAAGTTAGCGTCAACCCTGACGGGGTGAAAACAGTATTTCCGGTCTCGAAGTTTTCATAATAAAACCGGAAGTATTCCCCTCACTGTCAAATGATTACACAGTGATATCTGCATTACTCATCCACTAAAAAACATCAGTTTATCCTTGTTGATTACACAATATTGATTGGTTTAAATTGTGTACAATGCTTTTATGTTTTTAACCTTCGATTCGGAGAAACAAATTGTTTTTTCGGAGTTTAGACACTACAGAGTTTCCGAAGACACTACACTACCCAGAATCCCCAGCTATCGTTTGGGACTACAACATCCGCCTTGCTTTACAAACCCCGTGATTAGTCCTCAAGCTCTGTGATTGGATGTTGGAGTGGCAGTGCGACAAGGTTACGCCGAGCGTCAAACAGCTCTTTGAAATGGAATGGAACCACGGCAGACTATCCAAAACTGGACTTGGACGGGTCCAGCCCCGCCCCCCCCCCCCCCAGAATTACACATGCTGGCTATTGTGTGTTACGCAACATGTTCTATGGCACGTCTCTACTGGGAATTGTAGTTTTAAAAGACGTTTTCGTATTTCTCACAATTAGAAGTTGCCAGTATTAAACTGTTTACACCCCCGGAGGTTTAGGGGATAGGAAACACATTGGAGTTATCACATTTAAAACATATAATTAATAAATGGGTGAGAATGGCTTGTGTCCATAATGGGCAGCATTAATATACCCACATGACAGCTAAGGTCAGAAGAGCTTTATTTAACAGCTGGTCTTATGTCTGTGACCCCTCCTGTTGTTCATTGATAAGCCTGAAACATGCACTTGTCAAGGTTCAGAGGCAAATCTTGCAAATATGGCAGTAGCCATCGATCATCTTAAGATAAGATAAGATAAGATATACTTTATTGATCCCAAGTTGGGAAATGTTTTTGTTACAGCAGCATGTACTACTTTGTTCTAGTCCACTACAATTCAGAGGTTAACCTGGTATTTTTACTCCACTACATTTATTTTAGTTACTTTGCAGATTCTGATTAATGATGTGAAATATAAACAACCCTTAAATCAGACTTTAGTTACACCTGAGTCAAATTCAGGGAACGTGATTGTACTTTGTCAGAATTAATATTTATCTGTGGATACCCCCAATGTTTTTTTCTTATTCAAAAGAAGACCTTAACTTAAAGTATTCTTTACTGTTTAAATAAAGCCTTATTAGTTTGTCTGTTTTGCACATCCTCCTGTTAATATCTTTGGAGGTCCTGCACTAAACTGTTTTATTGTAGAGATCACTACAGTATCTTCTTGATATTTTCTATTCTATATTTCTATCATTGACCCCTATTTTGTATGTAGGCTACTCTTAATATTTAAATGTTTTCATCAAATATAACTTATTCAACAACTAAATTCAATAACGTGCTTTAACCACTAGGCGGTGCGGGTTAAAAAACCAGTGGTCTAGTTAATAAAACATAATAATATCAAACATAATATTACTATTAACTTTATTGTGAAATTAAAACAGAACAGTAAAGGACAATACAGTTTCAGTCTCTCGATTTGAAGCTTATGCATTGTACCATGAACCTGTATAGACCTGTAACAGTCAACTGCTTGAGGAGTTGGAAAGGTAGTTCAGATATCTTTAAAAACTACAAGTCCCTTTCTATCAGCTGTGCACTGTTATGGTGTAAATACAGACTATCTACTAATTGGATCAAATATAAAAGTCAGCCGAATTAGTGTTGATACTGCAAGGAGACGTATTGTGTGAAAAGAAATGTAAGATGTTGTTTAATTGCTGATATATTTATGATCCATGTCACGTATTCAGTTTCGGCGGCACTTCTTCCTGTTTGTCCAGAAGTCTTCTCATCAGGGCTCTATACATAAAGAACTACGGCAGATATGTCATATTTAATGCAGCCGAACCGTGTATTACAATGCCGTTATGTGATGACCTCCAAAGAGAAATGCAAGCAAACTCGGAATAAAGTATAATTATTTATTTTTTTAAATGTTTGCCGATTTCATATCACATAAACACCATATCCCAACGTGCATTGCGGCTAAAACATCCAGGATTATGGGTGTAGTTCGATGTTTTAGCCTATCAAAACCTCTGAAAAAAGAAATGTGTCTCTCAGAATCGAAAGAGAAAAACCTATGGGAAAAACACAAAAGCATTGTACACAATTTAAACCAATTAATGTCGTATAATTAACAAGGATAAAGTGATGTTTGTTAGTGGATGAGTATCAGCAGATATCACTGTTAAATCATTTGATCATTGCTTTTATTATGAAAACGTCGAGACCGGAAATACTGTTTTCAACCCGTAACTTTACATGGAAGCTACCGCATATACACGTTCTCCTGTCGAAACCTCAAATCATCTTTGTAATATCTATCAAACTATAGATTAGTGTTGCACGGTGTACCGATACTTGAAAGGTACCGCCGTTAAAAACTTTACGATTCCTCCGTTTCATTAGTATCGGTACTTTAAGAATGACGGGGAAAAGTACTCCGGTGAGAAAGCGCTGTTTTAATAAGAGCCGTCGCTCTGCTTCCACTCCCTGCACTGCAGCCGTGCCTGCAGTCCCTCCCCTCTCAAGCACGCTCCAAGTGCCTCCCCTCTCTCATGCACGCGCTAGCTGCCAGAGCATGTGAGAAAACGAGAAGCATGGCTGCAAGTGGGAGTGCAACTGCCGCTGCGCCTCGGCTTGTTGACAAAAAAGACGCCAGAAGCGAAATTTGGAAGTATTTGAGCTATATCTCTGACAGTGAGGGCAAGCCTACGGACACCACGAGGCCGGTCTGTAAGAGATGTTTTAGATCCCTGCAAACCAAGGGAGCCAACACATCAAACTTGGCTAAGCACCTCGCCAACCGGCATCCAGAGCTGTTTAAAGAATTGAAAGACAGACAGGTTAGCGAATGTGATAGATAATATAATTACATCATGCTCAAGCCCATGCCCTCAAATCTAAGTCAAACAAGTGTCATTGATTTTGTGACAAACGAACGTTTTGGTAGTTTGACGAGGCAATTAATAGCAATGATAACTTTCTAATATGGCTATCTTTTTAGCTAACTTACCAATGTGGCTAACATCTGCAATGTACATTGTGTCAATAATTATTTATATTACTGTACTATTACATGTTAATAAAATATAAAGTTAACTATCAAAGAAATAACATAAACTCAAGTATAAAGAAGAGACCATGTTGTAAGAAAACACTTAACAGATAAACTACAATTTTATTGATCATGAAAATAATAAAAGAAAAGTATCGAAAAATAATCGGAATCGCAATTCTTGGTATCGAAACCAAAATGTTGGTATCGTGACAACACTATTATAGATCCTACATATCGACTGGACGTGGATTCTAAAAGTACAATATACACTTCTCGCTAGAAATCTAATCAAAAAGCATTTTAATGGCCAAACTATCGTACAATTTAGGATTTTACAGAGAGAGTTATTTGTGAATATACGACCCTGTGTAACGTTTGCATTCAACGGGAGCACTAGAGGGCGAAAACTTTCAAACGTAATTATAGGTCGTATTAAGCGCTTGAACAATCGACCCATTTGGTCGTATGAGTTGGAGCACCAACAGATGCAGACACAATGAGTGATATACTGCTAATGCTAAAGCTGTTAGCCAATCTTAGTAGTAATGAGGATCTTGAATATCCTACAACAACAAAAAGTATACGAGAACTTGTGAACTTTTGGCAAATCCATCTACTCCGACTTAAACAGGACATAGAAAAAAACAGAAACTCCCTCTTGAGGGAACACAGGGATTTTAGCCTTTGCAGACCATTTACATGCACTAAAATCTATATAACACACTACAGGATAGGGTAAACCCCAAAAAGAATATTAGGAGCCTCTTAAATAAAAAAGAAGTCTGACACACAACAATGTCTATATTTGCCCTACATTTAGGTAAAATGATACATGCTATCATAAAGTAAATTGTGGTCAACATGTGAATTGATATATAAATAAAATGTGTAGCCAATATTATTAGTTGGTTATGGTAAACAATCTGAGAGTTTCCTCTCTGAATTAAAATGTATTTAGTTGTATGTTAAAAATGCCAAAGATATAGAGGCTGCACTGCAGATATGTCAGTTGTGTGTATACCCACCTGCCAAAGGGTTCAGATTGTCAGCCATGTTGTTTGTTTGCCGTTGTGCACCTGGAATGTATGATGGTAGTGGGGAACTTCAACTGGGAACATTTAGACCACAGAGTTGTGTGAGCGCAGCATAAATACTAATTGAGCTGATGAGGGAATTGGCTGGACTGAAATGACCGAAGCTTTGGTGCCAAGCAAGGAAGAAAGAAAAGGACATGGAGAGAACTGGCTTGAGTTGTGACAGCATGACATTAAGGTCAAAATGTCCGGTACTTCTCGTCCAAATGTGTTTATTTGTGGCAATTTGGAATATGATTGTCCCATTAAGAGGCAATTAGGGGTAAACAGGTTTGAGTCAGCAGTTTAGTTGCTGAGTCTCTACTTTGGTGCTTGCTCAATACACTCCAACTTCAACCAGTCATCCCACTTAGTCCATCTTCTATTTATTGTCAGTTAATACATTTCTTTTCAAATTAGGGTTTTATTAGTAATAAGTATTTTTTTCATTCAAATTCTCAGTTGGTCCTGAGAGAGACACTCTTTGCATTTGAATGCTTACAGCTGAATTGTGCTTTCCTGACACGATGGCTCTTGTATTGATATGTCAAGGTGCTGGAAGAACTCAAGCAATAATTGGTGTTAGAAGCACTGTGTTCCAGTCAGTGAAATGGTTTTCAAAGCTCCTGGGTATACTCATTGTTTTCTAAAGGCTTTTAGTAGTGACTCTTAATGAAACTGCACAGACTCTAAAGTGTCAACTTCAGGGCTATAACTCAATGCAAATCAATACACCAGTGAAACTGTGTAAAAGCATGAAAGATCAAATATCCCAAAACCGAAATAAACATAGCTTTTTAACACATTCTGTAGACACTGTTTAGTATAACCAATTATTCCCATAAGTTCACATATGGTTCCCTTTTACCTATTGTATGTACTGTACCAGCACACAAAATGACAGTAAATTGGGAAGAATTTGGGTATTCTAAAGCAATATTAAAATGATACACATACTGTATATACACATATGATTCCTGTATAAAATATACAAACTATTCGGAAATGTAATACTTGCTCAGGTTAGCAAATAGATCAGGGCTGGCCCTGTTTGAAATTAATAGGTTAGCTACGTTAGCTCGCTAGCTTACAGCAGATCTGCAATCATTTTAGAAGGAATCATGCTGTCACATTGATCAAATAAACCAATAAAACGTCAAGTTTAGGTAAATTTCCAGTTGGCCAACTTTATAATCCCAGAACGTCAACAAGCGCTCTGGTCCGAGATATGTGCGTGACTTTTTAATGTCCCCTTGTTTCTATTGAGTTTGAGTTTCTTGCGTATTTTTATTTGCAGCATTTTGTATTTTCAGCGTTTTATTTATGGAGCACTTTTAGTAAATGCTGTGCATGTGTTGTCAAGTTGGTGAAGATGTTTCTTCATTTGCATGTGTTTTGGCACATTTGTGCATTTATATTTGTTTATATCGTTTTGAAACTGCAGTGCATTTCTCCTAATGGAAATGTTTTGGGTCATTGTAACGTGTTTGCAACTGTCCGCCATCGTAGGACAATGTGTGTGAAATCAATGATAAAGTGAACTACAGTGTGTGTTCAATAAAGGGACACAGTTCTGTTTCCATAACAAGCTAACTCGACCTCTTTATCGAGATGGACATAGCAATTAAAAGTTTTTCGCAAGTTGAGTTTAAACTTTTTCTGTCTTGCTGACAATGTGTCAGTCTTGGTTGTGTTTTTGACTGACACATTTAATTTAAATGAATAAAGGGATTGGAAAATAATATGTATACTGGATATTAAGCTTAATAGAAAAACAATGTATTTCAACACCCTAATATCAGTAAATGACTGGTTATATTTATGGACGACTGGCTGATTCAGAAGCCCACCGAATTGGGCTTTAATGGATGACTGGTTAAATAAACTGGCCACATGACTGACTGCATGCACTGAACAAATTGCAAAGTGTAGAACCACACAGCATGAAAATAGGCTTTCCTCCTGGGACCATTATTACGTTTATTTCTCATAAGAAATGAACATTTTCTATGCAGCTTTTTTCTCAATTAGCATGAAAATAAACAGTGATATTTATCTAAGCTGTTGACTGAGCGATAAAGTGAAAGTGCAGAGATGTACGAGGTTAAAAGGCTTAATGCGGTGAGCGGCTTCTCTCCTGACTGACGGGCATGACAGAGTTTTCAGATTGACCTCATTTCTGTCTGAGGAGGCAGCAGCTGGCTGCCTGATTGACTGTCTGAAAGATTGAGTAGAGGGACTCATAGATTGACATTTCACTACTTAGCTTAAGTGATGGGTGTATAAATAAACAGCATGATAAGCCAATAAACCTCACCCCAAAAAAACAAAAAACTTTTCTCTGAGCTTAGATTATTATTTAAAAAAGTACCATGCCACATTTAAACTAAGATTGTGAACATGAAGCCTGTATTAGAGATGTCCCGATCCGATCACGTGATCGGGGATCGGAGCCGATCACGTGATTTTCAAAAGATCGGAATCGGGAGAAAAAAATCGGGGATTTTTTTTTTTATAAAATATTTTTATTATTTTATTTAATGTTACAAAACAAAAATGACCATGTTCACGTCTTAAAGTCATCCTGAGGCCTTAGTTTTGGTTTAAAATTACACAACATCATGTATGTGTTGCTTCTTTTGGGCTTGTTTTCATAGACCTGGTTGCTTATTTCTCTCAGATCTGGCAACAGAGTGGGCGCAGTGTCTAATAGTAGCAGTAAGCTAACAAGAGGCTACGTTCAGCTGGTGCTAATAGTAGCAGTAAGCTAACAAGAGGCTACGTTCAGCTGGTGTAACGAGAGGCTACGTTCAGCTGGTGCTAATAGTAGCAGTAAGCTAACAAGAGGCTACGTTCAGCTGGTGCCTCGGGAGTCGGGACAGAGAAAATGTCAGGAGTTTGGAAGTATTATAAAATTGAAAGCGAAGGCAGTGTAACAGCCAGATGCAATGTTTGCAAGGCGGAGGTTCCGCGTGGTGGAAAGAACAGAGCTACGTTCAACACGACCAATCTAATACAAACACCAACACGACGAGTACACAGCGGCCACTCAGGTAACGGCACTGAAACAACCGACACTTTCAGAGACTTTTAAAAGGAAAGAGAAACTGCCCCAGAACAGTGAAAAGGCCAAAAGAATAACAGCCAAGATAGCTGAATGCATCGCGTTGGATGACCAGCCGTTATCTGTGGTGGAGAACGTGGGGTTTAAGGGACAACTTGAATGCTTTTTTCCTTTTTTTTCTCTTAATGCATTGCATAAAGATCGGATCGGGAAAAATCGGTATCGGCAGATTGTCAAAATCAAATGATCGGAATCGGATCGGGAGCAAAAAAAGGTGATCGGGACATCCCTAGCCTGTATTGTATTGTATTAGCATGTTAGCATGCTGATATAACTGCTTAACCTTATCCTTGATTTGGGTTCAAGTAACCTCCAAATAAGAAAAAAGATGAACAAGAGCCTTTGTCCACATAACTTCTTATTGTGCCGTATTAAGACGCTGGCAGGGCAGTGGGGCAAGCTTTGTTCCAGCGTTTCATAAGAACAATAATCCTAGGCCTTTTTTTTATTGTTTCTATAATACAAATAAATACAAATAAAATTAGAGAAATACAATTCTATTACAATCCAAATGAAAAAGGTATGCCTTGAGTTGGCTCTTAAAAATATAAACACTCAGTTCTTCTGGAAGGCTTTTCCATAATCATGGGCCGTAAAATAAAATGACGCCTGGGTCTGTGTTTTAACTTGACGCACGATTAAAAGCCCAGTACCAGAAGCCCTGAGGGTTCTACAGGATTCCTTGTTTAAAAGCAAATCTAAAATAATAGCAAAAATATCAAGACTATTAAGAGATTCAAAAACCACAAGAAGTATTTGAAAATCGATTCTGAAGCTAACAGTTAGCCAGTGCAGGGACTTGAATGCAATGTAATGTGTGCTTTTTTTCAGGTTCTCGTTAAGACCCAGCTGAGTTTTGCAGTCTTTTTTTTAGGTTGTCCAGAAAGTAGAACATCACAATGATAAATTCTATATTTAATACAAGCATGCATTAGTGTCTCTGTGCTGACTTGAGAGAGAAATAGCGGAAGTCCAGCAATATTCCTGAGATGATAAAATGCCACTTTTGTTCTATTACAAATGTGTGGTTCAAAGCTAAGCTCTGAATCTAATATAAACCCTAGGTTCTTAACCTGATGACATGCTTTAAGATTACGTGCTTGAAGTTTTGCACCCAATTCCTCTCTTTGAGCTCCAGGACCAATAATCAAGAGTTCAGTTTTGTCCTGATTGAGCTGAAGGAAATTCTCACCAATCATTATGGAGTATTAGTATAAAGTTGATGGAGTCTGGGGCTGTTGTATTAAGTGAAAATAGAGCCACATATGGAAATTGATGGAAGTAATCACATCTCACACTCATCTTTGCAAGACCGTTGGGCTAATCACGATTCAAGAGGAGACACAAATGCTAATGCTCTAACTCTATCATGCCGTTTTATGTTTCTCAGTTACCATATTCCTTCTAGCTGTAAGTCACTTCTGAGCAGGTGGTGTGCATTGCAGGATTTAAAACCTTGGAGCTTTTTGCTTGTACAACATCTCCCCGATTATGTTTCAGCTACAGCGTGTTGTAAATACAACTATTGACACAGTTTGTATGTCTCACAGCTACACTTTCCAAAGTTTGCTCCAGGCTTCCCTCTAATTGTACTTCCAGACTTCTTCCAGCATACTAAACAGACACCATATGGCTGCCAATATGTTCAACACAACACAGTTGTTCCCCACCAAACGCTGAATGAGAACAAAGTTGTTTGAATCCTTCACATTCCAAGATTTCTTCAACAATGCAATCTAGTACAGACAAGTGAGCAGATTTGTTGGATGAGCTTCTGTTTAGCACAAATTAGGTCTTGTTTTCCCCAAACCTTTATTTGGTGAGCATTAAATGTAGCTTTCTTTGTTGCAGTGATTTGAGGGCTGATTCCAATGTTATTTCTTTTTAAAGGGGTTCTTGGTGCCATTGTGGATGTCCCCAGCTAGTTAGACTTAGTTAGATGTATATAATTGAAATTTGAGCATTTTGGACAATTATTACTCTGTATTTCCTCTTCAAACACATACTCCAATCCCATGGCCGCTCAATTGCCATTTTCTATCAATCCACCAGATTTCCTCTGGCTTTCTATCCTTTCTCTCTCATCCTACCTCCTTACCCAAATCCCCTTATCACCCACTTGCAGTCCCTGTTATTTTATCAAGCTCTACAAATACCAGTCCAGTTCCTTTGTTCTATTTCGGTTCATCATGGTTGCAATGTGGTGTTTTTCGGTGGCTGCCTGTTACCTGCCTGCTACTGATGGGCAGATGATGCCTTTCTCTCTACCCGCCTTTGGACCATTAGAGTAGTCCAATAGCACTCACAAAACAACTCTCTCATGCCTTTCACATCACAGGCTCAGTAAGGGTTGAACAAACAAACACCACACCTTTAATATTATAAATGACATAAGGAGTACTACACTAAGTAGTCTTTGTTGTACTTGGTTGTATTGAGTGAAAATGCAAATGTCCTTCAAGTTATGCTACTAAGTGTTACTAGGGCATAATCAACTGTATGCCATAGTTCAATGGCAAAACTTTCAAAACAAATTCAAAGGTTTTGAAAAGCATCCGTAACGTTCGCAACTTGGCACCACTGGCAGCATCCATTTATTCAAGCTCTGACACAAAGTCTCTAAACTGCATGACGGCTGGTAAATCTGTCTGCATTGTTTCATCTGACACTGACCCAGCGTCTAACCCAGTGGCTGACTGGCACAAACTACCCAGCACTGTGGATTTAACCCAACAAAACGACCTGGGGAAGTCGTAATGATTACACATCAAAATAATTGTGCAATTTCAAAAAATGGTATACCTTTAGCATTTAACCTGTTAAGCCCTGAGCCTGTTTTTCAGGTTATATCTCACACAGGCTCCGCCCTCTACTGGACTCTATGGGTACTACTCTCTATCATGCTGTGCGTGCTTTCACCTACTGAGTTTACGTAAACGTAGCCGGCCAATCGGGGCGAGCCTACCTGAATGCGCACGCAGGCCCACAGTATATAAGGCGGCTACACCCGCCGCCCCACTATCCTTTTTCTCTTCAGACGAGCTGACAACTGAAGAGTTAAACGAACGAAGATTAGAAGAAACGAAAAATGGACTCATCATTACTGGAAGCTCGGCCATGCCCCACCTCGCGGGCGCCGATCTCCACCACCTCTGCTTAGAGTGTTTGGGGGACCAGGATATGGCCGAGGCGGTGCCATTCACGTTCGCCATTCCAGCGGGGCGGATGGCTCCGTTTGCCGTTGTCGGCAGAGTTGGGTGTAACGCATTACAAAGTAGCGCGTTACTGTAATAATATTACTTTTGTCGGTAACGGAGTAGTGTAA
>CALSBW010029805.1:1347889-1371545 GCA_943590975.1 Lindbergichthys nudifrons | reverse complement strand
GTCACTCACCGAGCCCGGGGCACTGGAGGTGGGAGGCCCGGAGATGCAGGGCTGAAGAAAGACAGCAGGCCTCTCCCGTGAATCCTTCAGGTCCCAAAGCCAGATATATCCGGCGTATAACCCTCAGGGGAACCCCTCATTATGCAAAGAACATTTATTGCATTAAAATCTGCATATAAATGTGCAGAAACATTAAAAAAATGCCTACACAATAAAAATGTTACAAGATATCAAGTCAAAATGTGCTCCTACTGTAGCGGGAACTTTTACAGAGACAGATTTGAGTACTTTGACATAATAGTACAAGATACATTTACGAAACATAGTAAAGCATTGTTTATAATATTTATAAGCAAAAATTTGCAATAGAAATGTTTATTTTTAAGGGTTAGATGGACAATACATTTAAATCTAAACTACATAGCATCGCAGTAATATGTCCCATATTGTCCCACAAAAACACACTCTTTGTCCCAGATGTGGCTTTTTGGTACCTGGTCCCCCTACTCTCAACTCTCTACTATCGTCTGGCTGAATACACTTCTTTAGTTACTGAGAGATTTACGAGGCATTTAAATGCTTTGTTCATATTTTCTTCATCAGTTCGTTAGTTTGTCAGCCTCTTTCTTTCTGTTGCTTCATATTCTACTTTTTCCACCTTCCTTGATTCTCTCTACCTCTTCATTTGTTTCTAACCAATTGCTCTGTCTTTGTCTCTCGCCCGCATATGTGGTATATGGCACAGAGAATATGGCAGAAATAGAACAAGTAAATGAGAAAAAGGGAGTTACAGAGATCATACAGCGCTATATATATCCAGATGCCATGCCGAACATGTCAACAATGCAGCGGGTGACATTTTAATTGATGGTTTTTCTCTGTCCCTCTTGAACTTACACACACACACACACACACACACACACACACATTTATATTCTCTCACATCACATGTAAAGCATCAGGAGTTTCAGTGGCTTCAGATAGAATAAATGAACGTTAAAAGAGGGCAAAGAGAAGTGTTCAATGTTACAGTGTAAAGTCTTTCCATAAATACACAACCTTTCAATTTCTGCATTAATCCTTTCGGGGTTATTTAAACTTTACACGGCAGTATTAAATGAAATGTAGGAGATTTCTGTGGCTGTATGGTACGGTGGCGACAGGTGCAAATAGGGAAACGCTGTGAGAAGCTGAAAACACAACGTAACCAGGGGACACTAAAAAGTGATGCACACAGCTGGGACCAGAGCAGTTGGCCAACTGTCACTGGAAACTTAAAATGTATGTTTTATTGTCTTATTTTAACAATGTGATCGCATGATGCCTTCCGATAATATTACAGATCTGTTGTAAGCAACCTCGCTAACATAGCTTACCTAGTCATTTTAAATATACTGACAAAACATTTACAAATACTGTATGGGAAAGTGGGGAAAAGGCCATTGACCCTCCCACTTTACACCCCTTCGCTGATGTGGCATCATGTCTGCTGTGAACCTACTGCAAGTTGTCCGCTTCTGTATTTGTACGAACAGAACCAGTGTCACACTTGGTCGATGTAGAATGATAGTCTTCTTTTGGTATTAAAGGAATGTGTGTGAGTGTGTGCTCTTATAGTGTGCGTCAGTTTTGTGTATCATGTCTTCACAGCACACCGGTGTGTTGGAGGGAAGCGGAGGAGAGAAGACGTTCACATGGGTGTATGGCAATCTTGTAGCTTACAGCTTTTACACTCTGTTGCACTGGGAAGCATTCAAGAGTCAGTGTACCACATCATTACTGAAACACGCTAACACACACACAGACACACACATTGGTCTTTAGACGATCACAGAAAAAAGTCTGGTGTCACCTGTTTTGCTTGACAATGCTTCTCTCAACAAGGTCCTTTACCCTCTGAAAAAAATTAAATGATTCAAATAGATTTAATGTTCAAAAATCTCTTTATTTGTATCATATTGCCTGTGCTGCAGCACCTCTTCTCACCCTCTGTCTGAAACCAGAGCCCAGTCTGCTCTGATTGGTCAATCGCTTACCCCTAGATTCCACAGGGTCCGTCTGCGGCGCGTTACGGGCGGGTTAAGGCTGCGCCGTGGTGCTCACGGCGATCGCGGCCACTCTAATCAATGGTTGCTATTCCACCACACCCGGCGCGTTACGGCTCAGAAGCGTCCCAGAAGCGTACCAGAAGCGTCTCGGCGCAGGGCTCCTCTAAAATTAGGATAAATCCTATTTTTGTCGCGGCGCAGCCGTAACGTACTGTCGGGCAGGCAGGAAGTGGAACGTTCAGAGCATATATAGCATATATATATATATATATATATATATACACACACACACAAACTCATTTTGCAGACCCTATCCCTCCGTAGTCTTTCAAGTAGGAGGAGAAATGCCAGCGTTCTCCTCCGGTTTACAGGCACTGTGTAAATGATATATATAGAATAATTATGATGATGAATGCATTTTTTTACCACTAAAATACAGCAACACATCTTTGATTCATGTCGTTTATAACTGGAATATTACAGTTATTATTAACGTTGTCTGTACAAAGTAGCCTGTCCAGGAAATATGCCCAAATCAACAAAAACTGCGAGCCGGCAGGCAAGACGCTCCGCTTCTGAAATGCTTCTGAAACGCGCCTGGTAGGGTATGACGCCGGAGGAGGCCGGACCAAAACCGCGGCGCAGCCGTAACACGGCGCAGACGGACCCGGTGGAATCTAGGGGTTAGACATGTGTCGGAAAGTCCTGCCCCTTAGCCTATTACATACAATGTGTTGGAGTGCTAGCCAATAGTGTTACCTAGAGATGCCATTATGTTCTGGAAGTAAACAAAAGAGTCCAATGGAGGCGTTTCAGGAAAACTCCCTCTTTAGGACTTGAGCCTTTGCAGATCATTTACATGCACAAACACCTATATAACACACTACCACAAAGAGAAAATCAAACTAAAGCATAATCTGGCCTTTTTAAAATGGTATGTAGCTCCCACCTCAGTGCCAAACACATTGCAATAATACTTGTGTATATTCTAATTATTTATAATGACAAAATAACCCGATTGTACAGCCACCCTCCATTCATAATACACTGAGGCCTCCAGATATCGAGCTGCTCAAAGGGGTTGAGATTCAAACTTAAAATGACTTTAATTAATTGCCGGCAATCACGTTCCCATTTTTCAATACCACGCTGTTTGCGATCACAATTAATTAGCTGAGTGATTGAGACTATTAATCTCTAATGGGGAAATGATGAGCCCCACAAGCACTGCATCCTCCGTCTGACACACAGTACAAACATTCAATGTAAAACTACGATGATGCATTTTACAGTGCACACCCCTTAACAATGTGAAGACTCTGAGCTGGGGCCCCAGTCTTTATGTGGAGATTGTGTTGTTTAAAAAAAAAATTAAATTATCATTCAGACCCCTTTTACTAATTAACCACATCATTAACATTACGTTTATATAATCGATTCCTACGCAAACATTAAATCATTTACACATCCAGCAGGCACACATTACATTAGTAATCATTTGGAGTCATGTTTGTATCCACCTGATGAATCCCTAATAGTTTTACTCTTTAGCTCTGTTTGGGTCATAACTCCTGATGGAAGTATCTGTCTCTGTAGCTGCTAAGTGCTCCACTTTGTTCAATGTGTTAAGAAGTGTACAGCAGGTTCATCATGTCTGCTGCAACTGCAATCAAGAAACAAACCAGCAAAGTTGTGTGCTGTGAAACCAAAACAATGAAAGACACTCAAATCCTCCACAAACTGTAGACTTAGGTGATCATTCTCTGTGGGTTGGTCACTATGCACCTTTCACAGAACACATAGTTATTGGATTCATTTTCAATTCAAAAATGTATTATTGCAGCTTTGATTTTCCTCGTGTTTAAGTAATCTCTATAAACATATGCCTTAATAAGAATACAAAATATGTATGCAATGAGACAAGATTTTAGCTTTCTGTTAGCCAAAAATGAGCTACTAAACGAGCTAAAGTTGCTAATTGGACTGTGAACAATGACTGCCGCACCAAAAAGCAAGTCGTGGTCCAGGTGGCTACACTGGAACCAATACACGTATTGTGTACTTAATGCAATGCGAGCAGATCTCTGTTATACAGTTTATATTGAAAGCCTGTATTTGCAGAAGAATATGCGGTTTGCTGGATGCTAACAGATCTGTTCTAAACATGTTTAGCCGTTTATCACTCATCTTTAAACTAGTGAAAAAGAAACAATACAAGTGATTACATATGATATTTTATTTTCTAAATCACTTGAAGTGGATACCTACTGCGAACATATCTCCCTGGTTACAGTTCAGCCTATTTCTCTGCTCATCCAATATGTGAGAGACAGCTGCTCACTCTCCTGTCTCTGCGCTCCAGCTTATAGAGCTGCAAAACTGGTGACTACTTTGAGTGGAAATACCACCTTTTTCTTTGCAATAAAGCCACCCAATGCACTTTCACATCATACCAGTGTCCTGCCAGGGTTTAATTGTTCCGAATCATAAGCTGGGTACGCTACCGAAAGACTAAAACATTTAGCCGGTAAAGAATTGACTAAACAGATTTGCCACTGCCATTATCAAATATTCACCAATAGCAGTCAACAAGGAGTAACGTCCAATTCTGATGTTGACAGTTAAAGCAATTGTTTAATGATAAACAGATCCAAATCGAATGCCTCCTTCCAATACCAGACAATGAAGACACTGATAATAGAAAAACTAAATGTAGGACATCCCTTATGATCTTGATGAAATGCTCTGTATATCTTGAAGGCCAAGCACGTTCTAATGAAAACTCCCCGAGAATAAAGACATAGCAGCATTTATAGCACAACTTCTAAATGTAACTGGAAACATCAAAGACCGTTCCATTGTTTGACTTAGGTAGTTTGTTGCCGTAGTAACACTTGCAACTTATGTAAGTTTGTATTTTTTCTCTGACTGCCGTATGTTTTTGCAGCAGTTTCTTGCCCAATAGGAAAACATGTTTTGTAATGATCCCTCCTCGTGGTTTTCTTCTTCCCTTGGAGTATGATGCTGCGTAAATGTTGAGACCTACTTTTGGTCTTTATCGGGAACTTTACCCTGCCATGTCTCATTAACACCTGGCTCCACTGGGCATCAACTATGAACCAAGTTTCCATCATCATCATTACAGATATGGAGGCAAACGCCGTTTTAACGTTTGACAGCAGCAGTCATGAATCATTTTAATTGTCTCTGCTGCCTCTCTTTCTCTCTGACCCGCTTCCTTCCACAAGCCGTTAGTAATTGTCAAGACGTCTCATTTCACTAACAAACCTGCATTTCACATATATAGGCGTTTTTTTTCTTTCTTGTTTATGACTAAAGGTTGCGCTAAAAATGAATATTTCAAGAGAAGAAAAACAGCTTGAAATCATTATTATGCTTCTGGGAATAAGAAATACTTATCACTTGTCAAAGACAATTTGCCTATCGTTCTACTGCTGTTTCGCTTCAGCCTAAAATACCTTTCTGTTACTTTTCTTTCCTCAGTCCGTCCTCCCTCCAGTGCCTAATTAAAGCTTACCTTTATCGTATTTGGCTTGGTGAGCAAGCCCACATACACACACACAAACACACACAAACATTTTTTGTATTTATTCCAACTCATATTAAGCGTTGTAAAGTTAAAAAACAATACCTATATAAAATACATTTTAAAGGGGCCCTTTCATGTGTTTCTAATTGTCCCTTTCCTGTAGTGTGTTATATAGGTTTGTGTGCATGTAAATGGTCTGTAAAGGCTCAAATCAAAACCAATCATCATGACTGGGCTCTGGTTTCAGACAGAGGGTGAAAAGAGGTGCTGCAGCATAGGCAGTATGAGAAAAATAAAGAGCTTTTTGAACATTATCATGCAAAATGCACTTTTTGATGTCTTTTATACATAAATATGTGTCCCCGGTGTCAGGAGACTCACAAAGTGTCAGAAAAGTAAACCATCTCTCTTTTCCTCCGTACCCAAATCTCTAAAAACGGGGTACAACGGAGCTGATCCAGATTTGCGTCCGATATGGCATAATATCGGAAATGTGGACCCACGGCCCTATCAGAAACGTCTCTATCAGAATCAATGCCCGACGTGTTTTGGACGTAATATGGTCTTTGTATACATTAGCAAGCATCGCTAACACTCAGAGCTAACCTGTACTGGAGAGAGTATGTGTAAAGAAGCAGGAAATAAAAAGGAACGCACCTTGTGGTAAACCCGCAAGAGAAAAATAATTTGAGCTCCATACTGTTTCAGAAATAATCCTGGATGTGGTTTGGAACATGATGGCGTTTAATCACGGCAGAATTTAACTGTAGCTGCCGGGTAATTCTGATCAGGCATTAGCTCCCCCTCCTCTTTTTTTCGAAGGACCCAAAATCTGCGTTTCTCTAACAGGGCTGGAACAGAGGGATATGAGGGATGTCTAACATGCATGATCTGCTTGGTATTTTGAGCAAAACACATCGTAGACATGTTTTTATATATTTTTATATATGTGAGACCCATAATATATGCCAAAAAATAGCATAATAGGAGACCTTTAAAGCTTGTCACAGTACAGGCACTAAATACTGATATGAACCTGAAAATGAGCAGAATATGGCCCCTTTAATAAAACTAATTATAAGTCCTATTGCTTTTATGTTTAAATGTAAGATGAATTCCCATGTATACATACAAGCTAATTAAAATGTGTGTTGTTTTCATTGAGAAATTAAAAAGTCTCCAATAAACACACGCATGTACAATACACGAAAAAGTACATGCACATTCTGAAGACTTAAAAACACACAAGCATGTACCCAATTATAGAAGCACACACACACATTATTGCACTATTTCTGTATATTAAGAGTTATTTTGAAACAGTTTTAAATATGACAGTTGGTCATTAATCTTCAGCTGCTGTGAAACTTATAAGAAACAGCACTTCAAAAACAATTATAATATCCAAAGAAGAAAAGAATACCCTTTAGCAAAATACACCATCATTATGAAGAGCTCTCCTGTCTTCTGCTTTCTTACTTTACATCTGTCTTCCTTTTAATCTTTTGCAATTGGACAATATCCATCCATTGTATTTTTACAGAGTGTTCAAGTTATCTCTTAGACAAGGCAATTTGTTATATAATAATATTTCATAATATTTTAACAACACATCTCACGCCCAACTGAACACGCTTGGTTATGACACCTTGGCATCACATCTTAACATGCAGGGAAACCTGCCTAGCTTTAGTTACGCAAGTTGTTAGGATAAGGATCATTTTACGGTTTGGGTCAAACAAAGTATGTTTGTGGGGTAACTTAAGGCTTGTAAGTTAAGTGCTTAGCTTAAAATAAGTCAACACAGAGCTTTGGTTTCACTCGGGACACAAACAGCGGTCCCCTGGGTAAAAGTCCAGAGTATATACATATTTCGTAAGACACAAGTTTTGTATGTGTAAGGCTGTAAAATGGTCTCATTGATGTCACAATAGAGGAGACGACATGAGACGTGTGTTGGATGTGAGGTATCTGCTCGTGGGGGCCCATCCTTTCTAAATCCATTCATTTATTATGAGTTGAGAGCTACAGTACATTACATTATTGCTGATGCAAATTGTTGAGTTGATGTCTGTGGTTGGACAAGATGTTTAAACTCAAGATGCACCTGATGTCCAACGGTGTGTGAGTGTGTGTGCATGTTAGTCTGAGCAGGTGCCCCTTGTATGGCTGCCTCTGTATGAATGTGTAGGAATGCTGACTTTTATATGTAAAATAACGTTGAAGGGTTGAAAGACTAGAAAGAGAAAGGAGCTATATAGATGCATTCCATTCACCTAGTGAAACGACAGGTGGCCTTTAATTATGAAGCAGTCTCAGGAAAGGCATTGTATGTCTCCGATGTCAAAGGCAAGGCAAGTTTATTTAGAAAGCACATTTCAACACAAGGCAATTCAAAGTGCTTAACGTACATCATAAATGTGTCTACTGAACAAGACAGCTGTCATTTTAAACATTCTTTGACAGCGGAGCAGTATTAACATTTCAGGGAGTAATGGCACAATCGGGAGCAGCTGCATTGAGCTGTTGGATGAAGAGCTGCAGGCGACAGGCTGCACACCTCCAACTCCTCAGCAGGCAACAGACTGCACTGTTGTGTGGAAAACGACTCCTTTCATGTACAGCATCAAATCATATTGCACTGGCTGACATGATGAGAACAATGAGAAAAGGCCAATTATTGACTGACTTCTGTATTGTAATGCAGTTTGGCTGCACTGTAAACACAAACACCAGCTGCTCTTCTGCTGATTTTATGACCAAATTGCTGCCATCATTCTGTAGTATTAAACTGCACTGTCTTTTAACACGAGGATCCGTGGATGGCAACAAACTAGGACTGAACTGTTAGGGCTGGGTCAAAAGTTCAGGACCTGCAATGGCAGAGACCAGATGGATGCAGTCTTTTAACAAAGTTTAATAAAGGAAAAAAGGAGCAACTAAAAAACAATCCACAAAATGAAGGTGGATCTAGTTCAGGCTGGTGGCGGCGGCAGGGCTCAGGCTGGTGGCGGCGGCAGGGCTCAGGCTGGCTCGAGCAGACACTGGGAAAACAGAGGAAAAAACAAGGTTACTCTTCAACAAAAACAGCAAGAGAAAATCACACTAAGCTAGGATACTACAACGTTCAGCTCTACCGAGTGAGAACATGACCAGGGTTTTATGGAGGAGTTGATTAGACGAATACAGGTGCTCCTCATTGTGAACCAGATGCGCCTTCTAACGATCACCACACTGCACAGGAGAAAGAGAGAGAGCGAGCGAGAGCGAGAGCGAGAGAGAGAATAAGATTAGTGGCCAACACATGTTTATGATACTTACATGTTTGGTTCAGGAAGAAAATCTCAATAGATGAAGCACTCTTCCATGTTTTTGGAAGCTTAAATGCGATCGCCAGAAGTAAAAAGCTAACGTTGGGCTATAAACTAACAATATCACAGTCGTATGGCTGCACATCACCGCTAAGCTAAAGGCGGCTAATGTTCAGCATTAATCACTTGTTAGCCACCGCCGTTTCTATGACATATAAAAGCTTTGGACATTCACCAGGGTTATTTACTGTTATGTCATAGAACACAATTTCACAACCTTTGTGTTAACCCCATACCTTTTTTTCAGGCATCTAACTAAATAAATTGACTTGAGCAAAGGAACAGGAAGTGGTAAAATGCTAACTAATTTCTTGGTTTTAGGACTCATTTTTGCAACACTTTATAGGGTATGGCTAAACATTTATATATACATGTAACTGGATGCATTCCAATTTAGAAAGCAGTATAATACATACATACAGAATGCAAGCAGCAGGTTAGAAACTGCAGACTAAGTGCTTGAACAAATCAAAGACAGGTCATGAAGCTGCAGTTTTTGAAGTCACTATCTTGTATCTTGGAGTCATATTGGACTCAAACTTGACTTTTCAGAAACATATTAAGAAAGTATCATAAACCATTAAATTCAACTTGCAACATCTTAAACAAATCAGACCTTTCTTAACTGTCAATGCTGCTAAGTCATACCTCCACTGTGTGATTCTATCCCACATTGAATACTGTTTTACAAACTGGTCGTTTGCTTGTGCCACAAACCTGAAACCTAGAGAACAGCTGTACAAGAGAGCTATCAAGGTGTTTGACAGAAAGCCTTATCCATACCACCACTGTACCATCCTTGAGAAACACCATTTCTTGAGTTTTGACCATTTTAAGTCTTTTAAAAGTATGTGTTTTTTTTATAAATGTTTACATGGACTACCCCCCCCCCCCCCTCCCTTAGGGGAATTCATCCACAGAAAGCACACTGGACGCTGCACTCGGTCAGAAACCAGAGGAGACTGAGGTTCACCGCAGACGGACCACTTTTGGACAAAATGTCCTCTCCGTTAAAGGCAGCTCTTTGTGGAATAGCCTCCCTACTGAGATACGGGATTGTTTCACTCTCAATAGCTTCAAAGGTCAACTCAAAGAATGGTTGAGAAGCAAACAGACGTGCAATCACCGCTAAATGCACTTTAACATAGGGGCATCTCCTCTTGCACTTAGGTAGCTCTTGTATCTCCTCTTGCACTTTAGGTAGCTCTTGTATCTCCTCTTGCCCTTCACATGTCGTAGCTGCTACATTGTGCTGCCATGTGGTAAATACATGTGTGTGCTGCTCTTGCTCTTTTGCACTTTTTGCATATCATGTATTTTGTTTTTGCTATGTTTGTAAAATGTAATTTTCTTAAATGTTTAATGTGAGATGGAAATGAGCTTAAAGCTAAATCTGGCACTGTTACGCTTGACACACTTTGTTATGTTTTAAGTGTTCATCACTGTGCATTGTCCCGGCCAAATAAACGATTACAATCAGATAAATAAGACAGGTTATGAAGCTGCAGTTTTTGAAGTCACTAAGTCCTTTTCTCCAAGTCCATTTGGAGATATAAGTAAAGGAATGATTAAAAAGCAGAATGCAGTTTTTCCTTTACTATAATGTACAACGGGGTTGTTTTTTACCATGACACAGATAGAAAATTAAATGAAAAATGGGACTGAGTTTGATTTGCACATTTGAACACAGGATGAGTCGGGGAACTTCAGAAGAATAGTGCCAGCACTAACCAAGCAATTTGTCAGGGATGACTGAGTAGATGGGTTAAACTTAATTAATATTTTAATGGGAAATGAACCTTTTGTGTGCTGGACTTTGAAGATGGATGAGTTGTGCAACTCAGTGCAGCTGAGGTGGAAGTCTGACCTGAGGAAACATTTGAGCTCTTGGCTGCGAAGGAAAGTGATGAATGATCAACTCAGCTGATCCTCAACATCTTTTTTCAACTTCAACTCTATTTTCGCATTTCAAGTTGAAAAACGTTTGATTAACTATTGACATAAGTCTTGGCCCCCGGCGACATCAGAACACCAGATATATTAGCTGCTGTTCTGATGGTCAGTGATTCCCGTAATTAGGTTTCAAATAATTTTGTTAAAACATGTTAAATGCCTTAAATCTATTGGTAGAATTATTTGTAATACTCTTTTCTAGGCATGCCCTTGTCAGACTAGGAGTGACATCCCATCTGTCGTAGAAACACATATTATTTAAAAAATGCCACTTTTATTGTCACCATATGTGTTTTCTGCAGGCCCGCCCCTCCCGACATGCAGATCACGCAGACTGCGTGGGGCCTCATCTTGCGGAGGGGGCCTCATCTTGAGGAGGGGGCCTCATCTTGAGGAGGGGGCCTCATCTTGCGGAGGGGGCCTCATCTTGCGGAGGGGGCCTCATCTTGCGGAGGGGGCCTCATCTGATGCGCAAATGCGGCGCACTTCAGCTTATGCACAGATGCGGCGCAATTAAGCGTGCAACAGTTTGGCCGCTGCAAGGCTCCGGTGCTCACAGTTCACGTGCGTGCCCCCCCCCCCCCCCGGTCATTATGAGCATTATCTCCCTTGAAAAAGAGATCTATGATCTCAAGGGACAATCTGGTTAAATAAAGGTTTGAAATTGAAATGATCAGATGTAAACTATGACAGCTGCATTTTACTTAATTTTGAATGATCAACTACTAAAATAAAGAACAGAAGTAAAACATGCATCCCTTTATGAAGTATGAGGGAATATCACCATATTCACAAGCAGACATGACTTTTCACAACACACATCTGTTCCTTGCAATCTTGCTAAAGAAAAGTGAAAAGCGACTGCATGTGTTCTCGCAT
Source organism: Lindbergichthys nudifrons (assembly GCA_943590975.1). Taxonomy (NCBI): domain Eukaryota; kingdom Metazoa; phylum Chordata; class Actinopteri; order Perciformes; family Nototheniidae; genus Lindbergichthys; species Lindbergichthys nudifrons. The sequence continues at coordinate 1,359,744 of CALSBW010029805.1, read as the reverse complement.
GATCCTGCATGGTTGATGCTTACATGTTACTCACGAATACTTGATTTCTTTAAAGCAACATATACATTGTTGCAAAGATGATGACAGATGCATGGAGGCCTATGATGCGTGTCGAACCAATTTCCCACCTGTATATCTTATAATCAAGACCATTTCAACGTGATTTCACTTTAAAGGTGGGTAGGTAAGTTTGAGAAACCGGCTCGAGATACACTTTTTGTTATATTCCATGGAATGCTCTTAAAATCCCGATAGCAATTAATATCTGAAGTGCTTTGACAAAAAATCCATAAAAGAATGTCATCTGTGGAAGCCGTAGTACTGTAAAAAGCACGACCAATCATTTTAGCCGGGCCGGCTAAAATGATTGGATGGCCTACCTGCCTGTCAGCCTTCCATCTGTGCACAAACTTATCTCGTGCCCTCATTGGTCATGTGCGCGTTCGTGTGTGTTGGAGGAGGGGCTCTATAAGGAAGTGGCAGATTTTCTCCGGTTGTGTATTTTCAAATTCTAGCGATCTCGAGCCGGTTTCTCAAACTTACCTACCCTACCTTTAACATACAAAATAAAGAAGAACAATAGGAAAGTCTATCGGTAGAGACGAGGTCTAATACAAGAAATTATATCATCTATATTCTATCTAATGATAAAATCAAGGCAGATGCTATTTGCACCGTGGTGACTATAGCTACATTGGTTATTTACCTCATTTACCACATGCATAGTAGACGGTGGTATTTACAACAAGGCACACATCTGATTATGTTTTGAATCTATAGGTATTTTTGTAAAAGTCATTCCTCATTGATAACTTCACTAATACCAGTGGTGTTATATAACGTAGCTGTAAGGGTATAATTGTTCCACAGACCCCGAGGCTATCTTTGACCTGCTTGAACCGTTCTCTTTAATGGTTACATTATAATAGCTGTGGTGTAGCTATTTTCCCCCAGATGCAAATACACACTCCGTAAAATCAAATATTGAGATTCTTAGCCTGAGCCGGTAACTCCTTAAAATCTAATCCCAGAGGTCCCCAACTGTGTGAAAGGCAAGCAGAAACAGAGACGTGTTGTGAGTGCGCTCAGGAGCAGACAAACTGATTCTGCCCCAACAGATGACAGATACAAAGTACCTAATAAAACTCAGAGGATGTGACAAGTGTATCAAGTCATTTATTCACCCAATTCAGGTCAGTTTACAATCTGACACATGCACTTTAGATGCATATTGGAGCCTTACTGATTTCACTTGCATCTCTCTTGTTTTGACAGATTGCTCTGTCATAAAACACAGATTTGTTTTATTCTGAGTGATGGGGAAGAGGGAAGTGTGTATGTGCTGGAACAAGTCCGACCAGCGGCACAAGTCGTTTGTCACGAGTGACTGAGTAAACAGGGTACTCTTAATTAATATTTTAATTGAAGCATTACCTTTTTGAACTTTTGGCTTCTGACTTTTCTCCCGGCTGTCTCCATTGGTTTGGGCATCATTCCTAATTAATAGGAGTCATTTGTGATGCTGACAAACAGCCTGACACACACACACTGAGGCATTGATGCGTTTGCGGTATGCACTCATACACACACGGAGCATATGCACACACGCATATGCAAATCATCCTCATATGAATATTACTCTCAAAACCACATCAATCTTTCATGCTTAAGCAAAGAGTAAGAGTAAGAGCCTAATGGTGAGTCAAGTTCTTTAAACAAATGTTGGAGCAAACGTACACATATGGAGGCAGGGATGCATACACACAGCCATGAAACCAAAAGGATGTCGCCATACAAGCATGCACACATTATCATGCAGACAAAACCGATCAGCAGGGAGGAACGCTGCTGACAGTGTGACATCAATAACACTAAAGTTTAACTCGGTTTTTTTTTTTAAATAACTGCACGAGGAATCTTGTTTTTTTCATTGAAATAAGTAGACACACTGCAACGTCAGCAAAACAACTATGATTATTTAATGCCATTTAGCTTTTACAAATTACAAACACTTTAATTACATGTTGGGTTCATTATCTTGACCGTGTCTGATTAAACCATCAGATTTCATTTGTTGATAAGACATTTTGTCTAGGGACTTAAGTATGTACATTTCCTGTAAACCTTACAGGTATAAAGCGTACATCTTCCATTGCAAACTGAAAACCCACCTGTTTCAACTGCACCAAGGCCCAACAAATACTAATCTCTCTTGTGTATTAGCACTTATTTGGGTTTGGATTATAGATATCTAATGTACCTGCAGGATTCTTGATTTTGAGTTTGTTTGTTAATGGTCAAAAGCACTGATTGTAAGTTGCTTTAGAAAAACGCATCAGCTAAATGAAATGTAATGTAACGTACACAGAATTGCCCAAAATACTATTACTGCAAACATAGTACACAAGCATAGCACTTTATACTTCATTACTTTTTCATTAAGTAATGGCATATTGGTGGAATATTGGTCTGTGCCCACTGCTCCTAGTACTAGGATGGGTTAAAAGCAGAGAACACATTTCACTGTGTGTTTGTGCTGTGTGCATGAACATGTGTGACCAATAAAGAGGGGTTCATCCTCCAATTCAATCTCTTCTATCTAATATCAAAGTCAAAGTCAACTTTAATGTCAACAGGGGAGAGAGTTCAGCCTCCTGACAGCCTGGTGTAAGAAACTGTTCTTTAGTCGGGTTGTGTTCGATCTCAGGCTGCGGAACCTCCTCCCTGAAGGCAGGAGGGTGAAGAGGCAGTTGGAGGGATGGAAGGGGTCACCCACAATGCTGCGTGCTCAGCGTGCGGGTGTTGTAAATATCCAGGAGTGATGGGAGTGAGGCACCGATGATCCTCTCCGATGCGCTGCAGGGTCTTGCCGTTCGATGCTGTGTAGCTTCCGAACCACACCATGATACAGCTGCTGAGGATGCTCTCAATGGCGCCTCGGTAGAAGGAGAGCATGATGGGGGGGAAGCTCCGGCTCTCTTCAGTTTACGGACGAAGTAGAGGCGCTGCTGGGCTTTCTTGGTGATTGACGTGGTGTCTGTATGCAGGTTTTAGCATGACAGTGAGGTGATCAGAGTGTCCGATGTGGGGGAGGGGGGAAGCCTTGCAAGCTCCCTTGATGGTGGTGGAAGCATTGGGGTGAGAGGTCATGTGGTTGAGCATGCGCAGTCTGTCCTGAAGTTGTAAAAGAGAGGGTGGTGTGTTACTCTACTTGAATAAACGGAGGCGCTGTCTGTGACGCTCCAAAAAGTACTAAAGTTCCTGAGTTCTTGTTACACAGAAGTATCTTTGAAGCCTTAACACCTCGGACGTTATATTGGTGGCAGCGGTATCGGAGTGTGTTTCATCTGCTCTTGTATTATTTTCTGTGGACAATTACTGAACTTTCTGGTCGGCTCTGCTGGCTAGCTGTGCTAACGGTGCTAGCGTCGAAGCATCGTGTTCGGAGGAATGAAGAGTGACGGCGATATGGAATACGATTATAACGGATGTACTGCTTCTTGGACTGGTTCTGTGAGTAATGATATTAAAGTGGAGCTGCTGCCGATGTTTAGGGGCGACGGCCAGAGGATAAGACAGTTTGAAGCCGCTGTTCATGCTCAGACGAGGGGTGCTAGGGGCACCAGCTACGCAGCTACCTTACTGAACATTCTACCTACCAGACTGGACGGCACAGCTTGCCGGCAGATGTGCAGTGTGATTACGAACGTGTGAAGGAGAAGCTGGCGGTTCCTCCTTTATTTCCAGACGTGTGTATCTGCACGGCCCTGCCAGGCAAACGAGTGTTTGGAGGTGTATGCGGCGGACATTTCCAGACTCGTGGCTAAGGCTTTTCCCGATTATGACAGCGCTGCAGTAAATGGTGAGAAATTCAGACGTTTTTGGCTGGCCTTGATCCTGCACTTCAAGCATGAACAGGGGGCGACTGATATGGAGGAGGCGTTGATAATTGCTGGTCGTTGTGAGCGGGCCAGGCAGGCAATGAGGACGAACACGCCTGGTTTGCCCTACTGTCCTCCGCATCCTGCTGTTGTTGCCGCGCTAAATTCACCACCAGGTGGTTTCGACTGTAATGCTAATACCACGGATAAGCTCATAAATGTGGTTGAACGCCTCACCTTGAAGGTGGAAAACGTACAGACTGAGGTGAAAGACTTGAGAGCACATAGCCGTGGAGCTGAGGACGGCAGAGGGAGCTCCGCCTTGACCTGGGATCGTCAGCAGGACCAAGTGGAGCAGAGGGTGCACCGGCGTGCCTACCACTGTGACTGTGGCGGCTTTGGTTGCAGATCTACCACCGGGGATTCCCACAGGGATGACCGCAGCAGGGGCCGTTCTCCTCAGCGCAGACCGCAGGATGGTTTCGGTGCCAGGGAATGGTCTCCACGTGAGTGGGGAACCCGAGACACCTCTGCGGACTTCTCACCGCGACGACCAGGCAGCGATGTCCCGCAAGGATCACACAGCGCTGGGGAACGTCAGCCAAGGCGTGGAGTGAGGTTTTTGTCTCCCTCTCGGCGGTCACCATCTCCATCCTCGCACGGACGGCTGCAGGGAAACTTCCAGTGACTGGCATCGAGACCCAGATGCCGTTTCATCACCACAGAGTCAAATAGACTACTCTGCTGGGAAAGCGCCTGCTCGTGCATTGGACTCTTGTTCTGTGGGTGAGTCTAAGCCCACAGCCTATGTTAGAGGACTTGTTGAGGGTGTTGATGTTACTGTTTTGATTGACTCTGGGTCCAATGTTTCACTTATTTCTGAGGACTTCAGAATGTCTTTGTCTGCCTTACGTAAACGTGTGTTAAATACTCAGTACACTTGTTCACGCACAGTAAATGGTCAATTGTTGGACACTCTTGGTACTGTGACTCTTCCCATACAGTTGGGGGGCAACATCGGGAGCAGGCTGTAGTGTGAGGGGCAACACAAGCACGAGGGCCAACACAAGCTATTCTGCTGGGTTTTGATTTCATGTTACAGGCTCGAGCTGTTATGGATGTTGGTCCTGGTCTGCTTCACCTGGGGGATGTTGATATTCCTCTCATGCATGCCACAGATTTCATACCAGAATGTTGGAACATCTCTATGTCTATTGATGCTATTATTCCTCCTTTCAGTGAAATAATTGTCCCAGTTAATGTGGATATTCCCCGTACTGCTGGTCTGCCCATTGACTCTTTCTTAGGCTACCTGGAGCCTGAGATGCGTGATAACGTGGGACTTGTGGTTGCACGTACAGTTGCACCTGTGAAGAATGGATGCACTGTGGCAAGTAGTGTTAATTTCGTTGACTAAAAATGTTCGTCAACAACCTTTTTTTCCATGACGAAAACGAGACGATGACGAGACAGCACCGACGGCAGTAAACAATAACTGTCACGAAATCAACATGCAATATCATTGACGAAAAGTGACGAGACGAAAATGTAGTTTACTAAATAAAAACTATGCCAAAATCTCTCTTTACTTTCGTTGACGAAAAATGAGGAGACGAAATATTATCAAAGATAACGTTACATCTCTGATAGTCAGTTTTTCTCCCAGCAGTTCCATTTCCGGTGCTGCGGCTGGGCAGCAGCTGTGTGTCTGTGCTGCGGCTGGGCAGCAGCTGTGTGTCTGTGCTGCGGCTGGGCAGCAGCTGTGTGTCTGTGCTGCGGGCGGCGGGACATTTGAATTACACCGGGCAGCGGCTCAATATTTTATTTTTATTTAACCTTTATTTAACCAGATAAAAGCATTGAGATACAATCTCATTTTCAATGCTGACCTGGCCAAGAAGGCAGCAACGTTACACATTACACAGACATATAAAATACAGAGAACATAACTAAGAAAACAAAAGAGGAAAAAGCAGTCACTACATTGTGCACATTAGGACAGTAAGAAAAGTACACTACTTGTTACTGCAAGAGCAGCTGGTGGTGAGGACTTCAGACAACTTCAATTTAAAACATGCTATAGACACAAGTGCCCTCAGTTTGAGGCTTGATTGAAGGTCATTCCAAGACCAAGGACCATAATAAGAAAGACTCCTTTTTCCAGCCTCAGTCCGCACAGCAGGTACCTGGAACCGTATCCAGGTTCCTGCATATATGATATATACATATATATATATATATATAATATGAACTGTCAGGAAGACTCGGGTCTAACTCATGGTCTAACTAACCTTATTTAACAGAAAATAAAATGGCAACTTACCTACCCTACCTTTAACACAGGACTAAGACTAAAACTAAATAAAAAAATTGCTGACAAAATTAACAATAGTGGCAAGGCTGCTCAACCCGACTGAGAAGGAGTTAAAGCTGCACCCCGGCTCCCATTTAGGTGTGTTCCACCCAGGGCTCGAGCTTGAGGACGTCCCGTCGTCGAAAAAAATAGACAGGAAGGATTAAAAATAATTTTGGGACGAATTTGGGACGAGAGTTAAAATAAAAATACCCTGCTAACTCTACTATGAACGGCGATGAAAATGAAACTGACTGCACGTTTTGTGTAGCACACAGTTATTAAACCTCCTTGTCAACATAAACACACAAAACATTTAGCAACCCGCGAAAAATACACACACACACACACACACACATTCCTGGCCCGCAAATTCGCGGGTTTAGCTATGTACTGATTGAGTGTGTGTATTTCGCGGGTTGAGTGATGTACAATGACAATGGCATCCCGTGGAGGAATTCTGCCATTTTTTTACCGTTACATCATGAAAACGCACAGCAGAACCAGACCCTGGAGCGCCGGCCTCTTTATTTACTTACTCTTCTTCATCCCCTATGGGTAATAAGGCTGAGATGAGAACTCTCCATCGCATTCAGTCATTAGCAATATGCTGCGCCTCTCCCCATGTAGTCATGGGTACCGAGCCCGGTATTAAACGGGCCCCTGGCCGGAATGATTAAAGACCGTGGTAACATTACGCTCCGACGTTATCAGACTTTTTATCGGTACTGGAGACATTTAAAAAATATATATCATATGTATTATTGCTACATAAACATTATATCGCAGTTTTAGTTTCACCAACTCCGTTTCTAATATGCAATAAGACTACAAAATGCGTTGTAGCGGCGATCGCTCATCAAAAAAGGCCACTCATGGAGGTTAGCAGTCAGAGTTCCCAACGCGTGTTGTTGTGAAGGATGAGGTCCACCATGACGTAATTTGTAATGCTTTATGTATTTGTCCACGGTTAAAATGTTCTTTTAAGTCTCACGTATCTAAAATATTGTTTAAAACATAACGATCACGCACACGCTCAGACACAAACAATCACGGTCAACACGGTTGAAAAACGTGTGGCTTCCTCTCTAACCTCTCATCCCAGCTGATCACCTGTGCCCACATATATAGGTTAATTACCTCCCGTGCTCCCAGGTGCGCAGATTGGATGATGACGCGTTCACACACACATAGACAAACCCCGTGCACAACCCAAAGCAAATTGGCTGCAACATCTCTCTCCCCCGTCTGTATGCGAGGGGTCGGGGCAGTTTGTACAGACTGTCATCCTGGTTAGTGGTTACTCTGGGTTCTGTCTTCAGGACAGAGCAGTGTTTCCCCACATATTTCAGCAGCGGCGCAGCAGTGTTTGTGTTACTGTATGTTCAATAAAGGTGTATTTTTGCTAAATCTTGAGACATTGCCACTGTATGTACTAGGTAGGGCCGATTTTTGGCATAGGGCGGCAGATCTGGGGGGCGCTGCGCTGGTAGCTTTGGGAGGGAGGGCAAAAAAAATGTTTTGACCGTTGGCGCTCATCCTAATTTTCGGCCTTGATGTAACAACATTCATAATTAAGTACATGTAACACCCTTTTCACCCCGGTTACACTTTTCATTTGCCCTGTACGATGGGCGCTGTAAGTGATGAAAGTGGGGGATGTTGACTTGTCAGGCGCCCGCAGCTCACAGCCAAAGTGCGAGCGTGGGAGCGAGAGAGCGAGCGAGGGAGAGAGGGAGAGGGCGCACCGGTACCGGCGCTGTTGTTATTAGAACCTGGTGCTAGCTGCACTAACGGATATAAGAAGTAGATGTTTCTACAACCAGGGTGGAGGAGAGCTCTCCTATCAGACTGAGAGGCTCAGTGAGCTAAAGGACTCTCTGAGGGTTTGGATAGTTCATTTTAGTCTAAGTTCTCAGTGGGTCTCAAACGGTTTGGTCACACTTTATGTAAACACATATTTCCAAGGCACTCCTTTATAATTATTAGGATAAATAAAAACAGGTTTGAAATCATTCCAGTGTATACTATAGGACAGTAAACCAAAAATATCGTTTAAAGTTGGAGAGATACAAAAATATGCATAAATAAATAAATGTTAAGGTAAAATAAGATATAAATGAACAACAAAAATAAAATAAGTTACATTTATTTGTTATTGGCTATGGTAGGTTACTGGTTATGTTCACATACTTATTGATTATTAAAATGTAAACCAATCTTTTTCAGATGGGTGTTTAGAGTTGTACCCCCTAGATCAGGTCTCTAGTAATTGTGTGCTCAAAGTGCACCAGATTGAGCATACCCCCGGACCCCCCTAGAGGATGTGACGTCCACCCCCCAATTAAAACATGTTCATACAATACTGAATACATTTGAAGCCATTTTGATGTATATTACCCATGTCAATAAGTTTCTGTTTTTGTAGTGTATTTGTCTTTTGTAGAGATTTTTCATTTATTCTTTATATATCAAATCTCGCCTAGGGCAGCAAATTGTCTAGAACCGGCCCTGGTACTAGGCCTCAAGAGCCTTTCTTGTGCTGGCAGACACATAGAAACAAATTGGTGGGGCGCACTTCGCACGTGCACACACTAAAAAATTCCACGCGCTCCGTGCTCAAATTATGCCGGGCCCACGTGCCTTAGCACCGCTGCTATGACTCCATCCTAGGGGAAACACTGCAGAGTGTTGGATTTTTTTGTTAATTGGATGGGACTTGATTGGATTCAATATTAGAGTAACTTTCTCATTTGTGTTTTTTTTAATATATTTGGCCTTTGTTTCTGTGTTTGACTGATTTCCTCAAATAAAAAGGTTGATGAATTATCATCTAATGATTTGTATGATGTTTTATTTATGTTAAAGGTCACTTTGAATGATTTTAACTAATGATAATGTAGGGGACTCCTGCCACGGCCCAAGCCCAGGGACCGATCTCAGGCCCTCCTTCTCCTGACTCGGGGTCTTCAGTGGACCAGACCCTAATCTTCACTCTGTCACATGATCGCTCCGGTATTAGGGAGCTCCAGCAAAAGGATGCAGACATTGGACAAGTTTTGGCCTGGCTGGAGCATGGCCAACGTCCCCCTAGATGGATGTTAAAAGATGCTAGTCGGGGTGAAAAGAGACTTTGGCATGAGTTTCCCCGGCTGACTTTTGCGGAGGGACTTTTATGTAGAGTTGTTTGGCTGTCTGAGGCAGGGCAGTCTACTCAAGTTGTTGTTCCTGCTGTCTTAGTTCCAGAGGTCCTGGCACACTTGCATGGTGCTCCACTGACTGCTCACCTGGCGTATGAATGCGTTTTGGCACGTGCAAGAAGTGTGTGCTATTGGCCCTCTATGCACAGTGACATTTGATCATGGTGTGACCAATGTTATGCCTGTCAGAGAAGGAAGTCCCATCTTTTTCTAATGGACTAGTCTATCATCATCGTATCAAAAGTAGGTATTTATATCTAAGAATATGTTTAAAGTGAAGTCTTGTTCATAACCAATAAGCTAGTTCAATCAGGAGAGACAGTTTTGATGTAAGAATACATATTTATTGCAGAGATACACAAATGAATGTAATGGTGATTTTGGTGATTAGGCCCCGTTGTGCAGGAAGTATCATTCGGGAGGGTAGAACTGTTCCGATGAAACCCCCAAAACAAAATAAGTATTATGGAGTGAAATGTACGGGTTTCTTACCATACGAGCTGGATGCGGAGATCTATGGGATATGATAAGAGAGTTATACAGGAGGGAGAAGAAGTGTTATTGAATAGCATAGAATAAAGAGGGGAGTTACTCTTAGGGAACGGACCTTCAGCTCGTTAAGCCGAACGATGACACATGAATTATAGCCTGGCTCGACGCCGGGCCGAGACACTGACTCGTGCCCTGGGTCGAGAGTATTAGCAAGGGCGAGACACGTGAATATATATAACGGCTGAAAAGGCATGAAATGCATGTGGGGTTTTAGCATGAGATGGAGACTCGTAAATATCATATCGGGCTTAAGAGTGCATGGAATGCACATGGGGCATTTCCCATGAGAATGGTGACATAAATATTATCAGCTTAAGTGCATCACCTGTATGTATTTAAGAATAATTATGAGTATAATTTTATCGTCGGTCATTTTACATGTTAGGTTGTCCTGTGCATATAGTCCACAAATCGTGTCACTTCTTCATCCTTGGCAATGAAGACGCCTTCAAATGTGGCCTTTTCCTCAAATCTAAATACAACGTAGGTTTTTGTCAGTATTTAAAGGTGTCAGGATAGTTGCCGCATATTACAGAGTTGTGTTTGTTATGAGTTAAACACGGAGATTAGAAACATTGCTGAGTACCTAGCTGCATGCTTGAAGCGGTAATGCTTACGGTTTCCATCAACTGAAACCGCAAGCATATCCGGGGTGCACGCAGGACAGATGAAGCTCTCTTCTTTGCAGATGTTCTCCAACTCAAATCGGACAGCCTCCCACTCAAAAAAACTTTTCTGAAAGCTGTCTGCTGAGATCTTCCCAGACTATTTCCAAAAAAGAAATTAACCATTAATTCAGTGAAGAAAGTATGCAACTAACATCTTTTAAATCCACAAAACCAACAGATGATCAATACTGTAGGGCACATAAATGTAGTACTCACACGGCCAAAGCGGAAAGTTCTTTGATCCAGCATTCTTAAAAATGCCTGGCAGGAAAGTCCTGGTGCGGCCATCTTCATCTCTTCAAATGAATAAAACACATCTGTTCCATAAATTGTAGAGAAGTGAATTGTAGCAGGCCAGTAGCCACTCTGGATAACATCGTCCAATCCAGCAGCCCAAGTGGCATCACATGTGAGGCATGCTGAGATTGTGTCTTCCTAGAAAAAACTAAACCCATCAATTGTAATGCAAAACGTAGCAAATAGTTGCAAAATTCACACACACATCTATGGCAACACTTGTGTGTTGTATAATTGTTAAATATATATATTTTAGTAGTTTTCAAACAAGACAAAACTAATATTAACATCTTTACCATTAATTGTGACCACAGCAACAACCTTTCCTGGGTTAACCCTTAAGGACACTGTCGAGCAGCCACAGATTTTCTCAGGCATTTCTACAGGCATAATCCGAACTGAAAAAGATCATACATGTGAATTAAAACCATTTGTATCGATTCGGAAACATAACATTGTGATGTGAACATTTATCAAACCAATTGAAGAGACTAAGGTTGCAGTTTAGACAATTTAAAAAAAAGCCCCAATTGCCATGAGGTACATTGCTAAAACAGTACTGAGGGACTGACTAATATTGAGTATACACAAGATTAAAAATAAAATAAAAGGAAATATGAGTCAAAGGGGCATTGTTTGAAATGTCTAATGACCAATGATCTCCAAAAGTTCAATAATGAAATTCGTTTTGGACACTTACCACAATGGGAAAGGGCCTTGTCAGCAACAAAAGTAGTTGGAGCTGATGTTTCTAGCTCATCACCTGAGGCATAGTTTAGTGATTGCTGGAGATCTTGTAGAAAACACTTAAAAGACAAGGAATGAAACAAAAACATATTGTTTTATACTACATCAAAGTTTACTGTATGGAGTAGCTGTGGCTTGGAAATATTTAACAGCTATG
>CALSBW010029805.1:1332632-1342889 GCA_943590975.1 Lindbergichthys nudifrons | reverse complement strand
GCGTGTGACGTGTGTGTGTGTGTGTGTGTGTGTGTGTGTGTGTGTGTGTGTGTGTGTGTGTGTGTGTGTGTGTGTGTGTGTGTGTGTGTGTGTGTGTGTGTGTGTGTTTACCCTCCGAGAGAATGTAATCTAAAGGTATCACGCTAATCAGAGATGACCTGGATAAGAGCGATGTGAAGATCGGTGATAAAGTGTGTGAGTGGGTGAGAAGTCTGTAGATGGGAAGAGACAGATACAGTGGATATTTCCCTCCCTAACAAACTACAAACAGAATGTGTGTGAGGAGTTTAATATAAGAGGAGTGCAGGGTTAGCAAATACTGGTAATGAAATCATATTCCGTTTTTGCCAATTTGGTGTTTTGCTCCTTAAGTGATTCCAAAATATGTTTACACAAGACACCATATTGGTTAAGTCAATTTATATAAGCAACTATAAACATGGCTACTGATGAAGGAACAACACTTTACAACAGAACTTAAGAGGATACTTTGGATACTTTGGGATTTTAATGGTGCAATATATAGATTTATATTATGTAATAGTTAAACATACATTTTCCTGATCTTATTGTTTATTGTAAATGTACCTTTTTATTTAGTTTAAAGGTCCCATGTCATGCTTTTCCGGTTATTACCCGTCCCCTTGTGTGTTATGAAGGTTGTTCTGCATGTAAACGGTCTGCAGAGTCACAAACCCTCAAAGTACACCCTGTAGGGAGTAAACTCTAACACAGAAAAGACCTGTCTGTGCTGCCCCAGAACGCCTCGTTGGACATTTCTCTTTTAACATTGTGTTGTTCATGGGTACAGTGACGTGCCCATACCCAAATGTGCCGTGGCACAACTCGATCACGTGAATTCGTGGAGCTCCTCACACATACACACACACTCTCTCAGCGGTGAAACTGTGACGCGCTGGGGGGGGGGGGAACTGTGGGGCGCTCACACTGGAGGTGCGCCGCGTTTGGGGGTGGAAGGGGTGGGGTGCTAGTGGAGCCTCGCAGATGGGGGTGCTGCAGCCCCCTCAGCATTCCCCCCTTCCCGCGTCCATTCGCGATGTCTCGCTGTCTGGAAATGAACCCAGCTCACACTGTCCGCTCCTCGCAGCAGCGAGCCGCGCAACGTCCTGCCAACACGGCACCCAGACCCCACGCAGCATTCTCATCTGTTTGTCCTTACTGGTGTCATTTTCTGGTTGCGAGCAAACGCCATTGTAACACATAATCACTGATGTTCCGCTGTAACGGTGGTAGACCATAGTGGTAGACTCATCAGAACAGAGTGGGCAAGCTGACCAATCAGAGCACAGTGGGCTCACAGGGAGGGGGGGGGGGGGCAGGAGCTCCAACAAGCCGTGTAGGACAGAGAGTGAATGTACATACTATACAGAGATGCTGTATGAGAAACCAATGTGAGTTTGGAAAATGGCACAATATAAATCTATTCTAGTAGACCTCAACAATGGAATTATGATCAGTAGAAATGGCCATGACATGGGACCTTTAATTATTAAAGTTTATTCAAGTAGTTTTTTATGCTTTTATTTTGAAGGCAGTTTTGGGCACCTGGTGATTATATATATATTGGAGACATATGGTGGTAGGATTAGCGCACCAGTACAGGCAATTCTTTTTACCAGAGTGATATAAGGAAGGCTGCATGGAAGAATGTAAAACCTTTGTCTCTTTTCTATTGGAATAGAATGCACAAAAGTGATATTCTTGCCTGGACTTCTGATTTTTCCCTGTGTAAGATTCGCTTTCGTGCCTAATTTTCAGTTTTAGTTCTTTAAGTTATCTCTGCTAAAGGGTGTTTTGTAGTGTAATAGAGTCACAAAATACAAAACTGAACCCTGAAAATGGCCCCTTTAATTGTGTAGGAAAACTTGCATTTATACAGTCAGTAGCAGTTGCCTGAATCAGACTCATGATTTAAACACAGGGCCTGTCAGACTGTCAATCATTATGAGGCAACAAACAGCAATGTAATATCAAGACGTTGAAATGAACATCAAGTGTCAGTCTGCATGATAGAGATTACCTCTCATTGCACTCTGACTGAATGTTCTCATTCTGTATTAATAACACCATTTGGTGTTTCTCTGTTCATGTTGCATTATGTATCATGTTGCAATATGTTTCTTTGCTCCCTCATCAGTGTAGCATTGTTTGTCTGTCAACTTCCATTTGACAATGCTTTCTGAACTGCTAGTTAACTTTCATCTCAGCCAATTGCCTCTCTTATTTAACTCAGCAAAGAACCGCAGGCTTGTAGTTACACGTGTCATGTCAATCATGCACATGCCATCAAGTCTGACTGATGGCTCTTATGATGGCTTGATCATAGACTCCTTTTTGAAACTGAATCCCTCAGGGAAATTAATGTTGTAAAAAAAGATATATGAAAATGATTGTATTACTCAAAAGAAACTCAATACAGTGGTGCAGTGATGACATATTTGTGTAGGCCAACATGGAAGTTAGCATCGCAAAGGCTCCCTCGACAAAAAGGAATGGGATTTTTCCAGTGGATTTCGAAATATTCCAGGAAGTAACTTTCTTTTTTTGTGCAAATACACGTTTTTTCAGCAGGATAATCGGCACATATTAACACCACTTTTAGGATTATTTGACGTGTAAATGCATATGCATGAAATAAAAAGCTAACTTTAGGATATAAACAAGCTTCACCAATGTTGCATGACTTCACGTCAGCACCGCTAAGCTAAAGGTGGCTAATGTAAGGCATGATGACGTTTAGTAAGCTTGTTAGCAACTGCCATTTTTAAACAAGCTTCGTACATTCACCAGTCGGCTATTTCCTGACGTATTTTATGTTGTTGAGCAAAACGTGAACCTCTCTTAAGCTTGTGTTAACCACAGATCTAATTTCAGGCATCTTAAAAAAACATGTTAAAACATTTGGTTGACTTCAATATCAGATAACAGGATGTGATAAACAAAAAAATATTTTTTCGTTTTTAAGGACTCATTACTGCACCACTCCAAGCCAAGGTATTATGTAATTTGAGAATGATTTATTATTATCACATATTTCAGCTGATAAATACCTTGTGATGTCTGTGTTTTAGCTTTTATTCACTGGCGAGTCAATTAGCTGGTACTTTTGAGTGCACGCATGCACCTACCAATGCGATGCACCCCAGAGAGAGGCTTTGATAGCCCAGCAACTGGCCTGAACTCTATCCCCCCCCCCTCCTTCTCCTTCCTTCCCTCCTCTGCTCCTCTGATCCACAGACGGATGGAAACATTGAAGGGGAGGAGGAAGGAGTAGGGGAAGGGGGAGATCAAACACATGGCAATCTAAAAAGAGAGGAAGACATCCAATTAAGGACAGAAGAAGAAGGAAATATATGCAATCAGATGATTTCCCCACCAAAGGCAACTGTATAACAGGCTGTAAGACTCGTTGTTTATGCATCACAGGAAAGAAAGAAAAGTCAGCGGAGAGAGGCACAGCAGGAAGGGGAGATAACTCCATGGGTAATTGGGCTATAAAGTAACTGAACGTCATTTCCAGTTTAGAGTAATAAAGCAGGTTGTTTTGTTCATTTTGATTAATGTTCTTCTTCTGGATATCAGGGAAAGTCAACTTATTATTTCACATCAGTAATTATGCATTCATTAATATGACTTGTGTATTACAACAAGCCAACCATATTAAAGGAATAAACAATGGACAATATACTACAACTAAACAAAGCAAGTTTAAATCAATGGGTCTGGAGCTGCTTTTTCAATGTGTCTACATTTCTTAAAGGAGAGGTGTCATGCTTTTCCGGTTATTACCCGTCCCCTTGTGTGTTATGAAGGTTTTTATGCATGTAAACCCAAAACCCTCAAAGTACACCCTATAGCGAGTAAAACTCTAACAGAAAATACTTCCCCAAAACGCCGGGCATGCCGTACCCGGAATGAAATGGACCAATCCGTGGAGCCGTTACGTTACGTCCGCGGAGCCGTTACGTTAAGCCCCCGCTGATTGGTCCAAATTGACCAATCCACGGACTTCCTCACACACACACATCTGTGTGCAGGGAGCAGGCAGCTCAGCTGATTTCTCCTCCCTGGCTGCAGGCTGATAACAGACAGTTGGGATCGCGGCGAAATTCTCTCTGCAGACCCATTCTCTCTGCAGACCCATTCTCACAGCGTTTATCAACCTTTTTCTTACTCAATATCAAGCCACACTTATTGTTTTTACTTCGGCTGTGACTTTGTGTGTGCTCAGGATGAGTTTGGCTGTGTTTGGCTGTGTATCCTAAACAAGGAAACAACACCTCCACGGAGCTCAGCGCGATTCACAACGTCCCGACCAATCAGAGCACACTGTGCTCACAGGGAGGGTGGGGGCTGGAGCTATTGGAGCTACAACGAGCCGTTAAAGGCAGAGAGTGAAATTCAGTGAATACACATAGTTTACAGAGATGCTGTATGAGAAACCAATGTGAGTTTGGAAAATTGCACAATATAAATATATTCTAGTAGACCTCAACAATGGAATTATGATCAGTGGAAATGGCCATGACACCTCTCCTTTAAGTCAAATGGGAGAGAGATCAAAAGTTCACGACTTCAAAGGCAGAGTCTCCTTTAGGCTTGTGTCTGAAACCAACAAACCCTGGTCTAAGGACCCCAGAATCCCAGTGGTGATGTCTTCAGTAGCTTTTTTATGTAGGCAGCAAGGCTGTAATCCAGTTGGCAAGAATCTTAAACTGATTTTCCTTGCATAGAAAGAACATAGCAGTTATTAGCTTTTAATTTACTTTGGTTGAGGCCTCTTTGATACAATTATAATTCCAGCTGACTGCTATGGACACAACAAATTACTCCTGTTAGATCTGTCCACAGTTTTTATCAATTATTTGATATGCATTTTAAGAAATGATTTGGTTACAAGGCATACATAACAAAATGAACACTTAAATACATAAAATAACTACAGAACAATCCACAAATCAGAAAACCAGAATAAAGATGAAGTGAAAAAGGAAAAAAAGAGAACAAAATAAAATTGATTGACAATAACTTAGATAATCTAGCTAACACATAATGGATACAACACTATTACTCAAAAGAAATGAAACGTTGACGTTAACAGGTTCAACGTAATGTCCTCATTTTTTTCATTTTTAACTTTAGATTATTGCTTTTAACTAACCTTGTATAATTGTATAAAATCTGTTGACAAAATTAATTTGATTAAAGTAAACTTTTAAATGTTTTGGGTATAACCATATATTAATTGTCACATGTTACCACCTGTTCATTGTTAATGTTTTGTGTTTTATAACTTTTTTCAATGTCCATACATTTCATTTACCATTCTTGCATTGTTAGATACTGTACTTATGTTATCATCTTTTAAACAGGTCGTTGTCATTTGTTAAATAATGATATACTAATTACAAGGAAATTCGTTTTAATCTCCTCTGATGTTTTCCCAAGTAATAGTATTAGTGCGTTCTTATTTAGAGAAATACCAAAAATACTTGACATTTCTCTTACAGCAGTTTCCCAGAAGCCAATTAAAACTTGACATCACCAAAATATATGACTATGGTTTTCCTTCTGTTTTTGTTTATGACAATGTTGATCATAGTACTATAATTGAATGTAATTTTAACCCTTACTGTAGATGCATAAGTGGGTCTTTTTTGAGCCGGTGAGGTGGTTTTCTTAGAGTATCTTTGTAATTACATTTTTTATCATTTCATATTCCAGCTATTCCTCTAAAAACATGTTTTGGATATCATGCCATTCAAATTTAAAATGTACATTTGATACATTTTAAGAAATTGTAGTTTTTGTATTTCTACCCCAAGCTTCCATAAGTGGGTCAAAAATGACCCGCATGCATTTTCTATGGGATCCTATGGGAACCTTTGATTCTTATCACCTGTGGCTGTCAGGAATACATTCACTGTAGACCACACAGACTACATCACAAGTGACACCTCTCAGGAAGATTATTTTACACGGCAAGATCTGATACCTGTCAGTATAATAATAATAATAATAATGCTTTATATTTTTATAGGGCTTTTCAAGGACTCAAAATCGCTTTACAATATAAGGGAAGGTTAGGGTGGGGGGTATAGGACTATCAAACTTGAACAACCTGCATGGATTGATGGGGGGTGGGCTATGAGTAGACAAGAGGAGAAAAAATGAGTTTTGAAAAGGGACTGGAATACTGTGAGGGTCTCAGAATAGCGGAGATCTTTGCATCAATATGTTCAAAACGTTTTTTTTCAAAATGTAAAATTATTATACAAGTGATATAAGTGATTTTTCTTAACCAAAATGACAAAAATGGCATAAAAACAAATATTACTCTAATACGGGTCCTTTTTGACCCACTTATGGAAGAGTGTAGGGTCCAGTCACTCGTGCATCTAAGGGTTAACTGAACATCTTTAAAACAAGCTGGGTATTGCAGGTTTAGTTTTAGAAAATGTGGAGTTCAACAGGGATCTATGCTTGGGCCTTGCTGTTTTGCATTTTCATTGTACAACCTTTGCTTACAATTGTGGTCTTTTCTGTTCTGGCCCCTTAGTTGTAGAAAGACCTGCAGTTGATCAGGAAACCCCTTTATTGACTGTGGTTTTCTTATCTTGAATGAACAATAATCGTGTTCCCTAATGTTCTTCAGCTGGTAGAAAACAAAAGATGAATCAAAAGTGGGAAGCAGTGGTCCTGCATTGCCCATCTTAATATACTCTGTTTGCAAAAAACAATATTTTTTAAATTTTGTATACATAATTGCAGTATTACAGTATGATAACGTGTGGTTTCATAAACTCAGGTAACTTCAGGGTGAAAAAAATAGCTGAAAGCAACACAGTGTTAGTACAAAGAGGGAAAGAAAAGAGAGGAAGGAAGGAGGAATCCCAGGAGGGGAGGATTTGAGTGGGGATATCTGTTCATTTTGAGTTGCACTGCCCTTCAGTGTCTCTCATCTGCTAGCCTTTCAATGGCTCAACCCTGGAGACTTGTACAGAGGCAGAGTGATAACGCAACACCACATATACATTGCATTAGAGTGAATTATGTGACTGCTTCTCTTCGTGTGTAACTGTGTATGTGTATCAGGGTATTATAATCTGTTAAGACATTGAAAAGCTCCTTTTCTTACAGTGGGATATCCATGCAAAAAGCTTACCTTCATACTGTTTTGGAAGTATCAAGTGCTGTGTGCCTTTGAGCTAGCCCTGCGGTGTAATATGACATATGTTTTGAGTTTGTGTATATGTTTTCTTACATTTTGGTTGAGCCCCCCCTGGAGAAAAATGCACCAGCCGCCACTGTCAATTACATATCACAGTTCCTTGGTTTGGTTGATTGGACGATTAGGTGAACACTCTGCCAACACTCTTAAAAGGGCAGCATCATCAACCAAAGTCATTCCCATCAACTGCAGCACTACTTGCACTGTGTTGCTACCCTCTTGTTGTTTTAAAAACCCTTCTCATTACACACCAGGTTATTGTTTTCAACCAGATGTAGTTTCATTCTTAAATATTTACTGTTTCTACTCATTTGAGTTCAACTTTGTTCTTTTTTGCTCTCAAACATTAAAATATGCTGAACTTACCAAGTGATATACATGATAAAGTACAGCTTTTCCCCCCGTCCTTCTTGATGGGCCTTTTTCTTTTGAAACATGTCCTCACACACACATAGCGCTGGTTACATAAGTGGCCATGTAAAAAGTAAAAAGAGGCTGTGATCAAAATGTGGAGTTAATGAAGGCCGACACAGAAGCTGGACCATCAGAATATTCCACAGAACTACAGAGAGAGAAAGAGCTCCACAGATCTAGTGAATTGTCAGAGCGGCTCCACTGTCAAGTGGCCATGGGAATCATTTGAACACTCGGCTGTAAAGAGCTTTAATGAAATCAGATGATGGAGTGGACAAAAGAAAAGCCTTTGTCTGCAATGTGACTCAATGTGAGGAAAAAGTTTCTCTTAATGTTTTCTTAAAGTGCTCAGGCTTCACTGAAAGATGATGAAATGATATAAATAGAAAAAGTGTGTTATTGTGGGAAATAAGAGCATGATGAAAAGACTCAAAGATGTTTGGAAACATGTTCTGTCAGAAATGATAATTGCTCCAGATAGGTGTTAGGATTATAATGAGGGTAAACAGGGGTAAGAGCAGTTGTGAGTAGACTCGATTAGTTTAAAACCTTTTTTTGTAATGAATGTTCAACCATTTGTGCTGTTGTCAAAAAAGACATTCCCAAACCTAAACGTCTGTGTTGGGGTGGATGAAACAAACACAGGACTTTAACCCAGGAGACAAATGTGTGTCACATATGAAACCAAAACGTAAATGTTGAATTAGGTGACAAACATTTTTATTTTAGGCCAAACCATAATGTTTTACTAAACCCAACCAAGTAGTTATATTGCCTTAACACAACCAAAAACTTTTCTTTGCAATTTTGTTTTGTTTCAATTCACAACTTAAACCACATGTTGACGTCATCTTTACAGACATGTTGAAAACAAAATACATTCTGATAAGCTGGTCAGACACACCAGATTGGTTGCGTCATTTCCAGGCTCGTTTCATGTGAAACGATCCTGGAATTAACTAGAGTCAAGTAACCCATCCTGAGCTTGTGACCAAAGGAGATTTATAATTATTAAATGAAGTTACTTTCTGTAGTGGAATATGTAATACAAGCACAAGAAAAATAATAGGTTTTAACGGCACTTTTAGAATTAAGATCCGCAAATGCCTTAGTTGAGAAGAATCTGAAAATGGCAGATGTTCTGAGTGAATAAAAATGCATTAATTCAAACTGCCATGAAATGATGTGATGAGAACTTCAAACGTTTTTGCGAAAAAAAGAAAAAAAATCATCAGTGTCATATTTTTGCCGTGAACCTTGTGTCTGTGTGAATTCCAGATAAAACAGGTTTTCAGTGACAGATGTCAGCAAGATGAAAAGAGACTCAGTCATAAAGGACATTACTAACGCAATATATAATGAGTTTGGTTTTGATGGAACATGCAGGCTCAGGATAGTGAAATAATAATACAGAGGGAGAAAGGATGGGAGCAAAGAAATATGTTTGAGGATTGGAATTCATGGCTTTGATTATGTCACATAATCTTTTCTTTTTTTTGTGGCTGCAATACTTTGAATTATGAAAGCACCCAGCAATTCTTTGAGAGATGATAATACATTTTATATTAACTATTTTATAAGGGTTTTTGTTAGCATGCAACTGCTTGTTTACTAGGGAATTCCTCTTTTTTTTGCTCTTCCAGCACCTTTGACTTTCTCAAATGATTAGTGGAGTTTTCAAGTATCATTTCTAACATTAATGTGCCATCAGATAGATTAGTGTTTAGCACTCAGTACAGGTCACTGACTCTGCCACATCCTGTGCTTAGCTCATTAGCACATTCTTGCACGCAAATGGTTGCATGCACACTGTCAGAAGTGCTTGTTCACACACACACACACACACACACACACACACACACACACACACACACACACACACACACACACACACGCACCAACTGACACCATCCATTAAAGGTAGACAGGTGACAGCAGGCGGCGGGGGCATACTGTGACAGGGATGACACCTTCTTTAATCACAGGCGACACACACGAGCAACACACACTATACTGTGTGAAAAAAAGGACAAAACAATACAAAAACTGTAAGGAAAAGGTGCGAAGAGGAAGGGTGAGGGGAGAGCAGTGGATGGAGAGAGAAGAAGACATGTCACAGTGAAATGGACGAGAGGTGAGGCGATCCAAAGGGCTGAGGGGAGCCGAGAGGCGACAGCTGGGAAGACAAGGGGCCAAACAAAAGAGGGGATGGGAATTGCTTGAGAAGGCAGGGTGGGAAAAGAAAAGACAAGTGGAAGCCGGGCGGGGAAGAAGACCCAGTGAGAT
The DNA here is from genome assembly GCA_943590975.1 of Lindbergichthys nudifrons. NCBI lineage: Eukaryota > Metazoa > Chordata > Actinopteri > Perciformes > Nototheniidae > Lindbergichthys > Lindbergichthys nudifrons. Next base: position 1,332,937 of record CALSBW010029805.1, on the reverse strand, counting down.
GTAGCAGATGTTGAGCTGTCAGGTGTTACGAACTTGTCTGCTCCTGCTGTGTCCTCTGTCATCGGCTGCTAGTAAGACAGACAGCCACCGGCGCACAGGTTGTTCCCATCGATGTGTAAAGAGAACTGGATACAGTGTTGTAAATGTATCCCTATGAAAGTTTCTCAATGGCACATGAAGTCAAAAATTGACTGACTCAAGAACAAAAATACCCGGGTCTTCCCTGGATCTTCCCTGGAAATGTACCCCGATCTCTCCTGCATCTCCCCTGGATCTTCATTGCATCTCCCCTGGATCTTCATTGT
>CALSBW010029805.1:1299261-1314884 GCA_943590975.1 Lindbergichthys nudifrons | reverse complement strand
GATCAGTTTTTATCAGAGCCGTTGCAGCCCCTTTTTTAGAGATTTGGATATGGAGGAAATTAGAGAGGGTTGTGTTTTCTGACACTTGGTGAGTTCCCTGGAACACCGGGGACACATATTCATGTATAAAAGACGTGCAAAAGTGCATTTTGCATGATAGGTCCCTTTTAAACTTTAAAGGACTATATTCTTCATGCTACTTAATACGTCCACTCCACTACATTTTGGAAGCCAATATTGTACTTTTTACTCCACAAAATAATAATGATGCAATTCTCAAATACATTTTCAAAGGAAACCCAACAGATAAGGCCCTCAATCCTATCGAGCCATCTCTGCGTCGGGGGAAATCACTACAGATTTGGCCTCAACTTTGTGCCACACTGTATCAGGTTTAGGGGTCTACTTAAACTATCGTAAGAGTTATGACCTAATATAAAGACCGTCTGAACGGTGAAATGTTATCTAAGAGGATACCTTTAAATCTTCTGCTCAGTATTATCAACAATAATCTTTGTCCAGGAAAAATGGGCTGTAGTTGGAGCAGTTATCTGCTAACTTACAATTTTTTAGATAAAGGAAATGTTTGCCTCCATCATAAAGTTGGACATGTTGATACTCTCATGAGTCTTGAAAAAGATGAATGGAGGAAAATATGTTATGCATCAAAGCATATCTGAGTTACAGTCAGATCATAGATGCTCATATAATTCAAGCAATACGTTCTTAATTCCCTTGTTGTTTTGAATTCTTTACATTACATTACATTACATTTAGCTGACGCTTTTATCCAAAGCGACTTAAAATAAGTACATTCGACCAGGAAGATACAAACTTGAAGAAAACAGAATCATATAAATACATCAGGTTTCATAGAGCCAAAACATTTCAAGTGCTACTCAACTGGCTTTAGATAAGCCAGTCCTTTATTAGTATATAAGTGCTCTGTTAGCAGTTCTTTGTTAGTAATTCTATCGCTCGAAGTGGAGTCGAAAGAGATGAGTTTTCAGTCTGCGCCGGAAGATGTGTAGGCTTTCTGCTGTCCTGATTTCAATGGGGAGCTCATTCCACTATTTTGGAGCCAGGATAGCAAACCGACGTGTTTTTTTCTGATGGGAACTTGGGTCCCCGGCCTCGCAGTGAGGGTGCAGCGAGCCGTTTGGCCGATGCAGAGCGGAGTGCACGTGCTGGGGTGTACAGTTTAACCATGTCCTGGATGTAGGAAGGGCCAGATCCATTCACAGCATGGTACACTAGTACCAGTGTCTTGAAGTCGATTCTAGCAGTTACTGGAAGCCAGTGAAGGGAGCGGAGGAGCGGCGTGGTGTGGGAACATTTTGGAAGGTTGAAGACCAGACGAGCCGCTGCATTCTGGATGAGCTGCAGAGGTCGGATGGCACATGCAGGTAGACCAGCCAGGAGGGAGTTGCAGTAGTCTAGGCGTGAGATGACGAGAGCCTGGGCCAGAACCTGCGTCGCTTTCTGGGTCAGGAGGGGACGTATCCTCCTGATGTTGTAAAGAGTGTATCTGCAGCAGCGGGTTGTAGCAACGATGTTTGCAGTGAAGGACAGGTTGTTATCTAGGGTCACACCCAGATTCCTTGAGTGTCTGAGTCGGGGAAACAACAGAGGGGCCGATGTTGATTGTTAGGTCAAGAGTGGGACAATCTTTTCCCAGAAGGAAAAGCAGTTCAGTCTTGTCAAGGTTGAGCTTGAGGTGGTGAGCAGACATCCACTGAGCATGTCTGCTAGACAAGCAGAGATGCGTGCGACGACCTGGGTCTCTGAGCGGGGAAAAGACAGAATGAATTGGGTGTCATCAGCGTAGCAGTGGTATGAAAAACCATGCGGAATAATGACAGATCCGAGCGAGTTTGTGTACAGAGAGAAGAGGAGGGGACCAAGAACAGAGCCCTGCGGGACCCCTGTAGTTAATTGACAAGGGTCGGACTCGGACCCTCTCCAAGTTAGGTGCGGTCTTTGAGGTATGAGGTGAGGAGGGAAAGTGCAGCGCCTGAAACTCCAAGTTATTGGAGAGTGCAACGGAGGATCTGATGTTTCACCTTGTCGAATGCAGCAGACAGGTCCAAAAGGATGATGACAGAGGAGAGGGAGGCTGCTTTAGCAGTGTGCAGTTCCTCAGAGACAGCAAGGAGGGCAGTTTCTGTGGAGTGACCTGCCTTGAAACCAGACTGGTGCGGATCAAGAAGGTTGTTCTGATGGAGATAACAGGAGAGTTGTTTAAAGACAGCGCGTTCAAGTGTTTTAGACAGGAATGGGAGGAGAGAGACAGGCCTGTAGTTTATAACATCGGACGGGTTGAGAGTGGGTTTCTTTAGGAGAGGGGTTACTCTTGCCTCCTTGAGACTGTTTGGAAAGTGACCAGAAGTTAGAGAAGTGTTGATGAAATGGGTGAGAAACGGTAGAATATCAGGAGCGATAGTCTGAAGGAGGTTTGAGGGGATAGGGTCCAGAGGACAAGTGGTAGGGCGGGCAGAGGTAATGAGGGTAAGAACCTCACTTGGAGAGAGAGGGGAAAAGGAGGTTAGTGAGTGGGTGAAAGGTGGGTCAGGTGACCCAGCGGTGAGTAAAGGTGGGTCAGGTGTCCCAGTGGTGAGTAAAGGTGGGTCAGGTGTCCCAGTGGTGAGTAAAGGTGAGTCAGAAAAAGAAGAGCGAATATCATCAACCTTTTTTTCAAAGTAGTTAACAAAGTCGCTTGACAGAAGGGAGGAGGGGGAAGGGGCTCAGGGGGGGTCGAGGAGAGTGTAAAAGATGGAAAATAGTTTTTTGGGATTGGAATAGGAAGATTGGATCTTATATTGAAAGAAAGTGCTTTTTGCCTGAGAGATCGAAGCAGAGAAAGAGGAGAGGAGTAGAGATGGCAAATCCGGATCCTTTTACGGACTCAGTCATTGAAGAGATCCGGATCATACGAGTCATTTGAGTCATATGAGTCAGCATCACCAAGAGGGTAGAGTTGTTGCATTTCACGAGCATATTAAACGGACGTTATATTAACCTCCGCTACACAGTGTATTTTGCTTTAATAAAAAATGTTGATCACAAAAAAAAGGGTTATTTTGCGATTTGGCAAATCTGAGTCTGCTGTTGACTCGTGCATGAGGACGAGTCTGCTGGATCTCTGGATCTGCTGCTATATGGTTACGGCTCTGAGTCCGCACGAGTGTGCTGTGTTTTGCACAGTGAGTCAGGATTTGCGAATCTGATTCTGTGAAGTTCCGCTGACTAACTCGTAGGCTACTGGTCTCTCTCGATCATTGACCTGGATTCACGGATCCCGCAATTTTGATTAAGTCCATTATGTTTCCGGCTCTAAATGAAGTTTCAGTGTAGACTTCTAACAAAATTGTCATGTTGTGCAACAGTCTCCTGCGTGTAATAGCTGCATTTCCAATAAGGATCTTACTTGGCAAAACGTTTATTTTGAACATAGCACACAAAAAGAAACAAACAATGACAAATGATAGAAAATTGCAAAACAGTTAGAATATATAAAATGTCTTAATTATACAATTATTATTATTAAACATATAATTATATCTAATCATATGCCCTCCATATTTTCTCATGGACTGCGTAATCATTTCAATACTGGTGTTTGTATGTTTTAAATGTGTGTAAAGTGGTGTCTTTTGCTTAAACATATTGATCACAAAAAAAAGGTCATTTTGCGATTTAGTGAATCTGAGTCTGCTGTTGACTCGTGCATGATGACGAGTCTGCTGGATCTCTGGATCTGCTGCTATACAGTTACGGCTCTGAGTCCGCACGAGTCTGCTGTGTTTTGCACAGCGAGTCAGGATTTGCTAATCTGAGTCTGCTGTTGACTCGTGCATGACGACGAGTCTGCTGGATCTCTGGATCTGCTGCTATACAGTTACGGCTCTGAGTCCGCACGAGTCTGCTATGTTTTGCACAGTGAGTCAGGATTTGCGAATCTGCGAATCTGCGAGTCTGCTGTTGACTCGTGCATAATATAGCCGCGGGAGCCGGGTGCTGGAGGAGGGGCTATGCTCGTGCACATGACGAGTATGGATCTCTGGATCTGCTATGCTATTACGGTTAGGAGCCGTCGGCTCCTCTGAGTCCCCACGAGTCTGCAGGAAGTTTCACTGATCCGCGTCCCCTCCCCTGAGCCAAACGATCACTTCTGGCAGCTATCCTACTTGCTAAAGGGTAGGCAGATGGACTGGGGTACGTTGTAATGTGATTTTACATGTTATAAAGAGAGTAGCGAGTGACGCAATTTATAGTTTTAATTTGTACGTCACACCAAGTGTGGGACTCAAAGGACTCGGGTTAATGGAGAGGGGAGACTCGTCATGACCAGCTCATTTCTAGGATCCGGGTTAATGATCCGGATGAATCAGGACTCGCCCATCTCTAGGGAGGAGAGCCTGATAGGTTAGGAGGTCGTCATGGTGTTTGGATTTCCACCATTTCCGCTTTGCTGCTCTGGATGGTTCTATTAGCACACAGTGCTTCATTTAGCCAGATGTGTCTTTTAATATCCGTAATAGCCTTGTTTCTTCTTATTCTCAGTCTATTTATACCTCCTGCTTTTCTTTATTGGTGTGTGTTTGTGTGTGTGTCAGTGAGCGTTTGCAGTGATGGATGAGGGGGAAGTGTCCAAAAGTTCTCATGTTGAAACTAATCACCGTACTGTCAGTCAACCTTACTGACCCTGCCTCACCTCTCCCCATCTCCCCACCCCCCGCTTCAATGTTGATCTCTGATTTCCCATCTTTAATGCACTCTGTATCTTGAAGCATTTCTTGTGTTTGACCTCTTCTTCACCTCTTCTTTTCTTTCATTGTCTTTCTTTATCTCCCTTTGCTAGATTGTATACTTCTTTCATCTCGAAGTGCCACTCCATCCATGGAATCCTCTGTTTCTTATAACAACAATGTTCTTAATTTAGTTAGCGTTCGATTGAATTAACAAACGCACCCATTACAAGCTGAATACGATCAGCACTCCACAATTAATATAAATAAAGATAATTGACCCTGGATTGCATTGATTTAGAGATGTAAATCGATCTACTATAATACACTCTAAAAACTCATTCAGGGGACCTTTCACCTCCACTTAATTAAATGCATGGTTGCAAGATAAAAATGTGAGTTAATTGATTTAGATAAACATTTTAAGTTGCAAACATTAATTTATAAGTTTTGTTGACGTAATAATGTTGGTAATTACATCAACTTAATATTGTGTGTAATTTGAACTCTGATTTCTGCGTTAATTGACTTAAAACAAAATTCAAGTTGTAGTAAGTAATGCAATTGGCTTGATAACTTAATTTTTCTACACCTTGAGTCAACCCGTTAAGCCCTGAGCCTGTTTTTCAGGTCTCAGGCTCGAAAATGACATTCCCAGAACAAATGACCATATCTTCCCTTCTAAAAGGGTTAAATTAATAATCTTTTTTCTCAAAGTAATGATAAACCTGTGAGTTGGATGTAGAAAAGTCAGAATCAATATAGATGTTTTTTATTTTAAAGAAAATTCAGATTTTACATAGTAAAAAACTGTAAATTATAGTCTCTGTCCAAACATTCTTTTTTACTTATAGTGAAAACCACCCTTGGATGATGGATTAGTAGACTAAAAGCTTTAGGAATCCAAAGTACAACATATAATAAGTACCCTGTATCAAGATTGATGCAAAACAAGTGACATTTGACCTTTTTAGAGAGATTTAGCAAAAAGAAACCACTTCTGGGGTCATTTGGGTGGATTTTCCATATCTCTGGCCCCCCTTGCTCGATTTTGATGGTTGACACCTCTTTCTGACCGTTAGAGCCAATAGAATCGAAGGGGGAGTCCCCCACACACACGTTGTGAAGAGAAAAGGTGGGGGCTTCGCGCATTTAATTTTCAATCAGAGTGAACCTATCTCTAGCTTTGACATTTCAGTCAGCACTCGCAGAGATATCATTTTTGAAACTTTTAATTAGTTCGTTTTTATCCTTTCCTTATATACTTAGTAGGAATTAACAAAAAAACGATTTAAAACTCAGTTAATGGGGTTGATTTTTAAATTGCTTCAGTTTATCATCGTAACAGACGATGGCTCGGTTTACTATAACACCGGTCACCTCACCATCAAAATGCATTATAAACGCCTTCAGGTGCTTGAACATAAATTCGCCGCCATCTGTAGCTAAGCTAGCAAAGCTAACTGTGGTGGGTATTTGAACTCATTGTATCTATCTTTTGGTTTAAATAGTACAGTGCACTTTACTGTTAACATTCCTTGTTAGGTAAAACACACACTTACCTGATTAGGCAAACGAGGTAGACAAATGTCCCAAGAATCCTCAACTTCACATCCAAATTCGGCCACACGTGTCCGACAAATTCGCTCAGCGCCGCTGAGAGACAGTGACGGGACCCTGCTCAGACCCTGCGGAAACCCCGTAGACGAAAGCAATGCACATGCGCGCAGTCGTCTGGGTTTCCGTGGAGGAAAATGTGACTGCAACGGTCTTAACGGTTAACTCAAAAATCCTTGTTATGCTGTGTTTTAAATACAAGTATAGGGGAGGGGGAGGGGAGAGTTGGTCTCACATTGGAACAATGTAAATTCATTGTAGGGAATTTCAACGTTGAAAAACCGGCATCTATATTAAATTGATTCAACAACATTTTTTCAAACGTTGAAATGGTATCTGTAATAACACATCGAATCAACATTGATTTTTCAACCTCAACCAAAAATAACCAATTTAACCAAAATCCAATGTTGAATTAATGTATTTTGCTATCTGGTTGCCTATCATTTTTGTATTGTATATCTGAAGCAACTTAATTTATAAATGGTTGTCAACTTAAAAACGTGTATCCCGAATGAGGGTAATTAAGTACATACAACTTAAAATTCCTTTTAAATAACGTGGTAAAACTAATCGGAACAACTTCATTTTTTGAGTAATCAACTTAAAAAATTGTGTTTATGCTACCAATTATTAAGTAAGTGGTAATTAAAAACACCTCTGATTGTAGAGGAAAAGCCTTCTCCCCTAACTCAAATAACTTTGTTGGTTTAAGACAATTTCATTAGAAGTTGTCATAACTCAATAAACATCGACGCAAACTGTTGCGTTGATTTTCTTTGTTGAGCCAAAGCATTTGTTTTCAGAGTGTATGATTCAATTTGACTCAAGATGCAATGGAAGTTATTAGAAGCTATCTTGGTAATTGCATTTTGTAATGATCTGAAATGCTTAAAGTAAGAGAGTGAAAAGTTTGTCTGATAGTTGAAGTTATTACAAAAACAATATTGCATGCTAATGTGGAAGCCCGCAGGTTAGCTCACCAAACCTCCCCCTGTGATCCATGTTTGTTTTAGTTAGCCTCTTTTTTTTACTTTAATACTCCCTCTGAACGCCAAGTCTTTTTTTTATCTGGAGCATCCACTACATAAACCTTTTTGGACTGCTTCTCAAGATTTTCTACCAACATTTCTACCATATTCCTTCCTGGATTCTGCTCCGTCGAATGGCAATTCCACCCAAAAGGCTTGGATAGGGCATGCATAAATACATAAATGTCCCACACTCTCGCTCTGAAATCTGGGATACTAATTTGGATCCAAATGGAGAGTATATGTAGATTTAAAGAGGAATTAAGAGGAAAAAGTGAGTTACCTAATAGGGAGCCAAAATCTGCATGCGTTTTATGGTGCAGCCTTATAGAAAAACAACCACATGTAATTTGCGAAAAGAGATACAGAGTGACTGCTATTACTTAAAGTGATTGGCAGATTGTGGGGAATTATTTGCGCAAGAGGTCAGAATGTTAAAGGTCTATGTCTCTCCCTGATTTCAACATGTATGATGCTTTTTGGGACTTTCCCTTTCCTGTAGTTTTATGTTTGTGTGCATGTGATTGATCTGCAAAGACTTAATTCCCAAAGTCCCCTCCAGAGGAAGTTTTCTCCCACGCACTCCCCCCACCCTGCCTGGAACACCTCCATTGGACTCTTCTGTTTAGTTCCGTAACATAGTGACATCAAGTTGTAACATCACATTGTAACTACTGTTGAGATCCAACACATTGTACGTGACATGCTTAGGGGTGGCACATCTCTAAATGGTTGACCAATCACACCAGAGCCAGCCAGCTAACCAATCCGAGCAGAATCTGGTTTGATTTAGAATAATTTTTTTAATTAAAGCATGTAAACATGTCACAGAGGCCCACAATATAAATATAAAACTGCAATTAAGCAGTCTCCTTCTGTTTGTTTAACAAAAAATGGCATTTAGTGTATATGTTTCTGACTCCAAGCCCTTCAGCTTATGAAAGATACTTACACAAGAGGCAACAAGGCCCAGGACTATACATTTAGCCCTATCCCCTAGATACATTCTGGGAGGTGGAGAGACAAAGAAAAAAGAGGCATGTATTGATGGAGAGAAATAATGAACAACAAATGGGATTAACAAAAGAACAACATGGAGATAAAGAAAAGGATAAACACTAGGAAAAAAAAGAGGGAGGGTTGAAAAGAGTCCTGCTAAAGTTCAGACGTAGATTAATGGCTCGTCTTACAGATGTGAGTTAGACACTTTTTGGCTCTCAACCCAAACCAGGGTGGGTTGTTAATCACCGTGGCAACAGATGAGACAATGTGGGCATCAATATGACGTTGCCACAGTGAATCACTTCGACAGTTTAACATTAGGCACACAAAGTGCAGAAGATGGCCGACTGAGGGAGTGCTTATGCATGTAAGATGTAAAGGAGTACATTTTCTGTGTCCTTACTTCTCTCTCCTCTCTACTTCAATTTGTTATCTATAATTCCATGACTGTGTGATAAACATATAGTTGGAGTCATGAAGTGGTTATCTAGTGTAGTGTAAAGAGCAAGAGGAAAAGCTTCATCCAGCAGTAGTTAACTCCTGGCTAAAGCGGAAGTTGTAGATCTTAAGTGGAACTTAGGCATTCCTGGCTAGCAACATGTGACGGCTCCAGACTGTCTGTCAAAGTGGTCATGTCCTTAATTATGTATAAATGTATGCCTTTATAGAGACCGAAACGTTTATTTTTTCAGCTCTGTTGAAAAGCCTCAATTGGGCTTCCGGTTCAGCACAGAGATGGAAGCATAGAGCAACACGCTCCCGACCTAAGATAACTAAAAACACTGTCCGAACAACGCAATCCTACTCTTTGAGTGCACTTAAATCAACGGGGAAATATCGGACTAACGAAAAATGCCCAGTAAGGAAAGAAAGGCAACACCCAAAGTAAAAATCACGACAAGGAAGAAATCGATCAGCTGTCAAGTCAGCAACAGCATGGATGATGACACGCAGCCAGATGACGCGGATCCCAGCGGGGAAGCTCAAGTTTAATTCTAAAAGAGCGGCAATACTTTAGAAAAGACTCCAGCCAACAACTCAACGGAATGATGATGGCGCCGCGGATGGCTGCTTCGATGTTTTGGTGCGCTCTGTTTTGTCTTGTTTTGTGCGTTAATTCAGTGTTTACATACTGTACACCGAACTCTTTCACCAGGGAAGAGCTCCTAAACATTAGAGAAACAACTTCAGCGGATTACTTTCCCACTTTTCTCTGTTCTTCAGTGGAATTACTGGACATTCTCGTAAAAGGTGCCCTCACCTGCATTCGAGCACTCAAACGCCACAGGAGAGGGAAACGGGCCGGGACACTTGTGCGCCTCCGGAGCCGCGGACTTCGCACGCCGCTACCCGGAATATTTCTCTCCAAAGTGCGTTCCATAAGCAATAAACTGGACGAGCTTCAGCTACTGGTTAGTAGAAACAGAGACTTTTCTTCACCTTGTGTTTTGTGCTTCACTGAGACCTGGCTGTGTGGATCGATTCCTAACTGTACTTGTTTTATCAGGTAAGATTCTCTTTTTTTTCATCAATTGAGCTCTTTAGCAGAAACTGTTGGTTTGTTATTGTTTGCCAGCGTACAAATTATATTTCACGTTAACGTGAAATATAATTTGTTATTTCAACATTGTGTTTTGTTGTTATTGTTTGCTAGCTGTTGCTACTTGTTTGGCACTGCATATAGATATGAATTGGACATGCTAACTAGCCACAATGCTTACATAGTTTATTTGTGTGCTTCAGAGAAAGAGCTGAAGAAGAAGTGGGAATCTCTGCGAACCCAGTACACCCGGTACAAGAAACTTGCACCTTCGGGTACTTCTGGAGCACTAAAGACTGGCAGACAGCAGTGGATCCTGACCAGGCTGCAGTTTTTGGAGCCCTTCACAAGAAGGAGGGAGAGTACTTCCAACCTCACCATCACGGTAATATAACAATAACATAATAATATATATTATTGTATTATAATTATTGATGGATTAATGTGCTCATCACCTTAATGTTGCAGCTGGTAAAGGAGGAGCTGATTTAAATTACATTATATACAGCTGGGTAGTTTATGAAATTCACCATGGGATCAATAACGTTTTTTATCTTAACCTATAATAATACATGATAACATATTTCTTGATAATATTTTGTATTGTTCTGAATCTTCAAAGTTACTAAAGTTATCAAATAAATGTAGCGCAGGATAAAGTACACTATTTGCCTGAATGGGAGTGGAGCAGTACAGTACTTAAAGGTAGGTTAGGTAAGTTTGAGAAACCGGCTCGAGATACACTTTTTGTTATATTCCATGGAATGCTCTTAACATCCCGATAGCAATGAATATCTGAAGTGCTTTGACAAAAAATCCATAAAATCTGTGGAAGCCGTAGTACTGTAAAAAGTACGACCAATCATTTTAGCCGGCCCGGCTAAAATAACTGGATGGCCTACCTGCCTGTCAGCCTTCCATCTGTGCACAAACTTATCTTGTGCCCTCATTGGTCATGTGCACGTTCGTGTGTGTTGGAGGAGGGGCTCTATAAGGAAGTGGCAGATTTTCTTCGGCTGTGTATTTTCAAATTCTAGCGATCTCGAGCCGGTTTCTCAAACTTACCTACCCTACCCTTAAGTAAATGTATTTGTTACTGTCTACCGCTGTTCATTGTTCAAGATTGAAATGTACATTTGCAAGATGGTTTTCTACACTATTCAAATGTAGCCTTTCATACGTGATGGTGGTTCCTTCTCCCATTATCTTCCACAATCTGTCTACAAGTATGATTTTAGCATCTGAATAGAGCCATCACAATTTGTCTACAATGTGCCTCTCACACTTGACCACACCCCGAACTAATGGCACACCACACATTTCAGGGTATTGTTTTGTTATGAATGCTTAGTAAACAGTTTTAAGAATCCATGGTATGAAAACCAACTAACTGTGAATTTCTTTAAAAATGTTAAGGAACCTCCGGTGGCTGCAGAATCACCCTCCGATGGCACCATCGATGAAACCTGGACCAGCAGCCCTGAGCTCTTTGATGCTGAGTCAAGGCCCTGCACTCCCTGGGCAGAATCCACCATCTGTGGAATAGAGTCCACACCGGCACTGCTCGGAGAGGGGCCAAGCAGCACATTCAGTCACTCAAGCACCCCAAGGCCTCCGGTGAAGCTCACCAGGCGGATGCTGGATGAGTCCGCCAGTGGGGCACCAGAAAATATGTTATCCTATGTTGGCACGCTCCTGGAATAATTAACTGGCAAGGGTCAACTTAATGACAAAATCGCGATCCATTCAAAAGTCTACAAACACAGACTGTGGCGGTTGACATGTAATATGCTGCCAATCTTCCTGCATGAGGTGGAAAAGAGCTATTTTAAGTGTTTCATGGAACAGATCCATGAAGATGAAACCTTTAGACAGTTCGCGCACTTGTAAATATGTGGCTAATTATTTGTACAGACAGTTCACTGATTTGTAATGTCAATTTTTTTTTACAGACAGTTGTGGAAAACTTTTTTTTTTATTGTATTGCACACTAATGACTATTTTTATCGTATTGTATTTTTGTATTGGCTGTACACTGTACATAATAAATAAACCACTTTTTACCGCTACTGCAAAATGCAAAACTTTATTTCGTACCTTCATACTACAGCCATTAGAGAATGAGGATACAATTAGCTATACTACAATAAATGTCAGAAGATACATCATGATATGTACATGGTGATACATCATTTGCCTGTCAGTGTTATTTACATACAGATGAAGCATCTTATTTCAGACAGTTTGAAACGCGAGGGTCGTGATTGGTCCGTGATTGGTCCGTGATTGGTCCGTGATCGGCCCGTGATCGGCCCGTGATGAAGAGCCGGCCCCCAGTCTGAGTTGATACCGCCCCTGTGATAAATAAATGTAATTATTGTGAAGCCAGCTGCAATGGATCATTGATCCACCAGGGGGTGCAGTGGGGTTCCACACTGGAGCTCATGTGAAATCAACTTTGACACAGTAAACTGGATGTACAGTATGTCTGGTACTAATTTATAGCGGATCTTTGTTAAGATCCATATGTCACGGATAGGATCATAGTCTGTGCTAAATAAGACATGTAATCATTTACAAAAGATCACCATGTTGTTATTTAACAAAATAATGTTGTTTAGTCGGAAAAAACGAACGAGAGGAAATGCAGCCGGCTCTCGATTTTTAATCCTAATTTAATCATCATCTTCACCACGATCATTTATGTTTATGTTCGCCGAATTGACATGAAATCACTGACAAATATGAATATTCTGTATTCAACTTCATTGAAACGATCAGGATGGGTGTTATTTTTCCCCACAATGACCAAGTCGCTGCAAATTATCCCGTTTATTACATGGCCACATTCTCAACAAAGTAACGACATGACTCCCAATCTTAATTTAAATGCTTTTATGGATTTAGAAAATGTTTTTATTGATTTAAAAAATAGTTGTATGGATTGATTTAAATTGACATGCATCCGCTAAGAGAAATAGTCACTAGACACAGTGGCTTTAGGCAAAGCAGAAAAAGAACACTCAAACCGAGAGATGAGTTATTATTACAACGTGACTTCACTATTATTTAACAACTGTTTTTATTGGGTTCTTTTTTTTGGGGTTAAGTATAGGTGAATTGCACTAATGTGGGAAGATCGTGATGTCTCCTCCGATCTGCTTTATGATATTCTTTCTCCCGCTGTGTAGATTGGGGGACCGCCGTCCTCTGTCTTCAATGTTCGGCATCGCGTGAAACAGAGGATTAAGACATTCTGTATTCCTTGCTTACTTCCTTAAACCTTTTCTCCTCCTTATGTCTTTCATGACTTTTTATGTAATGCTTTATAACAGCTGTAATAGTTCGTTTAGAACAGGCACCTCACTCGCAATCTGCTCCTCCGCAGCGCCGCCCACCTCCCTCCGGCTGAAATTATGAATGTACAGTAAGGCATAGTAATCATAGATAACACGGCAGGGTCCGTTACAGTTTGTTTTCATCTGATTTCAAATATTTCAAATGTCTGAAGTTAATAAATACATTCTCAGTGTTCAAGTCAATCACTGACGATGCTTACGATCAGAGATGGGGTCGTTACTAAAAAAAAGTAATATATTACATATTACATATTACTTTAAAAAAAAAGTAATATATTACACTACTTCGTTACTCTCTACATAAAGTAACTAGTTACTTTACTCGTTACTTTACTCGTTACTTTACTCGCAGGGCCGGCCTGCCCCTCCCTACAGGCAGATCACGCAGACTGCTAAAGTTTCAAATGTTCTCTTTAGTTCAGTTTCCATTGTCGCATAAGACTAATCCAGATAGCTCTGACTATGGCTGTCCTCTGTCTCCTGCTATCTGTATTTTGCGCAGTATATCTCTGAACGATGCGATGGTGATTCCACTGTGCAAATGGGCAACATTACCTCTACTATGAAGGATGCTACAAGCCTGTCCATCTCTGCTTTGGTTACCGGTCCTCCAAATTCTAATTTGTGCTGCTTCCGAGTCGACGGCGGCGCACTCACAACATCCTCACTCTGGGTTCGGGGGTCCTTAGCTATTAGCTTCACCTTAGCATGTGTTCTTTGCAGGTGTTTTGTTGAGGTTTGACGTGGTGTTTACAGCAGTGGATAACAGCTTCTGGCCTGGACACAGTTTGCACCTCACCGTCACATTCCTGTCTATTCTTCGGACGAACTCAAAATAATGGGCATACCTCCACCCCTCGAAAGTTATCGCTGACTCTGCCATGTTTATGCAGCACTGCACGTGGAGATGTGGACGCGCAAATCGCGCAGATTACGTACATATAAACCTGCGGCGGAAACCCCTCTTGTCTGTCAGTGTGATTATGACTGATTTTATAAAAGTAACGAAGTAACGCGTGTCGGGGCAATGTTAGTAACTGTAGTGTGATTACTAAATTATAAAAGTAACGCGTTACACTACTCCGTTACCGACAAAAGTAATATTATTACAATAACGCGTTACTTTGTAACGCGTTACACCCAACTCTGCTTACGATATCATAAAATCTAAGTGTTAATGATTGTCAGTAGAGATGGGATGGCAGAAGGTGCTATATATATATATATAATTCCAAAACTGGTAAAGACCTTTCAAATTTAGCAATAATAGTCATATAAGAAAAGTACTGATCTAATAACAGAGATTTGTTCTCTGCAGGTCCGCTCCATTTCCTACTTACTGCAGATCAAAAACAGCTAAAAATATGTATTTCTTAATAAACTAAATAGGCCATGAATTGGTAGCAGTTCTCATTATATACTTCTCAGTAACTGCTCCCCTTAAATTAAATGTATTCTGTAGATTTTGGGGATTCATTAATGCATTTATTGCAATCACCATGCTTTTTCAAGACTCTTTTCAATTCTATCATTTTATAAGGACTTTTCAATGTTCAACGCTCATGTGAAACCAACTTCGATACAGTAAACTGGATGTTGTGGTGCCGAGAGACGGGAGTCGGAGGCGGGGTATCAATAGTACAAGCTAAACTTTTATTTAGCATCTGAACACACATGTAAACAACTTCATGCCCGGGAAGCGAAGACCGGCGGGAACAGCTGTCCGTTGTTACCGTTTTTTAAACAGTCAGAATGAAACGGCAGCTCTCAGCGGTGTGTTTACACACCTAATGGCCCATCACCCACAGCTCTCTCCCCCCCTTTCTTTTCCAACAGTTAAGTTAACTGTAGGTTACTCTGAGTGACAAGCTTACAGTTAGTGAAGTAACACTTTTTTTTTGTGAGTCACGACTTGGCTGTTTCATTCTAACATAACGCTCCAAATATGACTGTTTCCACTCGGACTTCAATACAGCAACACCATTGTTTGGTTTCCATGGTAGCGTGTCTCTTTAGTAGCGTGCACTCCTTTCCTGTAAATTACAGGTCCAGCCAGGCAAAACAGTGCACTTCTCTTTCCCGCACTACTGTGACAGACCATGGGGCTGGGTCAGCCACTAACATATTCATATTTATCTTCTCAAAAAGAGAAATATGAACGTTAGTTTTTAACTGAAATGATCAAATTAAGTCAAAATGTCACAGTGTTTACAAACATTGACCATACTGTTCACCAGCCCCCACCCCCCTATGTTGAGTAGGCTATACTCTTTGTTTAAAACTAATTGGCCATCGGAATGTGTGTGTCCCAACCCCCCCCCCCCCC
>CALSBW010029805.1:1259405-1279261 GCA_943590975.1 Lindbergichthys nudifrons | reverse complement strand
ATATGCATGTTAATTAACAACTAGTTGATGGTTAATTTGTGTACCTTAATATAAAGTGTTACCTCACTTTGTAATGATCATTTGCTCTGGAGTTCACTAAAACTGTATTTATTTGTTCCACTATTCTCTTTTTTAACAATGTTTTCCAATCTTCTTTATTTTTAATTTCCTACCTATTTAGGGTTAAAAAAAACATCTTGCAATTTAGACTTTTTTAATTGAATTTTTAAATGTTACAGTATGTCCACTGTTGAGGACGTCAAGACCATCTTAGTTTGAAAAGACAGCCAAAATTAACAGATAAACTATGTAACGTATTATGGTTATAGAGTGATATTAAAGGTGGGGTATGTAATTTATTTCAGAAACACTTTTTGTTATATTCCATGGAATGCTCTTAACATCCCGATAGCAATGAATAATAATAATAATAATAATAATGGGTTCCATTTATAAAGCACTTCATATTTGATTTCAAATCCCAAAGTGCTACAAGCAGTATATATATATTAAATGCTTTGACAATAAATACATAAAAAATGTTCATCCGTGGAAGCCGTAGGCAATCATTTTTGCCGGCCCGGCTAAAATAACTGGATGGCCTACCTGCCTGTCAGCCTTCCATCTGTGCACAGACTTATCTCGTGCCCTCATTGGTAATGTGCGCGTTTGTGTGTGTTGGAGGAGGGGCTCTGTAAGGAAGTGGCAGATTTTTTCCGGCTGTGTATTTTCAAATTCTAGCGATCTCGAGCTGGTTTCTCCAAAATTATCTACCCCACCTTTAATACAAGAATACATTCACCTTTATTTAAAACATAAATAAGTAATTGATCTGAACATTGCTGTTTATTTGTTCACTAAAAAACTAGTTTGGTCTTTGGTGAATCTTTCCAGATCTTCAAAGACCTATAGTCAATGTACTGGGAAAAGTACTGAATTGGACTCCAGTCTGTACGGGCTGTAGGGTAATCTTGTGGTCTCCAGGTGACCATGCTCATAGAAACAAACTTGCCATTCCTGAGAAAATTCTCATTTTTCATGGCTCCACTTAAGATAAAAACAACAATAAGACATACATGCTACTCTTGAGGGAAATGTCTTTCCTGCTCGTCCCTATCTGTCTCTATGTCTGTATCTGTGCGCTCATGGAGCCTCCTGCATCTTTTTCCCCTTCTTCTTCTCCCTCTTCTATCCCAGGTGTGAAATCCTCATCTCTCTCATCATCTGAGAGCTCAACATCTGAATCTCCCTGAACTATCTGGTACAGAATATATCTGCTTCAGTTCAATCTCCTGCAAACAATATTGAGTCATTAAGTCCATGAAGATGGTCCTGACGTCCACTAGAATGGACATTTATAAAAGAGCTGTCATTTCAAAACTTGAATTATTGAATTGCTTTTAGAACTAATTATATAGTTCCTCACATGTTAATAAAAAGAACATATTTGATTTTCATGTTAACAAGAACAATTATTCAACAATATTTGACTTCTCCTACTTCTATAACATTTAGTTTTTGGTATGCCAGCCATTTTGGATGAAAAGAAAGAGGAACTTCCCATCATGCAATGTTAACCAATGACATATCACTGGAAAGCCCAGGATGTCCTCTGTACAGTGCAGTATAGATTGATAGAGTAGCTCAAAAGAGTAAAAGGAGATGCATGTTAACAAAATGTCCACTACAGTGGACATTTGTCAATGGGCTGGGTCCCAGGAGGATATATATACATGTTTTTCACTTGTTACATTGATTAGTTACTATTATTTTATATTTCAAAGCACTTCGTAAAGAAAGGTTTTGTTGTGCAAAATTCAATAGGAAAACAAAATGAGCCTCTTAGACCAATACATGAGACAAACAAAGATCACTGGGTCACCTTTTGATCAGAATTGATAGTCACAGAACTAAAGATATATTCTTTGCCAGTTGGGCTTCTGGGTGGTAAAAGAGTATTTATGGTCCTGGGTTGTAAAATTAATATGGAAAAAACTGAAATAATGGCAGCAGGGCTACATAAAAACATAACACAAGAATTACAACAATCATTAAAGTGGACAACAGTATTTATTAGTTGAACAAATCCTGCCATACACTTAACCAGCGTTTCCGCCAGGGGGGCGTCTTGCCGCCATTTGACGGAAAAAAATAAAATAATCTGAGAGAAGATCGAGAGTTTTTATCGCTTGAAATGACGAAAAGGAAAAAGGACATCCCTCTGCTGGAGGGGCAAAGGAGTCTGGTGGGATTATTTTCGTCGCCAGCAAAGCGTGTTCCTGTGATGGAAAGTGTACTGCCAGCGAGCCTTAACTGAGGCTCCGTGGTAAACTGTGGTAAAATGAAGAGCCGTTTAGGAGCCGAAAGAGCCGGCTCTTCTTAGTGAGCCGAGCCAAATGATCCGGCTCACTAAGAAGAGCCGGAATTCCCATCACTAATACGTAAAGAGATGGTATCTATAACGGACCGTCCACACAGCAGCGTTAAAAAATCTTGAAAATCTTCTGCCCATTCACTTTGAATGGGGGTGACGTCACTTGCCTCACTTTTCGCCGAATTGCATTGTGGGCAGGCGAGCGGAGATTTTCAGGATTTTCAGGATTCAAAGTTGAACAATGTTCAACTTTTGAGGCTGAGGTGGAAGCGTCAGCCAATCAAATCCCGTGTATGCAAATCTGACAGTTCAAGCGCTAGCCAATCAAACCGCGTGTATGCTGGGAGAGACATAGCAGGTCATTTCCTCATATTCCAAAAAATGGAGGAGAAATTAGCGGGAGGGAATCACCCGGTGCTTTATGACCAGTCCCTATTTACCTACCGGGATATAAACCGGAGGAGCCAGACAGGGAGGTGGCAGAGACAGTGGTAGGTTTTCGCCTGTTTGGGGAGTTTATATCCAGTTTACTTCGGGCTTTTTTGCTTCGTATGTCGGGGGCGGGAGATTCATGTGATTGGTTGTTGGTGCCTTGCTCGCAAAAAAATCCCCAAGATTTTTTTAACGCTGCTGTGTGGACGGTCCGTAAGGGTCGGCTCAATTCAAAATTCAAGTCACATGACACGACGTGACGTCACACCCCCCTGCTCTCGGGGTGGACGCCCTCTCAGCCCTGGTCTGGCGGAAACACTGCACTTAACTCATAAACAGGAACATCGATCAAGCTATTTTCTACTGTATGGATCACACAACTCAAATATTCTTTAAAAAAAAGGTTAAATGTTTGTTGGCCTGGGTTTTCTTTTCCTGTCTCGTTCTGTTTTGTCGTTTGGAAAGGTATGTGATAGAGAGTCTTTGTATTGGTAAATATATAAAACATTACATCTCCTAGGATTTGTTATAATGCATTTAAAAGATTTGTGACAAGTGGAGGATATTGCCTTGGCCCTTCCTATATGCACTGGCTTTTTGAAAACGTCATTACAGGCAGCGGTATAGAAACATGGGAATTGCCTGTGTGAAGCATATGTTCAGCCTGCATGGAGATGTGTTGGTGCCACCTGTTAAACCACCGAAGCATATCATGATAATTATTGGGTTTTTATTCAACCATTTCTTCTTATGATGAGATATGTGAAATGTGAAGGAAGCAGCATAAGGAATAAATTGAGTTATTTTTCCAACTTCTATAATAAATGTATTTATCCATGTTCTGAGCACATGGGATGTGAGGGTTTCTAGTCCCTGATGCAGTAGATTAATAGATAGAATACTGCAAACAGTTGTGCTTTATGTATACAAATTGATCCAGCAGCACAGCATCTGTGGTGCTATACATTATACCTAATTCATGCTATAAATGTTCTATCAGGTGCAACCCTGGCAGGATATTCAGTTTCACAAACATCACATCTGTCTCATGCTGTAAGTGGTGTCTTAATGTGCAAAATGAACAACAAATCATTCCTGTTATTGAAGGTCTTGAGCACATCCTCAATGCATTACACAAAGGGAAACAGCAAACATTATGTTGCATTGGAGTTGGGACAATTCTCAAAGGGGCCCTCATATGCAGGTTTCCTATTAGTATTTTGTGCCTCCACTGTGGAATGCTTTAATGTTCAAAAAGCTCTTTATTTTTCTCATACTGCCTGTGCTGCAGCACCTCTTTTCACCCTCTGTCTGAAACCAGAGCCCTGTCTGCTCTGATTGGTGAGCTGGCCATCTCTGTTATGATTGGTAAACCACTTAGAGATGTGTCGGATATAGATAGTGATGTCACTATGGTACTGAAGTAAACAAGGGACTACAATCGGGGCATTTCATGCTGAGGGGGGAATGTGTGGGAGCCTTTGCAAAAACCTTTAAAACACACTACAGGAAAGGGAACACCCTTAAAAGGTATAACAGGGCCTCTTTAATATTAAATCAAATCCCTATCACTTGCATCTTGACCAGTTTTGAATATTCAAGGCCTAAGGCAGGCACACTCTTTTAGAGCCCATGAGTAATAATATAATCGCCTCCTTTTCTTCTGTTTAATAAAAAATGTGCATCGACACCTATTCCGTGTGTGCTTTTAAGATCAGGCCCCCAGAAGGAATAGTGAGTACCTACAAGAAAATCAAACTGCAGGTTGAATGTTGAGCTTGAGAGGAGGCAAATCTCATGAAGCTAAATCAAAAGTTGGACATGTGCATCATTGATTTCTGAATGCAGCATTGTTTTCTAAATGATGCACATGTGATGTCAAGTTGTTGAAGATGTTTCTTCATTTGCATGTGGTCTAGAACATTTCTGTTTTTATATCATTCTTGAAACTGCAGCGCGTTTCTCCTAATGTAAGTGTTTTGGGCCGTTACTAAGACACTTCTCAAACATCACCTCCAGAATTGTTCTTCTCTTGAAAATATATACCCATGCATAAAAGATGCCACCCCTGATGTTTAACGTGAAAAGTAAAAAACATTACAGCCACAGGTAAGGATTTTATAATTAGAGTTAATTAAATATTGACCGAATATTGAATACAATTTAAGAAGGTTTTATGAAACTTAAATGCTGGCACATGTTGAGTTTTTAAGGCTAGAAACTGGATTTGTATTCAGTCATTGATTTCGATGAAAACAATGTAATCAGATAGATTTGTTTGTGTGTACATGAGGGAGTGAGAAAACAATATGGTGTGTGTGTGTGTGTGTGTGTGTGTGTGTGTGTGTGTGTGTGTGTGTCAGGTCTGGAGGATTGCCTGCAGTAACAAGTCTGCGGCAGATCACTGCCTCTGTGCACTGAAACCTAATAATTGGATATCTAAGGAAACCAGGCGGATAAATAATAAATGTACACCTTGTGTAAAACCAGCCCCCTTTCCTCTAAAACATGATATTGGTTCAACATAAAAACACACTGAGGATGCAGAGGCTGTAAAGTATTTACCCTTACATGAGAGCACATCATCAAACCTTCATCTGCTTTTTGAAATACATGTCACTTCTTTTAAATAAAACATAAAAGTAATTCAGTATGTTTATTGCTAAATGTGACTCACATTGCTGTTAAAGGGCATGCAGGCACAAAACAAGAGGCAGAATGATGATAATGACTTTCCAGTTATGTTGGAGGAGTCAGGTGTTATCCGCATTCATTCATTTGGTGTCAAAGCTTCCCTAGGCGGCCATTTTGTGACGTCAGATGAAGTCACCTGAAGCCTGGCTCCTGACCATTCACTGTGTGGGGGTCACTTTGCCGTCTTTAGTCCACTGGGAACCAAAGCCCTGCATGGTGTCCTAAATGTCACCCCCAAAATGATCCAAACTTTGGATTTACCCTCCTCAAAAAGATGTGCTTGTAAGGACCTTTATGAAGATAGCATTGAGGTCCTATCATGTTTTTCTAACTTAACCTGTTAAGCCCTGAGCCTGTTTTTCAGGTCTCAGGCTCGAAAATGACATTCCCAGAACAAATGACCATATCTTCACTTCTAAAAGGGTTAAATTAATAATCTTTTTTCTCAAAGCAAGGTTACATCTGTGAGTTTGATGGCTACATAGAAAGAGCAAAACACGCTGTTACGGCTGCTGTTTCTGTCTGCTCGTTAACCTGTCTGGGATTGTTTGCAGCTGTGTGTGTGTGTGATATGTAAATGAGCTGTGTGGTTGCCCCAACGTCATTGGCTGTCATCTCCTGGTCCACCCCCGAAGACACTGATTGGAGCACGCCGGGCCCAACATTCTCCAATCCCCGTGCAATCCCAACGCACACCTTCCGGAGATGACTACAAAGCCTGGGGACAATTATCACTCGGGAGCAGTGGCGTTTTTATATGTACAAAAGTGGTGGGGCACAAAAAATGTAGATGTCTATATATAAGCTTCTGCAGTGACGTGCAGTGAGGTTCATGGCTGGTGAGGCACTGACTCTTCAGGTTTACAAATATTATATTTTGACCTAAACCAAAATATAATATTATTTTCAAAAGCTTTTTTTGTCTGATGCTTCGATTAATTTTAAACAGACAGTTCAACAAAAGGATACCCAAAAAAGATCCCATTTTCAATAAAATTGTGGTCTTACCTTGACTTGAAGATGAAGTCCATTTGCCTATCCTTCTGGACAAAAATCTCTATTACTTTTTTGTAAAAGTCCTCCTTATCTTCTTGTAGTTTCAAAAGTCTATCATAAATCTAATCGATAGATTTATGATAACAAAATTATAAAAGTAGGGTAAACATGTGGATATTATCCGGCTGAACAAAACGTGCATTTATCTAACAGGTACGTTTCCCACAGATCTTATTTACAGCTATTTTCTAAAATCCTATGGAGAAATCTCATTGCTTTTTTGTCGAGGGAAGCCACGCGCAGCTTACTTCCGGGTTTTAGGACGCGTCACTGCAGCTCTCTCGTCTCCTCTTCACACACCACACTTTTCGCGGCACACGTACTTACAGCCAATCAGCTCTGAATTATGTGAGATGACATATGGTGGGGATGGCAGCTCAGTGCCCCTATGGTCATTATTTTTTTGCCACACACATTAAATAGGAACATACTCTGAGCATGCGCAGTGTAGTTTTTACAGTCACCGTTCACTTAGACAGTGAGAGGGAGGGGCATGATCAGGTTTTGTCCCACATGGCTCTAAACAGCTCAATAGGCACACACTGTAGACACTAATTAGAAAAACACAGACTAAAACAGCAATGTACAGACGAATCAGATGATTAAACATGACCTTAAAATATATTTTATATATATATATTTTTTTTATCATTATTTGTAATACTTTCTGCTGACACTAGGTGGGGCTGCCCCTAATGACCAGTCGCCACTGCTCGGGAGGCTCTGCTGCGATCAGACGCCTCATACAAAATGCTCTTGTGTCGTGGACACTACAGACTGTGTTTGGTGTGACAATATATATGTGCTTAGCATCGAGTGTTGATATGTGTTTACAGTAGTGTGTTGAGTTCCCCTTCTTGAGCTGTGTTTCTTGCAGCATTCTTTTGGTAGTGTTGATTAGTAGTGATTACAGGCGTGTAAGTAGGCTCACTTATTAGAGTCCTCCCTTTGTTTGTTATCCCTTTTAGACCTGCGCCCTTTTGGCTTCTTTGTTTAGCCTAGGTTACCTTTGCTCCCTTTTTGTTGTACACCTTTGTTGTTATTTCATTAAAACCCTATTATAATTACTCACCAAAACCATCTGGTGTGTGTTACCTTACTCATCCCTAGTGGGTTCCTAACACACGCCCACTGTCTTCAGTCTATTCATCCTGAGATTGACTCTAGGTTTTATTTTTTCCATATGAATAAACCTCTATGAATCAAACTCTTATCCCATTTCTCGGTAGCGTGCATGCTCCAACTTTACATGCAGCCTGTGGCAGTTGATCCCGTTAGATTGAACTATTTTCAAGTTTTAGCTTTCTTATTTGAGCCAACTTGTTATATTTCTGTTAATATATTCTATTAGTAATTTATTAAGCTGTGCCATCTCAAAACGTTCTTGTAGAGAGGGTTATATTCGCCATTGTTGCCGTTATATGTCCACATCATTGTAGCGACCTGATGACTGCCTTGTTTACACAATGAACAGCTAATCAGGCTAACCGGCTAGCATGGTTGTGGAAACAATGGTTATCCCCACTGAAATCAGGAGAAGGACACAGAGGATGCACGGTCAGGAATCGAAAAAAGAGGAGAGCTGGGTCCAGATTCATGGAGAAAATAAGATATAAGCAAAGTCAACCCCCTCTCATCATGGGCAACGTAAGATCACTAGCTAATGGAATGGACGAGCTAACGATGTTAGCTAGTAGTCAGACGTGTAATCTGGAGTGTGTTTCAATGTGCTTTACAGAAACATGGCTGCACCAGGACCTACTTGATGACAACGTATCCATCGATGGCTTCAGCACTGTTATGCCAATTTTATATCAACAACATTGTCATCAACAACGTCCTCATCAATATAGTTTTCAATGGCTTCCGGACAGTTTGGGCCAACAAGGATTTCGCCCGCAAGCTTCAGCATGTCTTCACTGTGAGTCTTCAGAGGTTTCCTGTGCTGTGGAAGTTGCCGTGCCTAAGATGCTGTGTTCCAGTGGCTACAAAGACTTTTATTATGGTACAACTGTCTTCAAACCTAAATTCCCCCTCTGATTAATCAAGTATTTTGATTTTATTTGATGAGACTCCAAGTGCTCCTCAACAGTACTGAATATTAAAATGTTGGTGCAGAAGTCTGTGTTTATATTCTGGCCCAAACTTCGACTTTTCTTATCTCCGCAATTTGGTCTGATGCCATTGATTTTTACGTTTCAAGCATCACCGTGGTAACAGGGCCAGACAGCTTCTCATATTCAGTCTACATGTTCCCAACATCCTTATCAATCTGACAAAACTGCATTACCTCTCCCAGAGGAACAGAGAATCACTTTTACTGGAGAATGTTTGTTTGCAGAACTCGCCTTGAACAGAAGCACCATGCATCACACTAATGGTAAAGCAATAGAAGCAGCTGTATAAAATAGACGCCATTGAATTACCAGTCAGTGTGAACAACTGTTTACAGGGCAACTGAGCGTAGAGACATCCTGTATGCAAAGCATGAGCAATGCGTTTTTATGATGTGTGGGGTGCCTAATTATCTGCAGTTACCCTCTCTTTCGTTTGTATTATAACGGAGATCTAATTAAAGTATCGTGCTCTTCTCTGTAGACAAACACAAATGTTAGTTTCTCTTTCCCATAACCACTTTTACAGTTTCATTAGTAAATTGTAGTTTTAAGTAGAATGTCTTTACATAATCCTATAATTACTTTAAGTGTATTACTTTTCATTATTTCCAACTTCCAGGTTCTGAATTATTTAACCTGTTCAACCCGGAGGCCCCCGCCCGCGGGGGCTGCAGGTTTTTTTTTCACAAAACTGTGTCTCAGGGCTTCTTAACATTTCAAAACCTGTTAATGTGTCATACCCACTTAATGGGAAGAAACTCAGCTAACTGACGATACAAACCATTTTTACCGAAATAAAACACAAGTCTCACAAGAAGCGTCTAAATGAGCCCTGAGCGAAAAAATGCTAACACACTTTGCACAGAACTCTAGGTATAAATACCAGCATTACATATCGATTAACAAGCTGAGATTCCACAGATTCCAGAAATATAAGTATCATCACTGAGCGATCATAACT
Source organism: Lindbergichthys nudifrons (assembly GCA_943590975.1). Classification (NCBI taxonomy): domain Eukaryota; kingdom Metazoa; phylum Chordata; class Actinopteri; order Perciformes; family Nototheniidae; genus Lindbergichthys; species Lindbergichthys nudifrons. The sequence goes on along the minus strand of CALSBW010029805.1, from coordinate 1,269,627 downwards.
CGCGACAGGGGAAGCAAACACAGACATCACAACACAGAGCTTTACGGCGCAAACACGGGAGAAATATCTTACCTTTTGCTGTTTCTGATCAAAAGTTGTGTTCAATGGCATCAAAATGATAAAAACGCTGCTGAAGGTTAATCCAATGGTTAATCCAATGTGTCTGTGTCAATTATTACTGATAATCCATCTTCATATTTACTAGTTTGAGCCTAGGTTTCAGTTTTCAGTTTTCAGAGCGTAACATAGCTTTCAACTGCGTGCACGTCACTGTCACTCCTCAATGGTAATGTGTGTGTGAATGTGGAACTTCCCCTTCGATTCTATTGGCTCTAACGGTTCAAAAGAGATGTCAATCACCAACATCGACCAATGGGTTCCAGAGAAACGGCAAATTCACCCAAATTACCCCAAAGGTGGATTTTTTTTCTTCCAAATCTCTCTAAAAAGGTCAAATGTCACTTGTTTTGCATCAATCTTGATACAGGGTACTTATCATATGTTATAGTTTGGATTCCTAAAGCTTTTAGCCTACTATCCCATCATTCAGGGTGGTTTTCACTATAAGTAATGTTTTTTTTTGGGACGGACACTATAATTTACAGTTTTTTACTATGTTCAATCTGAATTTACTTTAAAATAAAAACATTTATATTGATTCCGACTTTTCCACATCCAACTCACAGATGTAACCTTGCTTTGAGAAAAAAGATTATTAATTTACCCCATTTAGAAGTGAAGTTATAGTCATTTGTTCTGGGAATGTCATTTTCGAGCCTGAGACCTGAAAAACAGGCTCAGGGCTTAACAGGTTAATTTCATTATGTTGCAGCTGGATTCTATGCTGTTGTTTTAGTCTCATAATTGTGACTTAAAGTTTCTGCAGTAATATCAATTCAACTATGAATATAATTCATAACTTGTACAATAATTAGATAGAAACTTATGAGACATTACAGTTAATTAATTAATTTAAATGGATTTTAGGTAAAACACCATCTTTTCCATCTGTTATTTTTCAAGCAATAACTTCCCGAGATGTTTCCTGGGAGGAAAATAATTATTAGTACTAATTCAGGGGGAAATGGAGACATTGTTTAATTGGCACACGTCTAGCTGATTAATTCGAAGTAATTGTTTGTGTAACCTTGAGAGTCTTTAAGGCAGAGCAAGCAGGTAAGCTGGTGAAACACTCTTTCACAGAAATAAATAATACAGTTTATAATATTTAATGAGAAATTATTTTGTTTGAATCCAAGTTTGTTATTTCAAGGACATGTTCCCCTTATACTTTCAGAGCTGTAGACTTGAAAATGGGACTTGGAGTTGCAAAAAAATTGATTTGTGACTTGGAATTAAAGGCAAAGCTTGGGGAACCATCACTATTTAAAAAAATGCTATGCCCTGGAGAGCTTTGCAACATTTCCATCACTACTTGCAATAACATATATGCCTTTAATTCCTCGTTCTATTGACATTCATTGCACTGCTTACATTTTAAAAGGAAGTTTCTGCTATTTATGCTCCTGTAATTGGCATTGAAAGATCAGCGAGACTTGCCAACTGATTTACAACACACATTTAAAAGCTTTAGGGCTTGATTTAGACTGCCCTTAGACAAATTAAACATGACTTGGTAATCCCTTTGAAGTCATGGACTTGATTTGGACTTCCCCTAGAAGACTTGACTTGAACTTCCTTTCAAAGGCATGAGACTTGGGTTGGACTCTCCCTCATTGACCAAAAACACGACTCAACCTTCAAAGTCTCGGGACTTAATCTGGACTTGCCCTTGACGACTTGACTTGGACTGGCTCTCAAAGAATTGAGACTTGGACAACCCCTAATGACCTCAGATTTGATTGGGACTTGCCCTAGAAGATGTTGGAGTACCTTTCAAGATGTATAATCGTCCTAAAAGTGCTAAGGGTGCGTTTTTTCAGGTACAGGGTCCATGCTGTTACCTCCAGCAGAGAAGAGTGAAACATTTTATTTTTCAATCTCTTCCCTTCAGAAAGCTTGGCATCAAACAGATGGCCTCTGGTGGTTTCACGCGATGCACCTCTTCACATAGCATATGCCTTGTTTTACTGCAATCAGATTGGAAATGGATAAACAAACGCCTGGCCCTTAATTTATCTATGAAAGTCTACAGCCTGGTGTCTAAACAGATGCTTTGCTCAGGTACAAAACTAAATGTGTGTGTGTGAGTATTTGTGTCCAATTTCATTTGTTATTTGGTTCACAGTTATTGTACATACAACCAGGAATTATGTGTAACCTTAATCCTTGTGGAGGTGTTAATGTGTGTGAAAGTGTGTCTTGGCATTGGTGACCTTAAGTCCAGCAGCGTGTGTTGATGGCATCTCCATGCTCATGCTCCGTACATCTGTTTGTGCATGAGTTGAATTATCTGAGCAAACTCTGCATCTATGTGTGTGTGTGTGTGTGTGTGTGGGTGTGTTTGTGAGCATATTTTGTGTGTGTGCAATTGACAAGATTTTCATCTCACAAGATTTCCCATCTTCAAAGCAGAAGCAGGTAAAGGCAGCGATGGCTCTCCCTCTTTCATACGCCAGTCAAAACAGCCCCGAGGCTCTGCAGCGCCCAGGTCATGCTGAGGTAACATACTGTACATAAACAGACACACACACTTTTCTTTAGCTGGCTTATTTAAATGTGGGAAAAGCTGATCGTGATCAAGCTGGCTGACATGGCAGTCGAAACAATGGCGATCCCCATTGTGGAGAAAAGTGGCTAATGCTGGCTAAGTGTTGCTTGTATATCTACTGTAAAGGGTGCTAGATTGTTAGCATCCATGCCATAGAGCTCCAGATCTCTACAGCCATATTAGCATGATAACATTTATTAATAGAAATAAACACAAAGCACAGCTGAGGGGAGTATAAATAAAGAAATGTAGACCAAATATCAATGAGTCATGCTGTTGCATTGGGACATCTCCCTTACACAATGGAGTTTGTTTTAATTGAATCCCACACACCGTCCTCTAGCAAGAAATACTCACTAGAGTTGATAAACCTGCTTCTTAAAATATTCCCCAACAAATACATTATATGGTGGTGCAGGGATGAGTCCTAAACCTGGAAATGAGTCAGCATTTGAGCGATTCTGGGTTCCCTTGTTTTGAACAGTTTTTGAATGTGTTTTTGGTAATATGCCTGAAATAAAGTCTGGGATTAATACCAAATCAGACCACTAACCATCATCGCGCCAAATATAGGCCGCCTTTAGCTTAGCATTGGTGAAGTCAAGTCATGTGATCGTTATGTCAGTTTTTCATAGTATTATGTTCACTTTTTTATTTCTGGTGTTTGCATTCACACTTCAATCATTAAAGGGTTGTTGATATGTCGAGATTATTCTGCTGAACAAAACATGTCCCTATCATAAACGTTTGTTTGCCAAAGATCTTATTCTGTAATATTTCCAATTAAAAAAAAATCCCATTACTTTTTGAGGAGGGGGCCCTTGTGATGCTGACCTCAGGGTCAACTTACAAAAATACAAAGATACCACTAACTGAAAAAACACTAGGATTGCAAAGACAGGATGGGAGGTAGAAAAGTATTTATAAAACTAACTTTCTCTTTTCCAGTTTATGTTTTCTATAAGGATGTGCAGACATTGGAGGAAGGATAACAAGATAAATCCACCAACCTAGGACATAAATGGCTGCTGTGACTCAGAAGGTAAATGGTCCTCCTCCAATCAGAAGGGTCAATGGTTCAATCCCCAGCCCCCTACAGTCAACATGTCGATTTATCCTTGGGCAAGATACCAATGGTGTAAGTGTGCGTGAATGTTAGTTTCCCTGAATCTTATAATAATTATAATAACTTGGATTTATATAGCGCCTTTCATGAAACCCAAGGACGCTTGACAATAGGCTGCCTCTGTGTGAATGAGTTTGAATAGGTGCATTTTTGTCAATTTACCATGTAAGGTAGCTGGGGTTGGCAACAGTATGCAAAAAGATCGGGCAAAAAGTCCAAAATCACAACGAAAGGCTGGAGCACTACAGCAAGATTGTCAGCACACACATCTGGCAGGGCATGAAAGACACTGGGTAGTATTGGGACTCATGGATTCTGAACTTCACATGTCCCATATCACTTCCTGTGCCTTAACCCGAAAGAGCAGGTGGGTGTGGAGATCAGGTGATGGGAAAACTAGTTGTGGCAGAATCTGGAACTAAACAGAGATTAATGAATGGGGAAAAGGCTAAACAGTAAGAATGAACGAGAAATATGAAGGTTGATTAAAATGAAACCCGCCATCTCATTGTCCTGTTATCCAGATGAAGGATTCTGACAGTAATTCGATTTTTCAGGCCTAAGTATATGCGCAATGATGCTCCATTATTATTGTATTGTTGCAGTGTAGATGAAAGATCAGCCACCTGAAACTATTATAAATCCATGAAAAAACACAAAACTGCTTCGCAGCAGCACAAATTATGTTTTGTTTAGTTTAAATGATTTTTTCCAGCTTTTAGGTAACTCACGGAGATATTGAAAAGACAATGTTTTTACTTAATTTGGGGCCACCTTCAGGTTGAGTTTAATATTTATATATTGTTTTTTTTATAAAATTCAATATTTATAACTATTTTATAGTGTTTCTTTTCACACTTTATTGTAATTTTCTTCTTTTTTATATTTTCATGATTTATCTTAATATTTTCAAGTTATTGGTTGAGACTTATCTAAAAAAGAAAATGGCAGCAAACCTCATGTTACATGCTCCTTATAACATCCCCATCCACCAGGTGGAGTGGGATCTCCACAGTTCACACACAGCATCCCCCTCCTGCCATAGAGAGTCATTAACAATTGTTTAAACTCAAAACACAACAGCAGTGGGTTGTTTTATTTAGACTTTTAATTAAATAAGGTACTAAGATGACTCAACACAAAGCAGTTTATCTTTAGCTCTGTGTCTCTGAAGATGTACAGTAAACAAATCCTTGGTGGTGCAGAGTTTTGATATATAAAAATACCACTCAATTCTGGTATTTAAGCTTTGATAAACTGTAATCCTAATAAAATGTAATTTTTAACAGATGCTATCCTAAAGTAATGTAATATTAGAGATGTTTGTTTGAGAAATCACATGTTTGGTGATTATATTTTCCTATTGCAGGAAGAGAGGAGATTGAAACAAAGACAGATTGTCCGGGGGCTTTTTGATGACATCACATGAAGGAATTCCCTACTGAGTCAATTATCTAGGGTTTATTGTTAAAGCAGGCACCTGGCCTAGATGGTGATGTATGACCTGTAAGTGATGCTTTGATGTAACCCTTTTAAAGGCTGTCTGTTGCTGACTTCTGTTTGCTACTCTCTAGGAAGAAACCATATTATGATATTATGTTATTTAGGGTTTTCATGCCCTGTGCCGACACCTTCCGCTGCCGATTGACTAAGGCCTAGGCTCCACGGGAACGAAAACGGGTTGTATCCGCATATTTCTCTTGCGTATAGCGCTTTAAGCTAGACGACGCCGTAACGGAACGGTAGAAACGGACCCTGCAAACGACAACGGGTCCAAAGGTGGATAGATCTGGGAACGGAGCGCTCTGGGGGGTCCAACGGGGCCGTGCGGTAGCCTATACGGTCATCCTTTTGTGATAATGACGACTCAATAGCCCCGCCTCTGCTGCTCACCCCCGCAAAAGTACACTGCACACTGAATTCAGATTATTTATCTTTCTCTCGATATGGACATAAACGCGAGTGAAGTCTAATCTGACAGGACGGAGACACGCAGCTCCTCCCGCTGTGATGCAGCGGAGCAAAACACACACTTCAAGTCAGATCATCACCCTTAGCTGTTTTAATTACCTCTCAAACTACCTAAACTAGTTATAAATATGTTTATTTTTTACCGTCGAGTCATCATTACTGGATCATTATTGTTTTAAAGCTTAATAAATAACAAAGAAGACCTTTGACCGGCACTTTTATAATTTTGTCCGGAAGATTTCAACTTTAACACACGTTGACCGGCGAAAAACTCTGCCTCGGCCCCCACCGCGGAGAATAAACAGAAGTGCAGCCATGACAACCATTCTTCTTCGCTGCTTTTGTGGAGGAAGTTGGTGCTTTTGTGGAGGCAGTTACAGCGCCACGTACAGGCTCGGCATATGTACTGCAGCTTTTCCAGCGGTTGGATGTAAACGGAGCTGTCTCGTGTAGCTTGACACAATCCGGTGTATATTGCGTGTGGACGGAAGCTTTTTGGCGTTTGTGTTTGCGTTACTCCTATGCGTTTGGCCGAATGCGTTCCCGTGGAGCCTGGGCCCAAGTTGAATCGGCAGCGGAGGCTGTCGGCAAAATATATCACTCTGATTGGCTGTTCAGCTTAGCGAATCAGTGCATGAGAAGCTAAACGGAAGTGAGGTACGCAAACAAATGATTAGGCACACACAGACGGCTATTCTTTTTCATATACATGATATACTGCTGGGTAGCTTGTGAAATTCACCATGGGATCAATAACATTTTTTCTTAACCTATAATAATACATGATAAACTATTTCTTGATTATATTTTGTAGTATTCTGAATCTTCAAAGTTACTAAATGTATCAAATAAATGTAGCGCAGTATAAAGTACACTATTTACCTGGATGGGAGTGGAGCAGTACAGTACTTAAGTAAATGTACTTTGTTACTGTCTACCGCTGTTCATTGTTCAAGATTGAAATGTACATTTGCAAGACGGTTTCTGCCTTTGTAACCTTTCATACGTGAGGTTGGCTTCATTCTCCCATTATCCTCCACAATCTGCCTAGAAGTATTTTAATGTTGTAGCTATTCAAGATGGTCATTTTAAAATGTTTTAAAAATATACTGTTAATAGTTAAACCAATAATAATGCTAGGGCTGCAACTGACAGTTATGTAAGCACATTTTTTTTTTCTTAACGTTGTGTGATTAAAAGAATAAACACAAATAGCAGGATAGGCACATATATTTGCTATATCTTGCCCCACTGAAAAGGCACTGCACCGATACTGTTACAAATATTGGCATAGTTCATCCCTGTGCTGCTTGGCTCGAGCTGTAGCATGTAGCTATTTGTTGTTTGTATCACGCAGTCTGCCTTCTGGTTGCCTCTTTTGAATGACGAATACACACTACCACCGCCTGCTGGTAAGGAGAGTTATTGCGACTCACGCATGCGCAGTGCGTACGTGCTACTTGGCCGTCGGCTGAAGTCTTTGCGGTGTGTTCCAGTGCGACTTTTTGGCCAAGACGCAGGAGACGTGAGGCGACACAACAGTCGGGTCCGTCGGGACGTGTTCTTTGGTGTCAGTTTGTTGTGTCAGGGCTTTAAGATGTTGACCTATTACAACAGAGCCGGACAGCTAACCAATCGGAGCAGACTGGGCTCTGGTTTCAGACAGAGGGTGAAAACAGGTGCTGCAGCATTATGAGAAGAATAAAGAGCTTTTTGAACATTAAAGCATGGAGACATGTCACAGTATAGGCACTAAATACTGATATAAACCTGAAATGAGCATGATATATCCTCTTCAAAAGTCCTTAGGAGGATGAAATTGCTAAAATTATCTTGATGTGCATACGTTGACTATGTCATAATTTTAGGTTGCGATAATGCGTTAATTAAAGGGAGATGTTCACTTGCATTTGAGCTATGCTGTGTGTGACATTCATACAGTTGCAGCAGCTCAGTTGCAGAACTCCTGCTTCTAGTGATGTGTCGGTCGCGAACGAGCCGGCTCAAAGAGCCGGCCCTTTTAAGTGAACGACGGGAGCCGGCTCGCGCCTGTGAACAAGCCGTTTCTTTTTTCTTTCTTTTTTTTGTTAAGTAATACAAGACAGAATGATATGATGATCTCCGTGCTACGGGTGCTCCGTGCATGATGCATGCAGTGACATGTAATATCCAAGGATTAGAGACTGCTGGATGCTGCTGTTTTGAGCATTGCAATATATTTATTTTCATTATGTTATTTATTTATGATTATTTTTAGGCTCAGCAAAGATTTGTTGTCAGTTTGTATAGGTGTTGCTATCTGCTTTTTTTTTTAGCTTCATTCTACAATCAGAGAGTTCCAAGGGTCTGTAAATGCAATGATTTAAAGTGGACCTATCATGCTATATTTGAATAATATATTGTAGGGCCATACCTATATAAGGTATATTTATACGTTTTCTTTTTCAAAATACCAAACAGATCATGCATTTTAGCCATGCCTCATTTCGCTCTATTTTGCTCTCCTCCGCCCTGTTTTTGCATGCGCTGCAGCTGACCACGCCCCCCTGCAAAGGAGGGGGCTGAGTTACGAGCGTCCTGTTACCATGCCACGGCAACCTCTCATTCCCCTGATAAGTGGAGAGTTGGCCATATAGGCGGAGCTCCTCCGTCCTGACATCAGAGAAATGTTCAAATCTGGATCAGTTTTTATCAGATCCATTGCAGCCCCGTTTTTAGATATTTGGGTATGGAGGAAAAGAGAGAGGGTTGTGTTTTCTGACACTTGGTGAGTTCCCTGGAACACCGGGGACACATATTGATGTATAAAAGATGTACAAAAGTGCATTTTGCATGATAGGTCCCCTTTAAGTGATATGTGTACACATATAAATCATTAGTCAAAACAGGGCTGAATTTGATAGAATTATAAAAGGTATATTTCGCAGATAAACCTATTAACCCCGCCCCCTTTAAAAAAAAACGGCTCTTTTGAACGGCTCTCGCAAAGGAACGGAGCCATAAGATCCGGCTCCCTTCAAAGAGCCATAATTCCCATCACTACCTGCTTCACACGAGGATCTGAGGGCCGTGACGAAGGACTCTTCAGCAGTGGCTGTAGAGGAGAGAGGGAAAGCATTACCAATTTATCTGGAGGCTCTCATGCCCTCATGTGTCCCTGATGGACAGATGATCTCTCTCAGCTGCCTCTTCAGACAACAGAGTCTCACTCCCTGATAGTCCAATAGCGACGCTTGGTCAGGGTCCTTTGGCGTGCAGTTGTAATGAATATGCTTTATAGGGATCTGCAGATACATTTTTAGTCTTCTCAAGCACCCACTATCAAATATCTCGCCATTGTTTGCACTTGACAATCACATTCACTGAATTTTACTCAGGTGTAAAGTCTGATTTAAGGGTTGTTTATATTTCACATCATTAATCCAAATCTGTAAAGTAACTAAAATAAATGTAGTGGAGTAAAAATACCAGGTTAACCTTAAAGAAAGCCCTCAGGATTACAAAAGACCCCCATCACCCCAGCCACAAACTGTTCTGTCTGCTACCGTCTGGCAGGCGGTACCGCAGCATCCGGACTAAAACCACCAGACTCAGGGACAGTTTCATCCCACAGGCCATGGACTATTAAACACCTGAACTTTTGAAACAACATCCACAATATTAATCTGGCTGCAATTTTGTAATTATTTATCTAATATATCATATTCCAATCACTTGTACAGTATATAGACACCACGTCACAACTGCACGCCAAAGGACCCTGACCAAGCGTCGCTATTGGACTATCAGGGAGTGAGACTGTGTTGCTTCAGATACTGAGGCCATGACACCAGGCAGGTTTAGCCGGGAGAAAGATCCTCCATTTAAATTTGGACAGCAGTCCTATAACATCATAGAGTGGAGCAGTGGTGATGTATTTGTGTAGGCCTCGTCAAAAAGCAATGGGATATTTTTCTTAGAATTTTAGAATATTGCAGAAAATAAGATCTTTGGCAAAGAAATGTTTATGATACTTACATGTTCAGAATAATAATGTTTATTCCACTTTTATCATTTTGTATGCATAAATGCCATTAGCAGAAGTGGAAAGCTAACGTAAGGCAATAAACTAACTACATCACAGTCACATGAGTTCAGGCCAACACTGCTAATCAAAAGGCAGTTAATGTGCAATTGTTATAACTCAGAAACACGGTGTTCTGTAATATATCCTTTTAATAAACATACAGCACTGTATATATTGTATTATAATGTTATAAATTGTAGTATAATGTGTCATGGAACACGATGATGTCATAACTCCAACTGACATGCTCAGAGCAGCAGACTTCAGATAATGGTTAATGGTCCTGCCCTCAACAGCTCTACGTCAATTATGGGGTGTCATCATATGCCGTTTCCATGGAAGATCAAGAGAAGAGAGAGAGGGCGATAGAAGAGTGAGAGGGCGATCA